>CAHIKZ030000090.1:617500-1217500 GCA_903632075.3 Acanthosepion pharaonis | reverse complement strand
GACCTCAAGCATTTTCATTTATGTCTTTTGATATTTGATTCTATTTTTGGCTGATTATATGATTTGATTGATTGGCCTGCTTGCGTATCCTAATTAACTTCATCATATATATTTAAATTCAGTTAATTAATTTTACAGTAGAACTCTACATGAATCGAGTTCAAATTCTAATTTATTTAGCAATATTGTCAATAGTTAAAATGACTCAGATTAGTTTTGTCGGTTCTTTAAGGAAAGTTATTAATATTGTAAATAATAACAAGTAAATAATTTGAAAGTAAAATATATTATCTGAAGGAAATATTTACATGAACGTCAATTTGATCGGACATTCTGAAATTACGTAAATTTACCGCGATGGAAGGATTAATATCCCTGCGTGTTTTAAAGAATTATGTTATGTCAAGTAATTTAGAATAAATAACCCGTATATTCCAGTAGAAATATGACGCCCGATATCACGTGCTATCTAGGTTGAGCTCGTTAGTATATATTCACCCCCCACCCCCAAAAAAATCAGGGCGGGGTCTTTTTTTTTTCCTGCCTGGTCAATTATATCCTTGTATTATGTACAATAGCTGCTTTCTACAAATATATAAACAAAAATAAATTTATACTTATGAATTAAACAAGAAAGAAGAAAATAGAAATATCCATGTTTATATTAACGACTTTATTATGATTATCGTAATACAAATATTGAATGAATAACTAGCATTTATTTACCATTTATTACGCCGTAAAATTTTATAACCTATAAAACCAATTATACATATCTATGCTAAGATATATAGTACGCAATGAATAGCAGAAAGGAAACTTGAATTTATGAAAAATGTTTCGTGAAAGTAATCCTATAAGAAATATGAAGACAATTATACCATATACGGCAACAGGAATAAAAAAAAAATATTTCTCTTGAAAAGTATTCAATCAATAATAAATATTTCTCAACGAGCATTAAACGTGCAGATGTAGATCTGTAGTTTTGAGTGGGCTAACATGGCCCCGGGCACAAACAGGAGGACAAAGCTACTGTTCAATCGTCCTTAATGATGTTATAAAACAAATGAGGCAACTACAACAAGGCTTTAGAGGAGATTATATTGTAACAAAGGATAAACCTGAACTCTGATCTTTCGACTCATGGTGGCATTTTAGGCTCAAGGAATTTCTGAAATTCAAAGACATTATTGAGCCTAGCCTATGGTGGAATTTGAGAAGCGAAATACGATTTGTCAGTTCTTTCCGATGTATTTAGTATTTCTATAGAGTCTGACCTTTGAACCTAGATGTGTTCACTTCCGCTTTTAGGATAAATGCGACACATACGATCAAATACTCATATTTTTGGCTTGAAGTACGTGTCTATTCGCAAAAAAGCAGGTATATAGAACTTATACAAAAAATAGAGAAATTTTACAACCATCAAATTTTATTTTCATTTGTATACAAATCGCAATGTCACGGGTTCGCACGAAAGGGAAACAATTTAGTAGGTGCTTGAGCGCATACAAAAATGTGTATATATCAGACCGTTAATGAGAAAATGGAGGAGGAAAACGCCCAGGAAGAAACCCTTACATTGTAAATAAAAGTTTATTCGATTTTGATGTTGTTAGAAAGTGGTAAAAACTGAACATTTTAAAATATATTTGTATACAGTATTAAAGTGGAAAATGCTGTTTGAATCAGCGGTTTAATTTATTTTTCAATTTCGAATTTTAGAATTTAAGAGCGTATAATTCAAAACTGAAAAATTAAAATCAGTGTAAAGGATGCCACTGCAAGCGATATGAAGACTGAATTCGGATTTGAAATCAGATAAATTTGCAAAAAAAAGTTTTATATATATATATATATATAAATGAAGTAATATAGTTTTAATATGTGCTATATTTATGGGATAAAGTGCTCAATATCTGAGAACATTGAAGCGAATATTGAAGTCAACACTCAGAGTCACTGAGTGTTGACTTCAATGTTCACTTATATATGTATGTATATATATATATATATATATACATATATAAGAGTGAACATATATATATATATATATATATATATATATATATATATATATGTATGTATATATATATATATAATTCACTTTATATATATATATATATATATATATATATATATATATATATATAGATAGATAGATAGATAGATAGATAGATAGATAGAGTGGTGGGAGATGTTTATTTAATTTCTATGTTATATCTCTCAACGAGAATGAACTAGGTAAATTTATACAATGCTAATTCTCATGAATATTACGGTCACTTACTAACGATAGTCAAATATCTCCAATTATTATTCAATAATAAATCTTCACCAACAAATAGAATGAGTAAATAAAAGAAGAGACACTAATACTTCCTGGGGCAACCGGAAATTTTTAATGCAATATCAAATATACAGGAAATCAGCTGAATTATAGTTTAATAAAATATTTTACATTGGATGTTTTCCCAGCGATCTACTGTATAATTGAAAGAAATCATTGGCCATTGCCGACATATTCTTTTGAATTTTTGCCATAAATTCTCGATCAATGTCCATTGGGAATTGTCAATATACTTTGACTTATTCAGTTAATTCCAGCTATTGCTCTCGATTATTATAAGAGATGTTTTATAGACCCGAATTTTCTGCCAAATAGTCAATGTTTATCTTCAGGTGTCCATTATTTTGACTGATCCCATATGTCATACATGTTAATTATTTTGATATGATTTGCAGGTAAAGTCGTTTCTTGCTGAGCCAGATCACGAACAATAGATGACAATCACATGCCTACATATCCACTATACCACTAGATCGGGAAGTGAAATAACAAACTCTATATATCTCATGTGTATGCTGATTCCGAATCCTTAATCAGTATTGTTCTAATGCCAGAATATTGCACTATAGACATGATTAGTGATACTCTCTCTCATATTAATTACACTTGTCAAAAATACAACTTTGATTCTGTAATCACATTTATCCAAGTTCTTGAGACTTTCGAGATAGATATGCGTATGACATATTTACGCTTAATGTAAATATTATGTAATATTACAAATTACATAATATATGTAATATCAATGATATATTAGTACTGTAAACAGGCAAATAGTATTTTAATAAATAGAATATTTCTGAGGAAAAATTAAGATGACGATTGGAAATAATAAGATAAATATAAAATACTGACTTCATTTCTGGTATCTTCAAAAGTCATTGCACTTGCATTTGTGTGTTCCATTACCTTTGGTTTGAATCGTCCTTGATATCTGAATTCCATTTCAGATATGTCCTGGTAGAATCATCTACCGTGATCAAAAAAAAAAAAAATCAGATGAGAATGTAAGGAGTAAATTTTATAGATTAAGACTCTGCCCTTTTAATTTAGTCTATTGCATCATCATTCGTCTTGGTAGCAGTTTTTTTCTTGTAATGTCTAATCTCTACAATCAACGACAGTTTTTCTTGTTGCTTAAACATTTGTGAAGTGAAAACTTATTTAGTTCGAGCTTTCTATTGCCGATTTGGCTGAACAAGGGAAATCGATTTTCAAACTGATTCTTTTATTTTAAAATTCTTCAGATCAAACATATTACTAAATCATTTTCACTTCCAAATATGCGCTGTACTAAATTTTCATTTATAAAAATATAAAGCATTTAATAATGCCAGTAGCGTTTGATATGTTGATGAATAACTGACTGCTTAGCAAAAAAGAAACATTTTGCTTTTTCCTAGATTCCATACCCTATACGGGTACAGAAACATTTTATTTTGAAATAAAAGTAATTAATAAGTGATCATGCTTATATAACAAACATTACTAATAAAGGTTTTAGCGTGAAATATTGTTGAAAAACTTGTATTTATGTATATATATATCTATCATTCAGTCGTTGGCAAGACTTTCTCCTGTGAAGCAAACAAACAATACGTCATCCGGTGAAGCAAGCAATACGGCATCCGGCAAAGACATACCCTATTGTCCCTAATGTTGATGTACTGCGAAAATGTAATCAACATTATCTGTATTTTGTATATATTTTTATATGAAATTTAACAAGTTTCATATATATATATATATATATATATATATATATATATGTATTTGAATTGAAGATATGTATTAAAACCGAGAAAATGATTAAGTAAGGAGCAACCTTTATAAATTTGATATGTTCGACTATTTACTTAGCTGGGGTATAGGATAGAGCAGAGTTGTTTCGATTTTTCGAAACAGATCTGTTCAATTCCAAGTAGAGTTATCTTAGTGAGACTAAATATTAGCTGTTAACTTCTAATTCCAGCCTAGTCTGCTGTGTTCACTTCGCGCAGATACTCTTACTAAAGGCATGTAGCCATTTCTTTTCCTTCTGGCCATGGATTAAATAATAGGCCGAAATGAGCTAGACTGACTTGGGTGGCAATCAATCTAGAATTACAACTTTGAATGCAAAAACGCGAAGAAGACAAGAGAAAACCACTTCACTTATTTTTCCCAAGAAAATAGTTGGAGATTTGTCTCCAGCTAAACTAGTCGAACTCTCTGCTTCGGGCAGAGAAGAACCCAGACGAGGTTATGCCGAAGGGCAGAGTCTCGTCTGGGGTGGTAGACAGCTACCCGACCCCGTTTTTTAGGGGGTCTATGGGGAATTTTTGCCCGAGCCTACGGGCTAGGATACCCCACGTTAAATTCGGCCTTGTGTCATAACTGACCGCGTGGGATGGTTGGCAAATATCCTTATTTTTCCCAAGAAGTTATGACAAATCACATGAAGAACTAATAACTGTGAAGAGCCACCGTCACCTATTTTCTTGGAAGGATAAGATATTAAAATTGTCTTAGGACTGTGATAATTTTCAGAGTGTTTCTATTAAATATCCACCTTTACTCTTTCCATGTATCATTCACATTAAAACCTATTTGTGCCTTATGAACTTCTGAAATCAAAGGTATCTATTATTCCATTAATTTTTCAGATTATTTTTATTTATAGCACAATGTTTTAATTGAGAGATTGTGTTTTTATTTAGTTATATGTTTTATCTAGTATTTAGAATTAATCTTTTCTTTTTCTTTGCCTTTCTTTTTGTCCTTTTCTCATCAAAATATACTAATACAACAGAATCGCTGTACATAGCAGTGTCTCGTGTAAGCAATATCATCAAATATTGTTTAAATATTTTAGGAAGTGTTAATAACCTTCCATTAGTGTAAAATATCATAGCAAACGAAGTTTTAATTTATTTGCCTTCAGTTTCCGAGTTCAACGATGATTGTTGTATTTTTCATGTATTTCATGATTTGAGGATGGAACAGTAATTCTGACACATAGTTATTAGATTTGATATGAAATATTCACCCTATAATGCTTGATCTATCTCTCACGGAATTAAGAAAGATTCCCGATAAAAATCCGGAGAAAGTAGTCTGAAGAAGGCCGGAAAATAGAGAAATCGAAACGTCGGACAATTATTCTCACCTTGTCTATTATACAATAGACAAGGTGAGAATAAATGTCCGAATGAAATGGAATATTATAATTCCCAATTTAAAAATACCTAAATTATCAGAATCTTCCAGCACTCTTTCGTATTTTATGCATGTAGGAAACTGTTGCTTGCACAGTTGTCGCTAGACTGAAGTTGATGTTAGCAAATACTCAGATCAACGATGAAATATCATTACATTAGCTACCAACACAGGTTTACAGACTGAACCCTAATTTCAATATATGTATATCATTCACTTTTAAAATCAACCTCAGAAGTTTTTGATGATGTCTTGATGCGTTAATAATGCCAAATTCAATAAAATAACTTAGCAACGCTCACGAATACGCTTCGAGTTGTCTAATGCCTAGCGAGTTACGAAGGCAAAACAATACTAGTGAGTTCGATCTTCCCTTGATGCCTCAAACTGGTGATTCCGTCTCAAACTAGGCTATGATTAGTAAATTATTACTGGTGACACGCATAAGAATCAAAATGTAATATTTTGAATAGAGTCATTTTTTACTCTATTCAGACTATATAGTTTGAAGTGTCGTAAATATATTAATGAAATTTCTGTACAGATGCGTGATATCACAGGATACAGAACAGAGTTGATTTATTTAAGTTTACTTTAATATATGCTGCAATTCTGCATATTGATTCTTTAGATAATACACCAGAATAATTTTTACTGAAAAGAAAATGGAAAAACGAAAAATGAAGTCATTTTTGGATGAAGCAGATCATTGAAATCCGTTATATGTATAAAGTATATAATATTTATTTTATTCTAGTACTATTAACGTGTCCTATATATTTAAGGCAATAAACTTAGAATACCATTCTGAACATATATTTATTGTGGAGGTATTGTTGGCATAATAAAAAATAATACTTAAAAGACATTATAAATATTAACGACAATATTTAAGTCATTTTGCAATTGCATTGGTTATATTTTCTGCATAAGTAATCTAAATCTTTCATCAGTGCAATTAATTCAGTTGTAAGAAATAATCCTTCTTTTTAAATTATTAAAAGTAAACATAGTCAAAGAAAGCTAACATGAAATAAAAGAAATAATAAGTAATATAAAAACCATAGTTGCTCTAATAACTAATGGCATATTCCTTTGATATAGTAACACAAAGCATGTTCACTTAATGGTGTGGAGTAACTATTCCAGGTATCATAACAATATCTCATTAGTAATTAGGGGAGATCAAGCTGCATGACTGATGAATATATAAAGTAATATTGCGTTTTATATTATAGACTAGATTAGTTTCGAATGGAATATTGAGGGACTGAACATGGAAATAATAAAACATTTTTCATTCAGAATTTTGAACAATTTGTTTCATGAATGTTTCTAGGATTTTTACTCAATTTCTTGTGCAAATTAAAGATTTATTTATTGCTTGAAATGTTTATTGCATTTTGCTGACAAATACGCTTATCCATCATAACTAAATAAAAAAAAAAAAAATGAATAGTTGGATACATTGGAACAGTGTTTATTGATGGGTTTTAAATATGTAGTAATTTTCCAAGGTAAATATTATGAACATTTTATCTACACTACTTAAAAGTTTCGTTATTATATTCCATATCATTATTATATTCAATTACTTAGAGTAACAGTAGATCACAACTTTTTGCTTCCAAAATTTTATAATATAGTTTACTAATTTTAATAAATTTTAATAATAATTTTCTGCCTGCCCCACTTTTTAACATCTTGTTAATTCTCCGTTTTGGTCTTATTTTGAAATAAATCCTATGAAAGGAACATTAAATAATGTATTGATTCAAATTTTGGCTTACAGTCATTGGCTGCAATGCTTCGCTATTTACTTGTGTATTTTCCACTGGACAGGTATAATCAATATATGTTGTCTGTTTTTATACAAGCTTCGAGTATAGAGACTCACATTGATCTATCACACTGCTTGATGTGTATGGAAGGAGTGGGGTGAATAACCTTTATGGCTAATAGTCGTTATTAAAAAGCAATGTACATTGCAAGAGATACGGGAAAGAGGTGACACACGTGATAAAATAAGGAGTTGAAAGGGTTGAGAAAATAAGAGATAAATTCACAATATAGGTGGATGGTAAAAATAAGATACCAAAAGATGATGAAGGATAAAATGTATGCCAAGAATTTTTAAGAAAATGCAATAAATCTTTGTTATAAAAGAAAGCATATTTATCTGAATATTTTCTGTTTATGCGAGGTCATCAATAGAAAAACTTTCCTAGCGTCATTCATGAATTATTTAATGTAAGAAAAATATTATCAACATAGCACATTTTGTATCATTTAAGGATACCATCATTTCGTATTTCGTATCATTTCGCGTCATTTAGGATACCATCCAACCCTTGTAATCATCATTTGTAAGACGTTGCGTTAAATCAGGCTTTATATTTTTAGAAGAGTGTTCGACAAAAAATTAGGTCCAATCGTATGTTCCCAGTTTGATTTTGTTCTATTACTTTAAGTTAATAAATAATGTTCAAATAATTAATTTCGTTGTGAAAAATATTTAGTCAAACGATAAAACATTTCTATGTTATTGATTATAATTTTCGATAGAGAAACTATCAATAGGATCGATCAGTATTAGAAGCGACATTCAATGTAAGAACTAGTCTAAAAACTTCCACAAGCGAGCACAGAAGAGTCGAGGACAGCGAGAACAAATCTACTCTGCTTATTAATACATAAGATAAGTAAAAATTTGATACATACATGCATATATATATATATATATATATATATATATATATATATATATATATGCATGTAAGTGTGTATGTGCGTGTGTGTTCGCGCGCGCGCGTGTGTGTTTGTATCTGTGCGTTCGTGTGTGTATGTGTGTATGTGTGAGTATTCCGAGAATTTGTGTGTTGTCAGAATACAGACAATAAAAATATTCAGTGATATTCTGAAGAACAACCATTGGGATTTTATCCTAAACAGTAGCCTTCTTAGAGTCAAGTCTTTTGATAAGTTTTGAAACTTCTCGTACCGAGATAGAAATATGAATGCACACTGAGGGATAATCAGTCTTCTCCGGTATTTTGTCAAACATAATTTCATCATCACGTGAACGACAGTTAAAACCAAAGACATACTATTAATGTGAAAATCTGGACTTTCATTTTTGTTGTCTCTGTCACATGGGAAACCATCCTTAATATTAGGCGCCGAGTCCATAGTTATGACGATTTCGAGTATCAGACTTTACTATTAGGAGCGATTAATCCTGCACTGGCATAGATAGGCTAAGATTCCGACAGTGACAAGAGGGGTCGTTTGAATAAGCCCACATGTATAGCGAATCCCCATATATATACGATCTTTTGCTCAAGATGCACGAAAATGGTTGGTTTATTGTACCGCTTGAGTAAGTATCTAACTCCCTTTGCTATACACTATCTTTACATGAGCCAGATAAGACACAAGATGGAGTATTGTTGTCATGTCTGGACTGGATCAGCCCAGTCCTCACTTACCTGTCTTGATAGAATTCAGATCCCTCTATGCTGCCTTGTAGATTATAAATTATTTTCTACCCAACAACCCCTTTCCCGTAGACAAAACTTTCACACATGAATTAACGAAAGAGAAGATGACGATTGATAATGCATTTATCTTTCTGAAGATCAAACTTGATTGGAAATCAAGTAGTCAGAAAAGAATTCCAAAAGTGAAAAGTGCGAGTGAAGAATCTGTTAAAACGGAACTTATGGTTACATATAACAACTTCAACTATAAATTGATGAGATTTACCTACCAATCTAGTACTTCGTTTAAATTCCCGAGGTATAAAAAAGAAAGCTCATTTGAATTATTACCATGAAAATATTTATAGAAAAGTCACAGGGATGCTACGTTACAGCAGTTGGAAAGTGACTAAAGCCGAGATGCCAGGTCAGGAGAGATAACATTGCAGATTCTTTTTGTAATTTTGTCAAGTGATTCACGAAAATGCACGAAAATGGTTGGTTTATTGTACCGCTTGAGTAAGTATCTAACTCCCTTTGCTATACACTATCTTTACATGAGCCAGATAAGACACAAGATGGAGTATTGTTGTCATGTCTGGACTGGATCTGCCCAGTCCTCACTTACCTGTCTTGATAGAATTCAGATCCCTCTATGCTGCCTTGTAGATTATAAATTATTTTCTACCCAACAATCCCTTTCCCGGAGACAAAACTTTCACACAGAGGCATGATCCTAATTCCATTTGTATTCCATTAGTAAGAAGTAGGTGCTACTCGGACATCTTCCTAAGAACTCTTGCTTTGTAGGACAGACACCTGAAAGGATGTTTTCTCAATCACTACCATCGACCGCTAGGGTTAACCGTTATTTATCCCAAGCAAAGGGTTATCTTTCTACATAACCTCATAAACTGTACTTACGTTTCTTAAGCTCATACAACACCACACAGTAATCGTCTAATTTGTGTGGCCTTGTATATGGCAAGTGAGTATCAGCAAAAAAAAAAAAAAAACATGAAAAAGAAAAAAAAAAGAAAAAGTGAAGAACGGATTTCGATTGTGCTTCCATTCCATAAGGTTGGGAGATATACGAGAACTACGCTACTTAGCCTAGTTGTTCATTCTCTCTCCACAATGTCATCAGTTTGAAAAAACGTTAACAAATGGTTTTTCATCAGTTGTCTACTTCAATTATTCCCGCAGTTACTGCTTTGGATTTTTCATTCTCTTTCACTATTTATCTAGGATATTGAAGAAAATCTGATGTTTCACATTTACAACCAATTTGTTTGCATCTTTCTCTAAAACAACCAATGCCAGCTGGATCGACTTTACGTATAACACAAGACGTCCTATCTTTAAACTTGCATTGCTTAATTTATTCTTTCCTGATCTGTGTCTTCTCTCGATAAATACGAGGCGGAAATGACCTCTTTGATTTTCTTAACTATAGAAGCGCTGTCAGAAGCACCGACTAACTTCTAATTTCTTAAGATTCAATAATTCAGTCTGTCTGTTCAATACATGTCCTTCACATTCCTTGCTACAAACACATCTAGAATAAGAATTGTTGAGAAAGTTTTAGTAAACGTAAACAATCTAAATCTTAAAATATAGCAAGGATTTTGAAATTGTAGACAAAAGCATTTGTAAGACGTGAATATTTTAGAAACGTAAATTCTAAACAAATCTATCAGAAAATATGAAACATTTTCTTACTATCTTATTATCATTTCATAATATGCTTGTTCATATATCTAACGCAACAACAACAGTAAAAAAATAAATACGACAAAATTATTTGAAATAGACTTCAGTATCTCAAAAGACGCCCATTCTATAAAAATCAAACTTTAATAATAAAGGATTCTCACAAGTTGCATTCTTTTCCTTCTCAATTGTCTGTCGTTAAATCATTTGGATTTTGAATTTCTTTTCGTGTATACAAATTACTATTTTGTACTACAAATTTAGCCTTGAATTTTGACAGATTCTTGATTGCTAAGTTTTCGTTCATGCATTTTTAAAAATGACCATTTCCCTCGTATCCTCTATCTATTTAAACTATATAAATTCGATGGGTATTGTTTAAAGAATGAAACTCCTATATTTGGGAATCAGTATTATTACTAATCTGCTCCACTTTACGAAATTTCAGTAAAATAATTCTTGCAGTTTTATTCATTTTCTTGAGATATTATGATTAAAGAACAAATTAACTTATTATTAAAACAAATTAGACGGATGTTTTTGTGATGAGGATATCGCTTTTATAATTTTTTGTAAAACGCAGTATGTCAGATGGTATTTTATTGCCAATCAATTTGCTGCATTAAAACCAACGCCTTTTAACATATTGCTTACAATTTACTTATACTACTTCGATCAATACAAATATGATGCCGCAATATGAAAGAATACCTCAATCAATGACACTTTTCGTTATCTGACTGAATAGTTTCTCTGCAGCAAGTAATTATTAAAACCAAATAAATGTGACGAAACTTTAACTGAGAGATAGAGAAGTCTTCAAATATGCAGTTGCTTAGTTTTTTGAAACATACTCCGCAATAATGAATTAAACATACTCCGCAGAAATTACTTTTATATTTAGTTTTAAAAAATCTGAACCTCAAAATCCCCAATGAATGATGGTGAAAGTCAGGCTTGGGCTCAAGCTTAGAATCTCTGAATCTGATAGTGCTATCTGGAACAGGCTCTAGAAAATTTATCCCAATTTTATTTTTAGAATATATTTTATGCTACATTAGGATGTGACCTATACCTCAGTGTCTGATATATACCTAAAAATATGAAACAATATCCATATATATTTGAACGAAGTACACTGACTTTGCGTTTTTATGTTACAATATTTTTTAAATATTCATTTGTTTTTTAGAATGTCTTAACAAACAAAATACTTAGTCCACTGTAATCTTTTATTACTGCTTAATTCCTTTTGAAGCTGAGCAGTACATTTAAAAATTGTAAAAGCATAAATGCTAATAATATATTTATTAATATACAGCTATTGGTTATACATTTCTTGTACATGAACATACATTCCACATGACTGCTGTTTTCGTTTCATGAATGTCAGAACAAAAATAAACCGAACAGTAAATTTGATGTGTTACCAGTGGGTAACTCCAAGAAGATGATATAGAGGTTACTTCAGTGTACTTTTTAGGTATATATCAGAGAAAGGATGTAAGTGTTTTGCAACAATATTTGATTTGTTTTCGTAGTTCTGCGATACCTAAACCAGTTAATGGATAGTAAATTTCACCGAAAATTCTTTCGCTAAAGATATAGATTCCCATGAAAATCAAGAAGATGAAAGAAATATTTCACTGGGAAAATCAATTTGATCGAATTGCTGTATCTAATGTTACTTGTTTGGCATCAATTTTGTGGTCATTTCATGAAAAAAAGCTCGAGTTCAACTAGTCTAGGTCGGGCTGGATATTGACATTGGATGAAAAGGAGTAATAATGTTGAATCTAACAGTGCAATAAAAATATTTTCTTTTAAATGTTGTTAGTGTTAATTTATAGATGTATTAGTAGTTTTTCGTTCTATGGTATTTGTCGCTAGTTGAAATAATATTACGTCTGAACACAGGACATTTGATGATTTCTTTCTTTCCTGTTTGTTGGAAATTCGCTTCAGTAGTTCCTGTCTTTAAGAACTTTGGTGTACCGTTCTAACTACCCGTCTATTGTCCTTCTACCACTTTTTGGTAAAGTACTAGATGCTCTAATCAATACTGAATTGGTTAGGTATCTCAACTCACAGGGCCTTCTTTCAGACAAACAATATGGCTTTCGCTTCTCTAGATTAACTGCTGCGTTAACGGCTATTGCTGAAAGAGTGCACCAAGCTTTAGATAAGAATGGTGAATCTGGAACTGTTGCTTTGGACAAAACATTTGACAGAGTTTGGCATGCTTGACTTCTTTACAAATAGAAAAGTTATGGTATTTCTGGACAAATTTTCTATTTGATTCAATCATTCTTATCTAATTGCGAATTGAAATTTGTCTTTAACGGCTAATTTTCTAGATCTTTTTACATTAATTCAAGTGTCCAGCGTAGCTTCATCCTTGGAACTACCTTGTTGCTAATGTTCGTCAACGACCTTCCAGATGTTATCAGTTGTCGACTCGGTACCTATACTGATGGCAAGACTATTTATCCTTGCATTAGTGGTAAGCCAGATAGGTTCGATGAGTTCAAATTAACCGCTGATCTAAAAATGACCATTAAACTGTTGTTAACTGGAGCAAGAAATGGCCTATTAATTTTTTAACATTTTCAAAGCGAAATTGCTCTCTTTTAATCGTCTCAAAGAACATGTTTTGTCTTCCATCAGCATGGTTGATGTTAACCTCCAGGTGAGTGACTCATTGCGCCTTCCTCGGCTAACTTTTTCCACTAATACGATTATATCAACACAATTGCTAGGTCTGCTGCTGACAAATTTAGTTCACTGTCTAGTGCTAGACAATTTTCTTGCCAGGATCTATTTTACACCTTCGTAAGTTTACCATTCGTCTATGTATTGGATATTGCTTTTACATCTGTCCTGGTGATTCTACATAGTAGATTCTACATAGTAGAATCACGAGGCATGTGTCTGTCCTACAAAGCAAGAGTTCTTAGGAAGATGTCCGAGTGGCACCTACTTCTTACTAATGGAATACAAATGGAATTAGGATCATGCCTCTGTGTGAAAGTTTTGTCTACGGGAAAGGGATTGTTGGGTAGAAAATAATTTATAATCTACAAGGCAGCATAGAGGGATCTGAATTCTATCAAGACAGGTAAGTGAGGACTGGGCAGATCCAGTCCAGACATGACAACAATACTCCATCTTGTGTCTTATCTGGCTCATGTAAAGATAGTGTATAGCAAAGAGAGTTAGATACTTACTCAAGCGGTGCAATAAACCAAGCATTTTCGTGCATTTTCGTGAATCACTTGACAAAATTACAAAAAGAATCTGCAATGTTATCTCTCCTGACCTGGCATCTCGGCGTTAGTCACTTTCCAACTGCTGTAACGTAGCATCCCTGTGACTTTTCTATAAATATTTTCATGGTAATAATTCAAATGAGCTTTCTTTTTTATACCTCGGGAATTTAAACGAAGTACTAGATTGGTAGGTAAATCTCATCAATTTATAGTTGAAGTTGTTATATGTAACCATAAGTTCCGTTTTAACAGATTCTTCACTCGCACTTTTCACTTTTGGAATTCTTTTCTGACTACTTGATTTCCAATCAAGTTTGATCTTCAGAAAGATAAATGCATTATCAATCGTCATCTTCTCTTTCGTTAATTCATGTTATTTTATTATCCACTCTCTTTATGGCGTATGAGGGATGCTTTTGGTTTAGCATCAACGTTAACACTGAGCAGTGAATTTTCTGAAGTATCGTAGGGGGCTAACACTTTAACAAAGCATTTTTCATGGAACAATGTGTGTAAGAGGTCTTGGAGGTTCAACTGATGTCATGTTGAATGGGGAACACTGGTGGGCTCATCAACAATCTGTTTCAGATAATAGACGATATAGAAGTCTGGTCAGTATCTTCCTGCTTCATTGGTTTTGATCGAGTGAGCCAACTAGTCTTTGCGGTGAATATTAATATATTAAAAATATGAATGCTAGCTGAGGAATGCTCGGAGAGGATATTATCAGTCTTCTCAGCTATCTTCTCGAAAATTGCAGTCCCGCCATCTTGTGTATGATAAAAGAAGCACTGTGAACACGAAAGCACATGAACGGGAAATCAGGGTCCACGTTTTGGGATCTTTGTCACATGGAAACCTGTCTTTTATCTAGGTCTGTGCTTATTTCAAGGATCATATTTCAATATTAGGGACGAGTATCCTTGGATTACGTGTTACTGTATTGAGAGATGGATCTATGCTGGTTTCAGAGACGAATGAGTGGTTAGGTTTGACCTTGAAAAGATGGAGTTCCACTTCTGGAAAACTGGAATGAAGATCCCACACATTGGGATGGTAAATCTGGGGTCTAATATGGTTTTTGTGGAGTTGGCTTGGATTTTTTTGTTTGCTTTTGTTGTACACATGAATGGATGGATGAGATTATAATAAAAATACTATATCGCATTAAATTTACTAAACATTGTAAAGAAGAAAATAGTTTAGAAATTGTTCGCTTCATAAAGATTTGATCTAAATACATCTTCTAAATACATTTAAGCAATTTTATTACATACCATTTTTAGTGTTTCCTGTTTTCGGGACGAAGACAAATTCCCTATCTTAAAAACGTAATCGCACCAGATTTATTTAAAATCTTTTACTTTTGTTGAAATATCAGCACATTCTTAGCTTCTCTTAATCCTATAACATATTTAACATCCTGCTATATATTTTTTTAATAACAGAAGATAAGCAGTCTTTTAAAGTAACTCAAGGAACAAAATAGAATCATTTAAGCCTGGAAACATTCGATACTCTTCAAGAACTTGCGGATTAGGAAAACGATATATACGAGCTTAAAAATCGAGATCTACTTTTGCTATTGACGAAGGGATAAAAATTATTCTGACCTGAAAGCAACGTAGAATATTTGAACTAAACAGAAGGAACAATCTTATACAAAAAGAGGCACCAATTTCAGTATAGATGATATATTTAAGTGAAATGTTTATATAGTCATCAATCTCTTTTTAGTAGACAAAGCTAAGAAATAAACAAATGTTGGAAGCGAAATATCCAAGAGATTTATGTGACCAAGATTATAATTTACATAATACTTGTTTTAAACTATCACGAAGCCAGTAGATTGTGAAGCGCTTGATAAAAAAATAAAACCTTTTTCCTAACACGTAGAGGCAATTGATAACTTGCCCATCAGTTTGCTTTGGCTCGTTTCCTGAAAAAAAAAGTACATCAAGTGGAATATCAGCAAAAATTCCATTTCTATCTTTTTGATCTAAAAATATGTAAATCTTCTTAAGCTTAAATAAAAAAAGACCGAAGAGACAGTTGAGTAAAGTTGAGTAAAGTAATGAGCTACATTTATTTCTAAAGTTATCATAACGAATAAAATTTATTCGCATTTCCAATTTTATTAAAACTTTCAGGTTTGGTGTAAACGATTAAAAATAAATATTTTGTGCGTAAATTAAAAAAAAAAAAATTGATTTTGTTGTAAATAATGTTTAAACAATTTTATAAGCAAAAATTTTCAGAAAATGTTCGTTTCATCAATGAATAAGAAAAGGAAAAAGAATTGAAAAGCAAGGATAAGATCCAGTGACGAGACCAAAAGAGTTGTGAGTTCAATACCAGGCCATAACCGTGGTGAAACAAACTTGGAGAGTTGAATTAAAGGGAAATGAATGATACATCCGGAAGAGGCAGGGCACGTGGAACCAGAGCAATCTACCCCGGTGGACGAAATAAAGGTTTCGGTTCGAAATTCCAATCACCTGAAGAAGGCCGGAGCGTACAACGGCCGAAACGTTGTGAATATGGCAATGAAGATGAGGATAACAATCCGAATAATGTAAATAATGTAAGCAAACAATATAACTCATCCTCTAACATATAGACAGATATTGAAAAGCAAGTGTTTCTGTAGACATCTGTATTGATTTAGCTTAATCTCTTGCACCAAACACGGCAAACATCATTTGAACTATTTAAGGCCATTGACCTTAAATTAATCAACAAGAGATATACATTATAATAGGTAGTTTTAAATTACTTTATAAAAATAACTCTATGATATAAGTAACCTCCTGTATTTTAGAAAATATTTTCTTTTTCATTGCATCATGTATTTTTTTTATTTATTCTGTAGTGCCAGCAAATGTTTAAGATAATCTTATTATTTTTATCCATTCCTCATATAATACTACAAATTTAAAATAATAATAAACAATTCGAAACCACATAAAATCTGATAAAAAATATTTTCTGATTGTAAGCAATCATACAAAAACAAATCAATCAAAATGATAATAATCTTAATACTGCCTCAAGAACTTCGACGCATATTAAGTCACGTTCTATTTACTTTCGTAATTAATTGAACAGAATAAGAAAATAGGCACATCGATTTATATATTATTTCAATATGAAATAAAACTTGAGATAAATAAGGATTATTATTTTATGATGAGAAAAAAAAATTCAAATTTAAAACAAGTAGTGAGTAGTGAGTTTATTAACAGAAATGATAAATTTCCATTAAATTCAATAATTCAGGATTTTTTTTGTACCTCACCGTAGGTGATTGCTGATGCCTTCATTATAGTGACTATGGAGATTCGGAATGTAACGCGAATTATTTCTTTATTTATTTATCTGTCATCATTCTGGAACAAAATAACGTAGCTAGATATTTTCGTCAAATATTGCATAAACTTTAAAATTTCATCTTTTGACGGATATGACAATTATGTTTCAGTATAACATAGGACATTTTATAACATGTGAGTGGGTTTTTAGAAAATGTTTATGTTTTTTCGGAAATTTTCTTTTCTTTCAGAAAATAAAACCTTCTGCAGCAGTATTTTCACTACTGCTCGAATTAATAACGAAAAAGAAAGAAAAAAATGTAAATCACTTTCAAAGAAAGAAAAAAATATTTATTTCTAACCAGCTAAATAAGGGTTCTTGCAAAAATTCGTCCCTTTTTGCTGAGAATAAGATAACCTATTCTCTGTGTAACACAATGAAAAAAACATAGCAGAAAACAAACTTAAAAATTACAATGCACCAAAAACAAAAAAAAAAAGAAAAGAATACCGCCCACCTGCTGTGTCAATAACAATAACAAAAAGGGGAAGAACCTTAGCTCTTCAGTACACTTTCAGTCCTTTCAAGGTTCAAAAGTTCTCTTCCTGGTAACCAAACTCACTTCTTTCTTCACTTATTTTCCTCCCGTCCGCCTGGAAATTACGCCTTTCTTTTACGGTCGCTAGATGGTGGAAATTTACTTTAAATACGTGGTAAAACACTTTTTGAAAACGCACGTGTTGTCTCCTTCGTTTTCTTCTCAAACGGCTTTGGCTCCAAACTCCACTTACAGACTTATTTTCAAACTTTCTTTCTTGAGGCTTCTTCAAGAGGACTTCTCAAAACTTTCTCAGAAGGGGAAAATTGCCCTCAGCAAATTTGTTACCCATGCAAACGCTGCATGCCTTTTCAGCAGAGAGAGAGAAAAACGAACCTCTTCTCTCTAAGCTGCGTCGTTTCCAGCTGCTGTAAGGTCCAGTCCCAGTTCTCCCTTACCTTACAAAGGGGGCGGTTCACCTTTGAACCGTCCAATCACAGTCCATTAAAAATAAATAAATACCAGCAGATTCTTAGGGCCAGTAACATGTTTTCATAGTTTGTAACACGCTTCATCGAACTGTGTTGCATTGTCAATATTTCGAAGATGTTTATTCTTCTGATAACTTGCAGATTGTTAGAGTATTGTTAGAGTTTATGCTCTAAAGGGCACAATGTAAATTGTAGATAACCTTATTCAAACAAACATTTCAATCTGTGTATATACAATAATATTTAATATTCTAATCTAACTATTATCAATTGTATATTAGTCATTAACGTAATTAGCTGTTTTATTAATTGGTTAGATAATCAATTATAATTTTATGATCCTTATATTAAGAATCTATTTGCATTCCTGGTTTAATCATTATTTTCTTTCTCTATTTTCATTTAAGATTGAAGTATAACCAATACAATGTTTAAAATACAATCTGAAAATGTTTTAAACTATTACTTGATAGGAAAAAGATAAAACTTTCGCATTTAGATTTTACGATCTAGATTTTGTTTTCCGATATTTATTTATATTTTAGAAAAAATGCCTTGTAAAGTTTAAAGTATTTTTATTACCATTTTATTACCACCTGTACTGTATTTATATGAGGTTAAAAATGTGCAAATATACGTTTGTGTATATAATATAAATATAATATCTATAACGTAAAAATGACCGTGGTTTTAGATGTATGTATTCGTGTGTTCATGAGTATACACATTACTCGTATGAGTAATGTGTATACTCATGAACACACGAATACATATCTAAAACCACGGTCATTTTTACGTTATAGATATCATATTTATATTATCAGTAACATTAACAGAAAAACATTTGTTTATATATTTGTTTATATATTTGAAGGTCACATGTGAAGATCATCAAACATCTGTACTGATTGTAAATTAAATACCCGTAACCGTAGCTAACAATAACGTCGTAGGTGACAAATCTCAATAACGTTGAACAAGTGTAAAACATTTGTGTATGATATTGAAAACGAAGGATGTTTAGTAACCATTTGTGATAGAGTTTAATGTGTTTAATCAAATGATCAAAAGTTGATCATTTGAATTTTTGGCTATTTTTCCTCTGTACTGTTCCAAGTCAATCTTTCTCTGCGCCATCTTGGCTAGAAAGTTTGGTTCGAAAATATCTTCCTATCTTTAATGCTAAGAATCAAATGTCACATTAGATTCAGTAATTTACCTAACCATATTCATGACTGGAGGCGTTGGCAGCTTGATACTATGTCATTGGTATACCTTGGAAAGTTTTTGTATAAAATCAGGGATAGAAGTTTGCGGTATTCATCACTGCGCAAATAACTTTGCTAGTAACTTTCATTGAGCCAGTTACGTAATATTATTTCATTTACCATCCATACAGAGAGACTACTTTTGTACCACAATCACAATATTACAGCTTCTCAATGAAATACGTCTAAATATTTCCCAGTGATTTATGTAGTTATTGGTGAGAACATTGTTTTTTGAAAGCTAATACCAGAAACCTTATTAGATCCATTTTCGAAGCGCTGCCTAAAAAGCAAAGTGCAAATGAATGCAGGAAATCAGCTTAATGCGCCACTTAACCAATGCGGTATTTCTGATCAGAATTATATTAGAGAGAGCAATACAAAGGCAAAATGATGTATATTAACGTTTCATAGATTACACAAAATTATCTGATAAATATGACACAAGTATTTATTTGAACTACTTGGAAAACTTTATTTGGGAAAGATATTAGAATAATTTAGAAGTTACACTATGAGCAAACCGCCTGTATATAAATAGAAAAGAAACTGAGTACACACAAATTGAAAGGGGTTTAAGGCAAGGCTGTGTCTTCTTGCCAGATTTATTTAATTTTTACTGGGAGGCAATCCTAAGAGAAATAAAAGTCCCTCCATTATTTATTACTGGTGGATACAATAGGAACAACATAAGATATGCAGATGATACAGTGTTGATAGCAGATGCAGAATGAAAACCGTAGAAACACTTAGGCAAAATAGTAAAGGAAAGCGAGAAGAAAGGACGAAGAAATCAATTTTAAAAAGACATAAATTGGAAAGTTCAAAATCAACAAGTACTGAAGTTTAAAAATCTGGGAAGTGTTTTAAAAGATGATAGAAAATGTAACGCCAAATTCAGAAGGAGCATTGGAAGAGCGAAAGATGATATCCAAAAACTCACTAAAATATTAAGAAACAGGAAAATGTCGTTAGAAACCCCCACCAAAAAAACCCCCGAAGTGTTGAGCTGCCGTGTAATATCAATCCTCCTACATGCTAATTAATGCTGACAATTTCCATATAGATGAAGAAGCGACTTGTCGTTCTACAGAAGGATGCTGAGAATTTAAGTAACGAGAAGAAGATTTTAGGTAATAAATATAAAAAAGGACACTTAGAAAGAGACTATTGAAATTTCTTGGACACATAATGCGGAAAGGATGGATAGAACATATTGAAGATGAATAAGCTAATAAACTGGTGTAAATAGATGACAGAACAGGGCATAAGGAAAGATAGTAAACACCAAAAATTGTTAACAGTTACAAAGAATAGGAAGTTGCGTAGAGTTATGATCACCTACGTCCTGAAGAGATATCTCACCTAAAAGAAAAAGATTGGGAAAAATAAATACAATGTGTATTTAAAAACGAAGCGACGCTAAAAAGAAAAAAAATAATGTGTCAATGCCTACTCATTCTCTAGCTAAGTTTAGTAATTACAAGCCTATTTAGTATAACTTTGAGCTTTGGTACAGTTTAGTTAACTGTTGGAATTTTTGTTACAGTTACTTGAAACAAAAGCAAAGGATAGAAATTTAATCGCTAAAAAGAACAAAAACACAAATATTAGATGTGGTGCTCAAAGTAAAGAACTCTGGCAATTGGATGTTCTTTCTTAAAGAGAATAATCACCTCGTGTTGAAAATTTGATAATTTTGGCACCCCGGAACAACAAATGGTTAAGAGATTTATATGTTAGTAATTTTTATAGTTCATTCATATAGTATAATATATAGTCATTTTTTATGTTAGTTAATTTTTTCCATCATATAGTAAATCTAAATTTCCCTGTTTTTGTGGGGCACACTGTAGTTTACAAGGTTGCTGCTTGCTACAATTTAATGATCCCACTATAAATCAACTGTTTCGCGTTGACTACATCATGACTCTAGCAACAGTTTAATAAGCACATAATTATGTCTCCTCCAACATTAGTGTTACATTCTCGTAATAATTCTGCGGTATCCTTGACGAAAAACGGTACGGAGGAGATGTGGAGCATGAAGTTTTCAACAAGTTCCCATAACTGAGTTATGGTCTTAAGATGAAAGTAGACTATTCTAGAGTTTGTTTTCGAGTCACAACAGAGGGAATAATTCTGGTGAACTCACCTTTCTCGCTGCGAAACCCATTCCAACTCAGAATGCTTCATCGTTGAACCATTTTAAACCGGTTGCCCAATGTCACAAAATCACTCTTCTCTAGCCTAAATAAGCCGTTCATTGAACATATTCCTCACTGACTTTCTATATCTATTGTAATTTGGAAAAAGTCCTCTCAAGACGCATAGACGCTTGTTATTTAAGGTACATTTCTGGAACTTAGGCAAGCGCTGTTCTAAGCAAAGTGCAGAGTATTTGTATATATACTTCTAAGCTCTTCTACCCAGAAGGGCTAATCCGATAACGGATCTGCAATCTTATCATAGATAATTCAATTTATGAAGGATTAAGGCAAAGGATTTCCTAAGATACTACAGCAGGCTTGTGACCGCAAACTAAACAAGACATTTTCAAGATAGAAAAGAGGCAAAGTACTAAGTGCAATCTTTACTGTCCAAAAAAATGGAGATTAAATTCACCAACAACAACATCAATATTTTCCTGTAACTCAAATCAAATTTTCTTTATATAGAATTCATTTCCGGTAGCGTTTATCTTATTTGTTTGACATTCAAAATGAAAGGGTACAAAAAGAAAAAGAAAAAAAAGTCTACTCTATCTCGGAATTGTACTTTAGAAAGAAAGAGATACTCGTATTTGGGTAGGCGCTCCGTTTATTTATTAAACAGTATTTTTATTTATTTCTCGACTACTCAAGCTGTTAGACGAAAACAAATAAATCTACTATTTAATTAACAAATGGAGCGCCTACTCAGATATTGTTATCATTTTCTTTCTAATGAATACATCTGACTTTTTGGGATAATAATTTAATACGTCAAGACTTTTTTGGATAATAATTGAATATGTCAAGCCTTTTGGGATAATACTGTGAGTGAACGCATCGCTATGCATCGGTTCCAGAAGTTCAGGTTCGGAAGATCTGTCCCTTTGTGATGACAACCGCAGTGGCCGGCCACAGGTCCTGGATGTTGAAGCCTTGAAGGCAGCCACAGAACCACAACCAAACGTGTGGTCAGCTTGCCGAACACTTCCAGGTTTCTGATGAAACAGTCAGACTTAAGCTGCATCGCACAGGGAAGGCATACAAGTTGAGCAAGTGGGTACCCCACACACAGTCGGGGAGGGGGATCAAAAAGCAATCACGAGTAACAGCCAGTTTCTCGCTGCTTTCTCGGCACCGTAACGTACCCATATATATATCGACTGCTCAACTGTGATGAAAAGTGGATTCTATATCACACTCCCAAGAGTACCAGACATTGGTTATCACCACTGGACCCTGTGCTTCACACCACAAGAAATTATGCTCTGTATCTTTTGGACTAGTCGAAAAGTGGGGGATACCATCATGCCAAACCATCGCCGCGGACCTGTATTCGCAGCAGTAGGAACTTGTGCAACAGGAACTGAAGCAGAAGGAACCAGCATTAATTTGTATTGATCCTCCATGGCAATTCCATTCCACATGTGACGCGCGTGGCCTGGGATACCATACAGCGACTTGGTTGAGATACACCGTTTCATCTACCTTACTTTCCGGACCTTGCGTCAACAGACGACCATCTCTTCCATTCTTGCGTCCAAGACAATTGATTTTTACCGCCAGTGCATTGTTCAGCTGGAGGCATGTTGGTAAAAGTTTCTGGATGTAGATGGGGATTACTTTGAGGACTAACGGTATGTCAAATTTGCTGTATACCTTTTTTCCTAATGAATAAAAAACGGTGAGGTATTTTTGATTAAATTGTACATTAGAAATAAAGAGATGTTGTTAATCTTGAAGGTAAGCCAGAGTAAAAGCTCTCGGCATTTAACGTTATAAAGAAAGAGATATTATCACTGTTAATGTAAGCCAGTCTAAGCTGTTGTTGCGTTCTGTGTCGTCTCAGGATCCCCACGCAATTAATAAAAACGGTATCAACGAAAAATATCATTTACTTTTGGTATTCATTTTAATAACCTTGCCAGCTTGGATTCTAAGAGACAGTAGTCGGACGTAACAGGAACGTGTTCGTAAACCTGGATATGGGAGGTATATTGATTCGTCAATGTTCTCGAAACCCTGTTAAATTTGTGCCGCTTTGCACTTATATTCAACACCCACACAAAGGCAAATCCATCACTGTCAGAATGCTCCGCTTCCGAGTCAATACGGTCAATCGCTGACAATTCTGGCGTTGTCTTCCGTATTCTGTAACTCTATCGTCAATGTACATTAGAAATAAAGAGATAAGCCAGTATAAATCCTATCGGCAGTTTACGTTAGAAATAAAAATAATGTTGTCAGTGCTGGTGGTAAGCCAGTCTACATCCTCTCAGTAAGTTGCCAGTGTCAGTGTAAACCAATCTATTTTTTGCCGGCATAGTACATCTGAAACAAAGTAACCAAGTCTACCCTCACTCGGTATTGTACAAGCAGAGATGTTTTCAATGGAGGTAGTAAGCCAGTCTGCTCCATCGCGGAATTGTGCTTTCGAATCAAAGCGATGTTGTCAGTTGGTAGTAAGGTACTCTACTGTCTCTCCTCGTTGTACTTTTGAAACAAGTAGTGTCAATGGTAAGCTACTCTAATCTACCCCGGCACTTTACGTTAGAAACAAAGAAATATTGTCTAAGTAGGTCGTAAACCACTCTTTTGTATCTGATCATAGTACGTTAGAAACAAAGAAATATTGTCTGAGTAGGTCCTCAACCACTCTTTTGTATCTGATCATAGTACATTAGAAACAAAGAGATGTCAGTGAAAATACTTTTTTCTTTTATTCCTTACATTTCCCCGCATTTCAGTGGTGGTAGTGGTGGGGTGTTTAAAAGTATCACAAGATCATGGAATAAAAAACGCAAACAGTCCAATTAAAACTATCTTCAGTAGGAATGTTTTCCTTTTAGTTTTTATATATTTTTATAAGTCTATATTATTATCAGTAACAACGCAGCGTAATTAAGGTCTATACAAAATGTTCCGACAGTATAGGAAATTAGATAAAGAGAAAATTGTTCATAGAATTTCCCAAAGAAACACTGTTTATTTTAATAAAATATTAAAAAATTGAACCTCTGGCTGACATTTGTTGGATGCTGAGGGTGTAGATTTTCTTATTTTTAATTCACCTGGTCGCATTTACTGGACCAAACGTTCTTCATTAATTCTTTTCACCGCAACAGCGTATTTATTCTGTAAATTCACTCCACAATCACCCAAATATCTATAAGTTCTCTCTAAAAGTTCAGGTAAGTGAATATATTCGTGCATTGCAGTTGAAAATTAGTCAGTAATTTTTCATAAAATTAAGTATATTTACAAATCTATATTTTCCGTTGCCAATGAATCTAATATGGCCGAAAAATCTAAATAACGCGTAATCTAGAAGAGTGTTTGCCCCCACTAAAATATATCTATCGGGTGTATGCCTATATCGTTCCTCACCACAATTTTGCGGTAATGCAAAGTTTTTAGAATCCTTTAGATTTTTCTACCTGGTTCGAAAAATTTAAACTTTTGGAATATCTTTATATATAGTTCTTTTTCTACTGTTGCACTCAAACAAGACCAAGACTTTATGGCAAATACTGTTTGGAAAATCAGTTTTTTATATGACTGATCCTCAGTACAAGGCCTAAGATCCACTCAAAGTAGAGGTTACTGTGTTAAAAAAGATAAGAAGTGCACTCCATGACGTTATGCAGGAAAGATAACGGCTAACCTAGACAGGTCAAATTTGTAGTGATCAAGAAAGCATCCTGCCGGCAAATCAACAAGTTCTTGGGAAGAAGCTGTCCGAGTAGAACGATGAAATACGAACAGAATAAAGATGATTCATCCTTCTCTACGTAGAGTTGCAGTAGTTAGCCAAAATATTTGCCATTGTTGAGAGATCACCCATCCATAACGATAGGTGAAAGTTAAGGTTTTGCTCGGTGATGGTGGAACGTTATTCATTTGTTTTTGAACGAAAAAGGCTGGCATGTAAAAACATGCCAGCCTTTTTCCCATTGAGACACGAGGGCTAGGACAAAGGAGAGAAAAACTTCCAAGATTTGGTCATCCAGATTTTTGAAAGTACACCTATAAACTGTTGTCATACACATAGATATTCACTAAAGATAGGAGTATGTTCTTAGGCAGATCAATAACATTGAGCAGAAAAATGGTAGATACGAGGAGAGAATCCTGATGAACGCCAGCATCGATCTCTTACGATAAGTGGTAATGATATTCCGGAAGCATCCTGTTAAGAGGGACTTGGTAATTGAGAGAGCCCTTCCAGGGATTCCATATCTAGAGAGCATCCCCTGATGCCACACCTTGTCAAAGTCTTTCGATATATCAAAGGCGATGATTGAAGTGTCCAACAAACTTCTTGTTGATTATAGACTTGAAGAGTTTGCTGATATTCCTAAGAGAACTAATGAGCCGATGTTGCGACATGGATGAGCACTTAACCGCATTTAAAAAAAAAAGGTCACACATTTGATTTGGGCTCTTCAGGCAGTGATTAAATAGCATCGCCAATATTGGAGATATAGTTTGATATTCTTAATAACAATCACTGAGATTTTATCCGGACCAGTGGCCTTCTTAGTGTCAAGACATTTTAAAAAGTCTGGGAGCTTCCAGCGTTTTGATATTACAGTCTGTGATCCTTGAGAAGGGGGAAGTCGGGTAAACGGTTGTCATCATTTAAAAAAGCAGTTAGAGGCAAGTGTTATTGCAAAAAGCCTTGCTTTGTCATATAAGAATATAATACTTTCAGCATTATTTATAATAGCTGGCTTTGATGATTTTTCTCTATTGAGAAATTTTATTCGATATTTTCTAGAACTCAAAGGAACCAAGTCTTTGTATTCAAACTTGGCTTGGACTGAATGTGCATATCTGCTCCTTGTATTTTGTAGAATCCTCTTGTAATGACTGCAGGCAATTTGGAGTGCCAAAAGAGATCCAATAGATCCCCACCCCCACCCCACTCTGCAGTAGAGATGATAGTAGTGGTCACCGTGGGCTATCTCTGAAGCACATTCTGGCGTGAACAAATGATGGTCATTTAATGAGGGAGGCATTTCTGGCAGCTCGATTTTTGAAAAAAGTTAAAATCTTACATTCCCCAATGTAAGATCTGAAGCTGTCTTAGTCGGTTTTGGAGTGTCGAAAGATAGTCATGTGAAATGGTGCATCAGGCGATGCTTTCAAAGAACTTTAACATTGATTAGGAAGAGGTCAGAAGTGTTTAAGGTCGATAGCACGACTGGTCTTATCAACTCTCTCGGTCAGATCATAAGCGATAGTGTAGTCATGACAATATCTGAATTCTTCATCGGTTATGACTGAGTGGATTAACCTCTTCAATAGGTGTGGCGATAAATAGATGCCTCATATTATTTCATTTCCGATTTATAAAGGAGGGCGAAATAAAAAGGGAAATTATTTTGCGAGAATCAGAAAGATTTTACTGTAAAAATCAAATAAGAAATACGAAAACCTGAACAGTATCCAAAGTGAGGTTTTCGAATATATTTAAAAAAGAAATAAAATCGTTGAAAAAAGAATAAGGACATTATCGATAGAATTGGTGTAAAGAGGGAAGAAAGATGAGAAGTTTAATTAAAAACTCTAAAAGTTCTATCGAAATAGGGAAAGAATAATGAGAACAAGAGACGGCAAAATGCCAAAAGAGCAAAAATGCATTTAATCAAAAACTACAAACAAAACAACAATAAAAAACAAAAACAAATGATCTCTAAATGCTGAAACTAAAACTGTTAAGAAGAATAATTCGTCGAAGAAGAAGACAAAGAAAAGAAACTGCAGCCAAAATGACCTGGAGATGGTTATTGAAGGTCAAGTTAAAAAAGAGAAACACTCACGAGCAATAGTAGTTCATGAAAATGATGAAAATTAAAAACATCAGGGTGAAACACACCAAAGCAACAGAAACATATTACTCATGTAAAGAACGAGGTGGAACAATGAATAAAAAATAGATGGTCGTAAACTAAAAATGTAAATACAATTACAAATTGACAAATATGATATGGCTATATTTTTAGATGTTGAATAAAAAATGTAAACCATTTTATTTCTTCAGCTTATAAAACACACTTTAGTTTTCAGTATGTTCAAATGATACAGATGAATTTATGAATTCAGAATATTAAATTCATATTTAAAACAACTGTTATTTCATCAATTATAATATATCTGGAACACGGCGATGTGGAGGCAGAATGTTGAGCAGTTGAAACATGTTTGAAGTCTCAAAGCTTTGGTAATTTATTGAAGATATTGTGATAATAATTGATTTTTTTCACGGATAAATTAGAATATTTTCGTGTTATCCTTTGGCGGTTGTGTGATGAGTTATGATATTTTTGTTTTATGATTGGATATTTTGTAGTAAGAAAACAGAAAAACAAACAATTTAAAAAATATGTCATATATGAAATAAAACTTGGTGACCAGGAAAAAATTTAATTCCCTCACAATGTCTGCTCTATTCGTGTTCAGGAATTTAGACAATGGACAAAAAATAAAAAATAAAAGCTTTTGCTTTTGGAATTCCAGTGATATGGAGAGAAACAAATAAAACAATATCAAGAGAAACAAGTGCTATTTTGGTTCCTGTAAAGAAATCGCTTATTCTAATTTTCCATCATCTATAAGACCTGTATCACTCTCTATTCTACCTGCTAATCTTGATGATGTACACAATTCACTCGGATAAAGAAAATGCTGCAGATAAAGATGAATGAAGTATTAGTTCGAACAGCAGCCATCGTATCAGGATGAACTTAATGATTTATTGGCAGACCTCCGTCTTTCCAAAAATGTTGGAGAGCTCTTGTCCAGAATAGTGTCCGTATTAAAAGAAAAGAAAATGATATCCATTATATATTATAATTTGCTTTTTGGTACTGAACTAGAATAGAATATTTTGAACTATTTTTCGATAAAGTTAGATCCTTGTATTACTGCACAGATTAAGAAATTTGACATAACTTACAATACAGAATGGAATAGATTCATAAAAAAGAAATCTAAATAGTGCATTACTTCACAATGCTAATAAAAATGCTTCAATATCTGTTGGTCATTTTGTGCACTTAATAGAAACATACCAGAATATGGAAAATACTATTGAGAAAATCAACTACAATGAACGCTCTCCACACGTAAGTGAAGATTTAAAAGTTGTGGATAAGTTATTGTGTCAGCATTCAGGATAAACAAAATTCCTAGTTTTTACTTTATGAGTGGAAAAGCAGAGCAAAAGATCTTTTACATTGGGCTGATAAAAAAATAGCTAAATGCAAAATCCACAGGTTATTTGACAACAAATATTAAATATAATATGGTTAGATCAGAATATGTTATGTTGCCACTGATTCATATTAACCTTTGGTTAATAAAGTGGATGGATAAATACTTATTAAAACATGGAACTTGTATATATTTGATCCAAATATTCCTAGTTGGCCTAAAGCTACATTGAAAGAGGGCGTATTTACTGGGCCTGATATTAGAAAAATCGTTTTTGATTCAGAATTCGATGGTGTAATGAGCGGTCTGAAATGTTAGGCTTTGATATAATTTAAACAGGTTATTTCTTTTAGATTTTAGGTAATAATACGAATTCAAATTATAACAAATACTGAGGAATATTTTAATCAGGCTTAAGGTGGTAAGTTGCAAAATCAAAAGTACTTCAAAATACTTTGGTGTACTTTGATGCGACACCATAAAACAGGGTGGGGGAATTATGAACAAATAACAAAGGAACATATTAGTACATGTCGAGAATTTTATCTGTAATCCACTTTTTTATTTCTCATCGTATGATGATTTCGTTTGACGATACCGCTAGAGTTTCTCTTAATGTGTTCCACTTTGAATTTCTGGCCTCATCTAAGCCATTAAATGTCAGCATGTCAACAAACTTCAAGAAGATTTAATTTGCAGACATCTGTTTGCAAATTAAATAGTCTTGGAGTTTGTTGCAATGGAGTTTGGTGTTTCTTTGGATTTCATCTATTCTTAGTCTAATTTTGCATAATACGGGAAGGTGGTCACTCCCAAAGTTGGACCTTGGATAGATTTTATTGTACAGAATCGCATTCCTGAATCTCTGATCCATTGTTATGTAGTCAATATATTTCCTGGGCGCTCTTTAAACCAGGTGTTGTTTGTTATTTGATAGCTTACTGTGGACCATTATATCCATTTTTTTTATTTGTCAACTATTTACGTTTCTTTTCTACTTTCACATTTAGATCTCCCATAATGATGGTACTTTCTTGCGGGTCAGTTTTATCAATACTAAAATAGAGAAAATCCAGAAAAAAATCCAATGTTGTATTTGTTGTGAAAACGATGAAACTGAATGCAACACGATGGATCAGTTGAATATAAAAATATAATCTGAAAAATTTTGCAAACGACTTCATTTAAACCTTTTAGACAATATCTGCCCAAAGACCAAACTGGCTTGTCAAAAAATTCTTTGTAACCTTGAGATGAATACTGAACATCATACCTAAGCAAAATGATCGGATTTTAGTAAACAAGTAAAAAAGGAGCTAGTACATTGTGGACAATCTGTATCAGCTGAGCACAGTCAGAAGACGAAAGAGAGTAGAAAATTTAAAAATAAAAATTAATACGAATCGCATCGGAACTTAGAAAACAAAGGCACATGACGATTAATAGTAGTGTCTATAATTGTCGGCGCAGGTGGCATATTAGAATCAGTAGATGTGAAAGAATTGAAGTCTGCGATAACCCCTAGATATCTGCTGTCTGCAATAAATTTATAATAATGTTATTAATAATAATAATAATAATAATAATAGCGATAATGATAATTGTTTTGTTTTTTAAACAAAACAATAGTAGAATTTTTATGTTTTCATTATGGATAAACGATTCATTTGGTTCAATCCCAATATGTTTATGATACCTCAATTTAGACTAGTATCCTCATCTTGGTTTTTTTATTCGCAACATTTCGACATCTGTACCCACTGACCTTCTTCAGGTGTCTGTCGTACTCATTAATCATTTTGGAATTTTGAACGAAGCCCTTTATTCTGTCTACAGGGAGAATTGTTCTCATTCTGCTTTCCATGCTTAGGAAAATACCCCATATCAGTTAATTCTCTTTAGTTTACCGTAAATAACAGACATCTGAAGAAGGGTGGAGGGTACAACGACCGAAACGTTTTGAGTAAACGAATTTGAAAGCAAATAATAATGATAACTCCACGCCTAAATTGCCAAAGTGGTTATTTTTACCAATCAAGAAAATGTAATGTGGCTTAGAATTTTGCAAGCCAAATCCTAAGCCAATATATTAGGCTGTTCCAAAAATTTGCAAATATTTTAAAAATATTATTTTTTATGCACCCCCTCCCAAAAAAAAAACTAGGTTCGAATGTGGCAGCAATAGGATCACTTTCATAGTGAAATATAATTTTCAAGAGAGTGAATCATTCATCCAATAAGTGTCCCAGTTCTATTAATTCCTTCTTAGTGAAAAGGTAGTGTCATTACTTGTAAACGCATTCATACATATACCACGAGGTACACTTCTAATATTTCGTTTAATACGTGAAAATAATGTTCGATATACATTTCATAGCATATACATTTATTTTTTTTATTGTTAATTCTCATATATATATATATATATATATATATATATATATATATATATATACACACACACACACACACACACACACACACACACACACACACACACACATATATATATATATATATATATATATATATAGTAACAGGAAGGATTCCAAAAAGAAAAGACAAATTTTTTTATATGAAGAGAGAATAGCAGCAGATAAAAAAAAAAACCCAAAAAAACACGAAAAAGGTGACTACAAAATCTGTTGAGTTTTACTAAAATTGAACGGGTTGTTTAATAGACACAGAAAATCCAGTAAATCTATATTGATGCAGTTGCTGCTATAAAGGACGATGAAAAAGATAGGTAGAGTAGGTTGCAAAACGGTGGATTAAAATACAACCACCTCACTCACCTTACATTGTCAGCGTAGATTAATAATATTTCTACAACGTAGAAAAGGCTTATATATTTCCCTATTACCTGTATTCTTAATTCCATTATGCATAAATGAAAGAAAATAGCCAGAACTAGATCCCATTGTTTTATCTTTAACTCAACAGTTGTAAGTAGAAGAACATCGCTGAGATATTCGAGGCTGGTAGTTATGAGGTAAACAAAGACGGAAACAGGAAAAACGAAAATCACTGACAAGCTCTACTCAAGAAGCAGATGTTATTAAGGCTTTTTGCTTTTCTTCAATATTTTTACTATGTGGTTATCTTATATTTAAAAAATACTTATCTAAATATACAAACATAGAAATGTACGCATATATGTGTATGTATGTATGTATGTTTGTTTGTATTATTCAATAATATGTATTGAATAAAACGTAAGAAACATAATTTTTCCGAAATTATGTGTATTCTCTCGCTCTTAAAGGAATCATTTTATTGTATGCCAATCAGCACACGTTGTCTAGTTAATATCGGTCAGATATTCTTACTAGCAATCAACCTAGAAGTACATTAAGCTTCTACTCGTAAAGCGTAAAGGCATATTGTGATAGAGTTAAACATATGATGCAGCACTGATAGTTTTATTCAGTTGTCCTATTTTTTCTAATTCTCTTCGTATTCCGTTGGCAAGAATAAAGTTCCTTACGGGCAACTTGCTCTCTCAAGAACCTCGACTTTGTGGAACAAACTCCATAGAAGATGTTCTCCTTATCACTACCATCTTAATCTCAAGTCTAAGATCAACTGTTATCTACGTACAACAAACTCATTTAGTAATTCTCTACATCGAGTGTCTCTTAGACCTTGTATTAGGTGAACAACTGTAAAGTAAGAAAAAACAAACGCAGAATAATTGTCTGTATTAAAATGCATAATTTCAAATTTATAGTTCATTTTCGAAATAAATTTCTTATGTGCAATACAGTTAAATAATAAATTGAAAATTTTGCTAAAATCAAGGAAAAACTGTATGAATAACCAAGCAAATTTTAATGACTCAATTCAAAACTTGTGATGAATCATTTTTTGTTTATCTATAATATCACTCATTTTGATATTGATTTTGAAATCAATAATTTCACGTTTTCGAAATTAATATTTATTCAAATAAATAACAACCTTATCTGTAAGTAAACGGAACATTATAAGTATATGAATTTTCGGAAACTATAATTTGTTTACATACATTCCCTTACAAGCCTTTTAGCATTTTAAAGTAACTGTTTTAACTGTTCAATTTCTTTTTCTCTTTTTTTTTTTGAAAGATACTCTCAAAATGACATCTAAAAGAGATAGTGTTTAAGTTTATTATTTTACTTATATTATTTGCTATCTGAGAAGTAGGTGTGCAAAATTAATTTCTTTAGATATCTTTCGATCTAGCATTGTTCATTGCAAATGGGGAAATGTAACAGCTGTTATCGCATAAAATCATAATTTCCCTTTTCACTGCACAATCAGTATTAAATAGTTTATTACAAAATGACATATCACCCCGTGCCATATTTAAAATCAAAACTTGCATGGTGCCCCGTATCATTACCTTTTTGTAACTAACTGCTTATTCTTAATCAAACTAATTTGCCAGTTAACATTTTATTTAGAATTTAGAAAAGCAGGCAGAAAGATGCTGTGCTTCGGAATGAATAATAGAATTATAATCAGTTTTACAATTTAGAAACACCAAGGAATAACGTATGTTGCTGTTTAGCAAATTTTCGACAAATATTTTGAAGGCTAAACTGTAGAAAGGAAGTTTTAGTTTGTTCGCGTCATCTCCGTTTGATGTGCTAATTTATGGGTAATAGTGCGCGTTGGCATATTAATTAGGAAGTAATTGATTGGCTAATCAATAAATGTATTCTTTACTACCGTTTCGACAGTCGGATTGGTATGCCCCATATTAAATTTTGTGAAAGACAACACAAGTTATCGAATTTATTTTATGTCAGAGAAAGAAATTAAATAAGAGTAGAAAAATGAGTAGTGATCATCAGCATTGAGAACGAATTAAATAAACGGTGCAAAGAGAATCAGAGAAATGAATATGATACTTTTGGTTTTAGTCAGTAAAAGTTGTACAGTGTTTATTAGTCAACACTGCGTAATTTGGCAGAGAGAAGGTAGACTGCAAATATGAATATTAAACAACTCGAGGAGAATTATCTGAACACTCATCAAATTATTTGGTAAAATGTTATACATATAAACACCGATAAGAAAAATCTGCTAATCATAAAACTATAATAGTTCATATACTCTCAGTTTTATTTAAATTAGTTGAATAAGTATAGATGAAATTATAAAATCATGAATCACAAGATCTTTGACATTTAAATCATCGATAAAATTTAACCAACGAAGCTTCATGCTTCTACATCTCATTTTGTGATTACATGATTTACTAGTAATTCGCTCGTAATCACCTGTCAATTTATTAAATATATTCTTCTAGTACCGACTTGGACTTTCATTTGCCTTTACAACCGTCCCAATTCTTCTTAGTATGATTTGACGGAAGTTTTAAAAGCAGTCTTTTGAAATTTGCATCTATGTTGTTATGGCATGCTACGATTCTTCTGGACTAGTTGGTTGCACGTCCAGGATCCGAATCTCCCTTCCCGCTATATCCTAAAGTTTTTTTTTTATGTGATTGAAATCCGGTGACTGTGGAGTACAATTTAATGCAGAAAACTCAATGCTGGATTCCATTAATCTACCAATATATTTTTGTTCGAGTGAGTGTGTCGTAGTCACGTGATCAGCCACAATATCTTCCGCATTTAAACGATATTTTATTGGCACAAAAGTCCCAATGTATGCCAATAAAATATTCCCTATACGATTACACCACTACCACTATTATCACCACCACCACCACCGCTAGCCCGAACGGTTGATACAATGCAGAATGGATCCATACTTTCGTGTTGTTTATGCCAAATTCAGGCCCTACCATCCGAATGTCGCAGTAGAAATCAAGATTCGTCAGACCAAACAACATTTTCCCCAAAATTCTTGTGTCAAATTTTTGTGATCCTTAACGAATTGTAGCCTCATTTTCTTGTTCTTTTTATTCTGGCAGAATTGTCACCTTGTGTGGTCTATCGCCAATCTGCTTCAATGTTCGAGGTGTGCATTCAGATATGCTTTTCTGTACACCTCCGTTGTCAAGAGTGGTTGTCTATTAGCTTGAACTAGATTAACCATTCTACTCCAAACTTTTCATCAACAAGCTACTGCCTCCCATTGAATTTTATTACTTTGTGTGATTATTCTCTGTATGGTTATGCGTGAAAAATTCAGTAGATCAGCAGTTTTTTTAACTACTCGGATCCATTCATCTAGCACGACTATGCCAAGATCAAAATCGCGAAAATAACTTTCTTTTCCATACTAATGCATGTAATGAAATTCAGCAGATCCATATGACAAAGTATAAATTAATATATGTATTAAATTACCACTACGTCATTGGCTAATAAAAATTGGTCTATGTTCACGTGTACTAAATTAAGTCGCTAGTGAGTATATATTCTACTTTTAATCGATATTTGACAAGATACAAAAGCATCATTGAAGAAAGAATTTCAACTTGTTAATACTAACTTCGATTACTTATCTTAATGATTTCTACTCACCAAAATATTTATCAATTCTAAAATAAATAAGCTAGAAACACATTGAAAAAAACTAATAAAAGTCAAGGAAGCCAGGAAAGACATTGTTTCTTATTTCGGTTGAACTGAATCAAATTTGAATTACTTGGTAACTAGTTCTAATCGCACGTTTATGAGCCATGCATAAAGCAATGTCAACACAATTTTTCTTCATCAATGAATCCGTTGCTGTTGTATGAATGCTTTTAGCATAAATTGGAAATTACATCGAGTTCTGTGCAGAGAATTTCCCGTGAGGGTGGAACGCTAAAAATTATTTCAAGAAAATTTGTCTTTTTATCTGCAAATAAAAAAGACGTTCGTCTTTTATTAAGTTCATTTTTTAATTGCATGATAAGTTTTAAAAGTGCTGTTCTAAATTCGAATTATTTAATGCCATTTTCTCTCATCCGCTTGAAGATCCTGTTTGTATTTTTGCATATACGCTTACAAAATTAATTTAATTGATAAAATTATCTATTTATTTTATTCTCAGAATACACCATAGTACAACATGACATTGAAGATTACATTCAATATTTGTTGTAACTTTTCTATTGATACATTTAATCAGGAGACAGAAGTACGTTTAGAAAAATCATTGAAAAAACGAGGATAATTCATTTTTTCAACGTAGTTTTGTATATAACATTGAATATGTCTTTATTATGTTTGTCAAGCAACATAGTATACAGATTTATTTGGTTCTATGGTATTCAATTAAACTTTGGATGTTGATCCATACACGAGGAAGTTACATTTAGTAATACTTATAAGCAATTGTAATTTACTATAAGTTCCTGAAATCCCTCTGATTCAATTACATGTGTATTTATTGATCCTAAGCTCTAATATTAACCAGGGGAGTAAAGGGATTATAAACTTTACCTTAAAGTTATTGGTATTGTTTTGTTTGAAGAATTAAAAGAAATTGATAAATGAAAATTTTCAATAACTATCGTAACAAAACACGCAAAATATATACCAGCGATTGAAGTAGAAAATAAAACAAAGTAAGATAAATACAGACATATTTAATGTGATTTAATAGCTGGGAGATAAATTTCTTTACATCTTTGTGATGTATTATTTTTTCATAAGGAAGTAAAAACACCTGTTGAAATTCGACGTCAGTTTCAGTGTCATGAAGTTTAAATAAAAGCAGAAAACAGTTGGTAATTTTATACTTTAAATCAGAAACCACCCGACTATGTTTTTTGTTTTTATTTTTAATGTTATGTTAATGATATTTGTAAAATATTATTGCAGGTTTTTTTCTGAATATTATCAGGTGTTTTTAATTCCTTACGGAAGGAATTCCTTACGGACGTTTCTTCTATAAACAAAGCAATTCTTGAATGACAATATGAAGGAATAACTTGGATGAAATCTATTCCTTCAAAATTATTTTCTATTAATTAAAAAAAAAGGACAAAGATTTTTGAAAACTAATTCTATTTGTAGTAGCTTGTAAATTATAGATGTTTGGAATTCACAAAATGATTTTAATTTTTTCATACTTAAGATATATTTACTACTAAACCATCAGGGAATCATATTGAACTGGTGAATCTACCGTCAATGCGAATAAGAATCAATGATGAATTACACATTTGGCTTATTCAGTTATCATTTCTTATATTTTTCGATTATCGTGAGGGCAATCTAAGATTTTGGTTAATATTATTTTACATTTTGATATTCGAAAAAATTCCGTATAAAACTGTATAGTTAATTATACAGAGTTTTAATAATTATACATGATTGCACAGAAGACAATTGAAAACAGAAATGAACTCCGTATTGATAGTAACATAGAATAATTATATGAGAACAAAATATATCGAGGCCGATATAGAGAAAAGATGGTAAAGTGAATATCGCCTGTACAGCGATAGAAATGAAACTGTCAATCATATAATAAGCAGGTGTCATAAACTGGCTAAATAATGTACTTAAAAATGAATGGAAATGTGATATATTGGAAATTGTGAAACTGAAAATTGAAATATTCCTTTAATAACCTTTAATAACACAGACCTCGCAGAGAAGTGAAAAAGCAAAATGTCGTATTCTGAAATTCAAGTGGATCATATATACTTAGAAATCAGATCGATTTGTCATCAACATTAAGGGGGAAATTTGTCAAATAGTGCATTTAGCTGTTTGGGAAAATCACTACGTGAAGTTAAAAGAAAGTGAAAAGCTGGAAAAATATTTGGACTTTGTCAATGACCTGGAAAAGTATAAATAAGGACAGTCGTACTTTTCATTTTTAGAGCGCTTGGGACTATCCCGAAGTAATTTAAATTATGAATTTTTTTTTATTCCAGCGAAGTTAAGAGGGTTAACGACAAACTTAAAAAAAAGAGCAAAGGATTGATAAATGTTTAGGTTTCATTATAAAAATACGGAAAATAAAGTTGGTAGTTGTGCCAGTAGCTGATGGAGCAATCTTTTCAAAGTTGTTTAACCGCTGCCTGAAGGAGATATGTTCCCCTGGTATATGAAGTACATGCTCTGTCTTCAAGAATGCGGGTGAGTGCTCATCCCGGTGACAATTATCATTGCGTCAGCATCCTTAGTTTAATCGGAACACTACTTGATTTTATTATTAACAATAAGGCTGTTCCAAAAATATAAACTCTATGACATATCAGGAAGACTCGTCTAAATTATCTAAAAAGTATTTGTTTTCGGGTAGGTTCAAAAATAGCCAGTCTTCTGAAGTTTATGAGATTACTGCACGCAACCCCAAAGGCTCTTTATTCTCGGTCCCTCTTTCTGCTTTATATTGATAATCTTCCCAGGGATATTTTAAAATCATAATTAAATATTTATACATCTGTATAAATATTTACTTATGATTCAAAAAGATACCCCGGTTTATAGTTGTACTTGCCAAAATCTAGATGACTAGACATTCAATATGTCCAAAACAAAGATAGTAATGTTTCATCATCACCAAGTAGACCCTGGGCTTTCTTTTCTCCTTTCATTATGAACTGCTGTACTTTCAATGCGGTTCCTTGCCTTGAACATTCTTTGGGACTCACATCAGACCTCTCAATCTTCAACTTCCCAATAAAAATACATTAGTGTCTAAAACCTACGATACTGGTTGATAGACGTAAAGCTGTATTTTTACAGAATATTACTGATTTTTTATGCGTGTCAACCGTTTACTATAGACGCCTCATCTTTCATTTATATAAGTGTTCCTCCATTTACAGTTTATAATGTTTGTTTCTTCTTTTCTTTTATACGCGTCTGCTTCTACTTCAGATAATATCCTTATTTCTTTCTCACCTTATATTATATGAATCTCTTTCGTATTCCTTACTCGTATAAAAATAATCTTTCAGCTTCAACGTCTTTTTAAATTTTGTTTAATTCCGTCTTCATATTCACAAGAAAATCTATTCTCTTTTACTTCGTACATCTTTTCTTTCCTTTCTCCAACTTTTGTGTTTTCTTCTTCAGTTTCATATTATTGTATGGTACATATACAGGGTCAGCCAATGAAAATAATCATATAAGCCACACGCTACGCTAGAGTATTGATAAAAACGTGAGTAAAAATTTCTTCAAATTCCCCCCTTCTTCTTTTATATAGCGTACGTTGTTCAACTTCTTACCATTGGGAAAGTTCCCAATCTTTCAGTTGTATATTGATTTTAAGCATAAGCGGTATTTATCCGACAGCATATTTATATATTTATTATTGTAATAATTTTTTAAAAGGATTTTTATAGCTTAAGTGGATATAGGAAAAGTAAATGGGTCATCTCTGTTTTTGACTTTTGAAGCTATACATAAATGTTGGGATAAAAACGAAGAATCGCTACAGGATACCTCGGCAGAATCTTAACCGATTCTTAAGAGATAAAGAAAAAAAATATTTGAAAACTAAATCCAGCACTGCTTCCAGAGAAAAAAATGGCTTGATATTACGTCATGCTTTGTTTGTTCCTGCAGATATCTCCCCACCCTCACAAAAAAACTAAAACGAACGCATACAGACACGCACGCACGTGCACACAAATATATGCACAATATTTTTGTGTTATTTATATTTCTCTTCGAAAAGAAAATGTTCACGAGAATAAAATGGACGACTGCTTAGTCTTTTAACAGAAATAAATTATAATATTTTAACTGAATGCTCAAGTATTTCGCTGTTTCAGTTGTGTTCTGTTGACAGCCTCGTTCTTCTAAATTTATTGGCTTTTATTTACAATGTTTACATGTGGAATATTGTGCTCATCTTTGTTGTTGTCGTCGCAAACTTTCGGTCGTTGTGTCCTCCGGCTTTCATCAAGTGTATCTCGATCTGTTGTGTTTTAGGAAGGTATTACAGATATTATTATTCATCGTTTTTCTCTCAGATGATGGCAGTAAAATGTTACAGGCCAATATCTTTCATATTAATATGCTAATTATTGTCTTCGAGTTTAGGAGATAAGTTGAAAGCGAAAATTATGAAAATCAAAGACAAAGTTTGTGGAATTTGTTCACTAAAACCTACCTGGATATCACAGGTCATAAGTATACCTAGTTATTTGATAATGCTTGAAATAATGCTTTTTATCATTTTTACATCGAATTTTTTATTTTCTTTATTCGAATTTGACAAGACATGTATGTAATAGCAATTGATGAAAATCTCTTTTGATAAAACGTTACTTGTTGCGTCAAATATGAAGATCTAGTAGACTATGTCGGAATATTCCTTGAATTTTATCACCCGAGACGCCTGGTAATTAAACAGTTTTTAACACATCTTACTGATTTTTTTAAAAAGATCAGTGGCAAATATTTAATAGGCTATACATTTCATTAACAGAGACGCTTTCATATGTCAACAAAAGTAAACAACATAACAATTTTGATGTATATTTATGATCATAGTATAAATGATGACATTATCAAACTACAGTTATTAAACAGATTCTAGTTCGACAAAAGTCTTGATTGCGCATTTCGTTGCTACATTAATTAAAAGTCTCCGTCTGACCTGTGTATGCACTTAATTTTCATAGTCTCTAGATTAAAGCAGGTTACGAAATGTACAATTTACGAAAAATTCTCTTTTACTAATTTTATAAACGAGAACAGTTCGGGTATGTAATCTTTTAAATGCATATAGAATATTGATAAAGGGCCTATCAGAGTTTCAAAGTGGTAAAGTTACTTAGAAATTTATTTTGATATAAATGAATGTTAAAAAGTTAAATTTATTATGCTGCATAATAAATAAATCTAAACCTTGAATTTCTTTACATGAAACATTGTCATTATTAAATTTAAGTAATTTTTCTATGCTGTTAACTTTCAAGTCGTTTTTATATTTTTGTTAAGTGAGAGAAAACAAACTCTATAGCATCGAAAAAAATCACATGACGTCATGACTAAATTTGAATAGAGCCAATGACATCTGTTTTTCTTTTTGTTTCTGCAGCTTTATTGGAAAAATACTTAAGCAATAAAAATAAATTATCTGTGACATAACTGTTTTATAAAATACAGCTGTTTAATATTTGAGCTTATCATTAAGACTGGTCTTGATACACAGCCAATTGTCAGTTTGATTTTAACGGGTGTATTTTGCTTCTATATTGCGCAAATGTTTGCTCATTCATCTACGTAAATTTACTTTTAGCAAAATTTACTTATTCTGCAAAAACCAAAAGTTCTGTAGCTACACTTGCAAAAGGGAAGATAATTGTTGTGACCAAGTAAATGGTTAAAGAAATAAAAAAAAACAGGTGTTAACATATATTAACAACAGACTAGTGAGTCGGTTTACCAGCGTTCAATCTATTCGACTGCTATATTTACCAGCCTCTCCACGAGATAGGATGTGGTACAAGGCCGAGTTTAATGTGGGGCAATCCGAGCCCGTAGGCTCGGACAAAAATTCCCCATAGACCCTGTATAAAACGGGGTCGGGTAGCTGTTTCCCGAGAGGAGTTCCTGCCCTTCGACATAGCCTCGTCTGGGGATTCTCTCTGTCCGGAGGCAGAGAGATTGACCAGCACAACTGGAACAGATCTATTCGACTGTTCCCCCAAGGCCTTCTCTCCTACTAAACGTGTAGTAGGCGGAAGAGTCCAACATAGACTCTTTAGAAAACTTATGATATACTGCATTTCATAGTATTTATTTGAAGTATAATTTAAAGGATATACTTCCTATTTCAAGTGTGACAGCTGAGATGTTTCATTTTTTTCTTCATGTACAATTTATTCCATGGTAGCAGTATTTCTGTTATCACATTTTACAACTTGCTTATTTTTTCATAATGTTATTTTAGTAATTTCATTCAATTTATTGAAAGGGTGTAACAAATCTTTTTCAAATATATGTATTAAAATTATTTATATGCATGTAATTCTAATGTAATACACAGTGAAGTTTCAGGTTTTCAATTAGCTTTCTCAATTGGAAATTACTTTAGATTCAATGAAACTATTTCAACTTTGATTCAAGTTGATAGACAGAGCAAACTTTCTGCTATGGCTATGAAAGTGGATTTTCCTAAGACAGTTGTGCAGGTTAATCTGAAATTGGGATATCGAAAAGTGCTATCTTGTTTGGATCCCAAAACAATTGACTGAATAAAAAACATTCAGACAAAGACTGGTATTAGAAATGTGGTCGGAATGTTTTACTGCATCGATCTTTACACCGTAATTTCAGACTCTCATATTTAGTCTCTGCAAAGACAATTATCTCTGAAGCTTTTTTCCACAGTTGTTGTTGTTACAGATGTAAACTAACAGAAAACACATCAATGGCTGGGGAACACCGGGTTGAAAGCTGAGACAGAAGGCCTAATTATTGCAGTTCAGAACCAATGTTCAATGTCACATAATCAAGGATGGAACTAAACCGAAATGCAGGATCTGCGGAAAATATGATGAAACTGTCGACCATATTATCTCAGGATGTCCGAAACTAGCAGAAAATAATATACCTACAGACATAAAAAAGTAGCGATACACGTACAGTGGAAAATAAGCCAGAAGCACAAAATCGAAACCACTGAGAGATGGTATGAACACCAATCAGACACAGTTACCCCAAAATGATGTAACTATCCTGTGGGACATGCCAATTCAAAATGACAGGGAAATAAAAGCCAAAAGACCTGATATTATCATAAAAGACAAGAAATTTAAGAAGTGTGCGCTTATTAACATAGCAGTACCATCTGAGAGAAACATTCAGTTAAAATTATCATGAAATTATCTAAATACGAGAACCTGGAGATCGAGATTAACAGGCTGTGGGGAATGAAAACTGAGAAATAGTAATCGGAGCTCTGAGCCTTGTGAGAAAAGAAATGGAGAATTTTACTAACAGCGTCCCAAGTAACATCAACGTACAAGTTGCTCAGAAGATCGCCCTACTAGGAACATCCCATATACTATGAAAAGTGCTATAAATGACAATTCTCCTATAGGACCTAAGGACCATAGTTTGGACTCCACGCTACAGCATACAAAGCAGGAAGCATAACAATGATGATGATGATGACGATGATGATGATGATGATGATGATAGAGGAACCCATAGCACAGAGATTGGAACTGGTCACCCAGTCCTATTCCGAACAGAATACCGGACCAAGTAGTCATAAGCGAGAACAAAAGAACAAATTAAATAGTGAATTTCGGCTGACCACAGAATAAATTTTAAGTAAAGCGAAAAGATGGATAATGATTCCAATCTTGCCAGAGAGCTAAGGAAATTATGGAAGCTGGAAGTGAGAGTATTGACAACTAGAGACAGAGCGCTATGAACAGTCCTAAAGAAATTTGAAAAAAAGGCATGAGAAGTGAAAATCGGAAATTACTTAAGTAGTGTCCACACAAATGCTCTGTTGAAAACAGCCTCAATATTAAGACAGCACGACAAAACCAAGTGAAAATAGTACTTGTTGCCTTTGTAGAAATGAAGATGAAACTGTAAATTACATCATAAATGAATGCAGAAAGCTGGTTCAGAGGAAATACAAAATATTTCAAAGTTGTCAGTCATATGATGATGATGATGATGATAGAGAAAGGCATAACATCTTGGATTTAGAGATTGAAGCGGATCACTCAATCTATTGAGGATACTTGCCACCACTGAAATTGTGGATATCCAGGAATACAACGGATAAAAGCAATCCCTTATCTACCTGAATGAGCTTAAATATTTAGAAAAAAAGCATCTGTTAAAACCGGAATTTACTGAAGACATAATGACAAATATGAAGTATGTATAATGGAAAGCCCGAGGCAAAAGTTAGAATTTAATTTTTATAAAACAAATAATTTATGACAATAAGCGTGTATAATAATTACAACCTCTTTAGTTTAGTTAAATGCGAGAACTGAAGTAGCTATGGTCATGCTCATAATGATTGGCACATTAGGGACTAATCCTAATGTGTAGATATTAGATTAGAGAAAGGTTATGACGGTTCAATCCACAGCTATGGTATTGTGGAATATTGATGGAGATTTGAAGTCTTGATATTACTGGAACTACAGCAGTAGTCAGATGTTGTTAACATATAATAATAATAATAATAATAATAATATTCAAATTATCCGTTTTCCCAATAGCACTTGAATTAATTCCTGTCTATTAACAAAGTATTGTTTCCGATTTTTAATACAAAAGAAAAACCGAAATATAAGAAGTTTCGGTCAAAACCAACTCATGAAGTGAGAGTGAACCGATCCCCTCGGACCTGTGTAACTCATTTGCATTTGGTACATGTCAATCCCTTTGATTCTGTGCGATTAACATATCTGTTATTATTTGCATTATTTACATCCGGACTAATGTCCTCATCTTTCATTAAATAATTATAACTTCTCAGCCTAGAAATTCAAACAGAAAATCTTAACTTTTGAAATTGATGTTATCATCGTATTCATGGAATGTTTGACACACACACACACAAACACACAACACACACACACACACACACACACAGCTATCCTTTCTTAGAAAAGTCACATATTTTATATTCATGATGGGAAAATCAAAAGGCCAGTAAATATCATTTAGGACTTTTCTGAGTTAATGTCCTACATGCTTTTCCATTTTTATATATCACCCACTCAAACCATCGTTTTTGTTTTGACATTTATCTCTCATTTTTAAATACTATAATATCAAAATGTGTTCTTTAAAAAGAAATAATTATCTATTATGTCCAATATACAGCATATAAGTTAATATAATTGTGACAAAATTCACTTTTCTGATAGAAAACGTACATTTATTCCAAAAGACCACGGATCTTTTGGAAACATTTATCGAAGTTTTTGTAGAAAATAATTTAGGCCTACAGGATAGCGTCTCTAATTCTATTAACATTAAAACGTGAAAAATTCTCAGCTCGAAGCGTAGTTCATTTATATATTGAAAGCATTCATTTGTATAAAATAGGACATAATGACAAAAACGCGTATGAATCATAATTTTTCTCTTTCCTGTGTTTTCATATTGACAATTTAGAAAGATTTTTAACAAAATTACTTCATCACAAATGGATTTTATCGAATTATTATGTTATATGTAAAATAATAAATCTCAGTAATTAAGGCTGCATGTGAAACTGAAAGTGAAAGTATCTTGATGTGAAAACTGGATGATTTTGATTTGTATGTAATACGAAAGTGAAATGATTGAAGAAAAAGTGCATTGGGTGCTCAAATAATTTTTTAGAATTTCACAAATTCTAAAAAAATATTTGAGCACCCGCTGAACTTTACATATTGCACATTGTGAGGTCGCAGTAAAATTAGTTACAAAGTTATGAGAATTAAATAGATGTACTCTTGTTCTGTTAATTAAATAGATGTACTCTTGTTCTGTTAATTAAATAGATGTACTATTGTTCTGTTAAACGATGATGCGTTACATCTACATTTTTCTCATCAACACTTCATTTAACATGCAGTGGTGTTAAATGAACATTTTTGATTTCAGGTGGTTGATGATATGATGACACCATGTGTTGAATAAATGGGATTGCCTCCATGCGTTGATGTTTTAAATAACATAAACGTCACACGAACACGGCGTCTACTAGAAGAGATTTGCAAGATCTAAATTCTGATATACTGAACCATAATCAAATAGGGCTATGAAGTTACATAAGAATATACGTTCTCATGCACAGCAAATGTCCCAATGTATTTAGTAACGGTTTTGGAGGCATAACGTTACAGATGGAGGATGACACATTTCTCCAAAGTAAGCAGTTACTTGCACGAATTAGCTCTGAATGGACAACCCGAATTGCATCTTCTACAAACAGGAGTTTGTCACTAGCTAATTATAGTGTTAGTGTGTGACTGTTGTTTAGCCATATACAAACTGTAATGAAAAAAGCTCTAGAAGATAAGTTTAAAATCTATAATTTTATTTTTTTGTCTTTCATTTATTGGTTAAACTTTTTTCAAAGTGTGTCAGTTGATTATTAGCACCCTTTCAAATGCTCACAGAAAATCCAGAAAAATCCCAGACTATGTAAGAAAATCGTCTTTGCAAAAAACGAAAAGAGTTGGTAAATCGTATCTACCGACCTCTTCGAAAACAACCTTTTGTAATTCACAAGAATTGAGAGGGGAAAGTGAGACAAGTTTAAAATTTACCATAATTACTAAGAAGTTACAAACTTGTATCGCTGTTATTCTATAGATTTTTCTCGAAGCATTGTGTATTGGATCATTGTTCGGCTGATTTTCTTTTATATTTAATTTGAAAAGTACAAACATTTACTTATCTAACATTTTTATTACTATAAATATGAAACCTTGTGCATATATCACAGGCACTACTATAACTTTTCATGTAGCCGCCATTGAGATTGATGCATTTATCCCATCGTTGGTCTTGATCTGGCATCCCGTCTGCAGTTGCTATCTCACAGACGTGCTGTGGCTTCCCTCTGTCTTTTCTACAAGTACTTTCATGGCAACTGCTTCGACGAGCTACTTTCACTGGTTCCCAAATTGCATGAATTTAAGCGTGCTACTAGGTTGACATCTCAGTCCCACCCTTTCACTGTCGAAACGACTAAATGCAACTATCTCTTCTACTCCAGCAGCTTCCTATCTCGCACCTCCCGTCAGTGGAACTATCTTCTTATCACTTGCTTCCCTGATAGCTACAATCTTCAAATATTCAAATGTAATGTCAATCGACATCTTCTGATGCCTTGACCTTGATCCCTGTCCTTCTCTTAATCCTTTTCCCAAACACTCCTCTTTACTCTTACTCTCATTCTCTGTAATCCCTTGCGTGCTAATGGCACCCCTGCCTTGCTTAGTGGGATTTGCTTAGAAAAAAAAGTAGGTATGAATACATTTCTCGAAAATTCATAGCACCAAGCTACCCTTGCATTTGTGAAGGGACCCAAACAAATAATAATCAAAACAAGCCAAATCAGGATTATGCGGTAGATAAATATTCCGAGGATACCGCTGGAGCTAATTGTTCTTTAGATTGGCTGTATGTGAAGTGTTGCTGCCGTGATGTACGATGCCGTTTCGTAAATATTATGTCCTTTTTCATTTATTAAATTCCTTTAGTCTGCCCAGTGTTTCACAGTATCTGCGTTAACCACTAAACCATGTGGCATGATGTCTACGAGCAGCACACACGTTTTTCATCTCAGAACACAATTGATTTCATCGCTGACTGCTGAACTCTAAATTTTGGAGGTTCAGATGGATGGTTGCAACGCATTTGTATTCGGAGTAACATGATGTAACCTGGTTTCATCGCCTGTGATCATGTAGTTTAGGAAATCCCGATCATCTATTCTATATTGTTCCCAAATAAATGCCAATTTTGAATTTTTTGCATTGAGTATACAAAAATCTTGCTGCGTAATCCCTGTTGCTTTGAATTTACAACTATCACAATGTTTTACTTCAGGTCAATTTACGCCTATTTGTTCTTTACGTTTCCGCTATCCCTCGTAAGTTCTTAATATTTTCATTTGCTGATGAAAGTGAAATTGCTATTTAACTATTCTATGCTTTGCAGCAAGGAAAATTGTTTCATTTTGTTTTCTTTCCGGATATGTTTATCTCAAAATCTATTTGAAGACACCATTTAGTGTTTGAAAATTGTGGGATTTGAAATCACGCAGAAAGAAAATAACGATGGATACAAGCAAGAAGTTTGATATTGGAAGAACAAATGAGATGTTTGTAAACTGCAGCATGAATGATTATAATTAACAGATCTAAAACCAACGCAAGAATAAGAAAGATCAATCTTGAGAAAAGCAGAAAAAAGAAACATTTAATAAACGATGCAAGTAAAATAAACAATATCAAAACAACATAAATGAAGAAGATTGGAATGAGCAACATATTATGGAAACTATTAGATACATTGAAATTAACAATATATCACAAAAGAATAAGCTAATTTATGTTGATGCACAAATAGGGGCAGAAAAATTAATAAACTCTAAAACCCACAGCCATCAGGATAAATAAATATGTTAGAAACTGAAAATAGAAAGACATTTCCAATCTATAAATTGATATACGACAACAAAACCTCGATTAAAATGGCCATTATACGACATTATTAGAAAAATATAAAATAAAACAGAAAGAAATATGCATCAAGGAAAAATGACTAAAGAAGGGAATCTTAAATCTTAGATTTACACAGTGAATTGAATCATACAGACAAAAAGCATCTCCCAAAATAAGAAAACTAAGTCTCACAAGTAAGCAAAACAAATAAAGAATAAATAGTCCAGAAACTAACAGATTATATAAGGAAATACAGAATGCAAACAAAGAGAACAGCAAAATAGCTAGAGTTAGAGTGGTTGGCAAAGTAATTAAAAAAAAACTTAGAAATAAAAAAAGAGAAGAAAAATCGAAATAAATGTATCTAAAATGCTCTCTGCAAAATAGTTAACTGAAAGAGCACTGAAAGCAGATGGAATCTATTAGTCTGGGCTTTAATACTGCCTAAATTGATTTCCATTGCTTGCCATACATCCTGGTTTGAATAAGCCTGTCCCGGTTGAAGAGTCTCTATATAATTTACCAGTATTTTCTTTTTGTAAATGTATGTCTTTTACCCCTGATTCTTACGGAGGGCTGAGCCACTAAAATACTCTATTATATAAGAAAACTTTACATATAATAAAAATTAAAATCTACCTTGGTTTGAGGCTTGTAAATCATGTTAAGTATATAGTTATTGTTTCTGCGATACCATTAAATATTACTTAAAAAATTGTAAAGGTGGATACGAGTTCTTGATTAAGAAGTGAAAAACCAAACATATAATGTACTTTAATAATTTAAATTTTTTCACAGAGAAAATACAAATATTAAAACAAAGAATGTATCGAAAAGTTCGAAATGGGCTTCATTATAGAAACTCTCTGTACTAATAAGCAAGTAATAGGATAAAGATTGAATACTGAAATGCTTATCTAGAGTTGCAAGAAAATCAAATAAAATTTGAAGAATGAGATTTCTTTACAGAACTGCTAAACGTAATTCTCATAAGAATCATAAAAAGGATGCAACAGCAGGTGAAAATGAAGAATTATGAATCTTGAATTCAGAACCAACTCAATAACCAGAATGATAAGAGATGAAAAGAAAGAAAGAAGTGAAGTAGGGAGGTAAAATAAATTATATATATATATATATATATATATATATATATATATATATATATATATATATATTGTTAAGGGGTCCACCCTTTTATACAAGTGGATTCGACCAGTGTGTACTTGTACTGCGGCCGGTGAATACCCGAAAGTGGGACAGTGAAGGAGTGAGAGAATGACAGTGTGAGGTAACCGCTTTGTAGGAGTCACAGTTGCGAGCACGTAGACTCAGAAGGAAGTCATACTTCGATACTGAATTTCTCAGACTGTATATATATATTATTGCTACTAACTGCATTTCTGGATCTACTAACCGTATTACCAATTGTATTATTACGTCAATACATTTATTTGCTATATTTCATTCCTGCGTTTGTCATTCATTTGAGACCGGATTTCATCCCGGAATCCACAACAAATTGGCGACGAGCGATTCAAACTCACACGGGAAGAACAAATAACAAAGAATTTTCTCTTGTCGTCCACAACAAATTGGCGACGAGTGATTCGAACTCTCACGGGAAGAACAAACAACAAAAAAATGTTCCCTCGTTGTCCACAACAAAGTGGCGACGAGCGATTCGAACTCACACGAGAAGAAAAAATTGAAAAATTCCCCCTCGTTCACAACAAATTGACAGGAAGAACAAACAACAACAAAAAAATTCCCAAAGAGTTACGAGGATTAAAAATACGTAAAATTGAGTTATCATGGAAGATTTTAAAAATATTTTGGTAGAACTGGTAAAATACCAAACGATCAACAATTACGTCAATACATTTATTTGCTATATTTCATTCCTGCGTTTGTCATTCATTTGAGACAAGAAAGAATGGAAAAAAAATGGCAAAAGCAATTACTACAAACGCAGAAGGAAAATCAAGAAAGACAGATTGAGCTCCAGGAACTAATATTGAAAGTAGCGGGTAACAAGAAATTAGATATTGAAAAAGAGGCAACTTTTTCGCAAGACGCAGATTTTCAAATATTCTCTAGATGAGGATAAAAATTTCGGAGATTACTTCAGAAGACATGAAGACATCTTTAACATCGACTGTCAAAACTGGACAGAAGCAAAAAAAGCTACGTCTATTGCTTAGAAAATTAGGAACTGAAGAATATACAAAGTTCGTGGATTATATCTTGCTAAAAAAGACGAACGAATTAACATTTGACGAAGCAGTGATATGTCTTAAAGAACTCTTCAGTCCAAAAATATCACTCTTCCATAAGAGATGGAAATGCCTTAACCTGGTAAAGGGCGATAATGAGGATTATTCCACGTTTGCCGCAATCGTAAATAAACATTGCGACGACGTCAAATTAGCGGAATTAACCCCGGACAATTTCAAGTGTCTCATCTTTGTTCAAGGGTTAGTTTCAACAAAAGATAGTGAAATGCGCAAAAGAATGTTTTCAAAATTACAAAATGAACCTGGACTAACACTACAACAAGTATCGGAAGATTGCCAGAGATGTCTAAGTTTAAAGAAAGACTCAAAGGACATTGAGGAGCCAGCTGTATCTCATATACGAAAGTTAAACAAAAGTCTACGTTTTTCACCCTCCCCGGAAATAAAACAAAAATTCTATAATAATGAAAAGAGATTTTCACCCTCACCAGAAAGAAAAAAAAATTCTATAATAAGAGAAAAAGTACAACATACAGGGCAAATTATGACGAAAATCGAAGCAAATATAAGCCCCCCCCCCATCAGCATGTTATCGATGTAGAGGACTACATTGGAACAAGGATTGCCGTTTTAAATATAAAAACTAAAAAATGGGCCACAAGGCATCCCAACGTAGGAACAGAAAAGATACTAGTAGAATAAGAGCTACTAGGATGCATAACGAAGACGACACCAACATAAGGAAATATGTGGAACTTGAAATTTTAAATAAAAAGATAAAATTGCAACTGGATTCGGGTTCCGACCTCACGATAATCAACCTACAGACATGGAGAAAACTTAACAGACCAACCATGTTACATACACAAAAAAAAAAAAATGCCAAGTCGGTTACAGGCAAGCGAATAAAATTCGAAGGAGAAATAATCGTGAATGTTAAATTTCACGGGAAAACAAAAAAAACTTAAGATATACGTCATGAAAGATACTGAAAATCTAGTGGGTACCGACTGGATGCAAAAGTTCAACGTATCAGCTATTTTTGCAAAAAGTTAGAGGTTGAACCATCAGATGCTATAAAGTTAAAGGAAGAATTATATAACCAATTTCCTGAGGTATTTTCGAGCGGGTTGGGACGATGCAACAAATTTGAGGCCAGAATTGAATAGGTGCGTGTATTCTACACTAGATGCGGAACGGTACAAACAAACCCGTTGCACACGCATCTAGATCATTATTACCGGCGGAGAGAAAATTTACCGAACCTCTGATTATCAACCATAAGAGAAAAAATACTAACTCCCCCCAAAAGGGATCTATGGAGGGGGTGTTAAGGGGTCCACCCCTTTTTATACAAGGTGTTTTGTGCATTACGTTTGGATTATTGCCTTTTGCCTATTATTGTTTGCATTAATATTTTATTATTCAAATATGTAATTTATGTTGTGTTTATGTTGATGTTTGAAGTTCTGAATCCTTGCAAATCATGCATGTAACAAGCAAATATTTTTGTGCCAAAATATCATTTCTTTTGAAATTCAACGAAAATTAGAAACCAATATAACTAGCGTGATAATACTGTTCATAGCTATAAGAATATGTGAGAATGTGATGTAGTTCGATGTGATTATAAAATCTCTTCACCGTGTTAACAATTTTAAAGAGAAAACATTGTTCAGTATTTTAAATGACTAGACAGTCATGACGATGCACAGGGAAAAAGAAAATTGATAGAAATTTCACATAAGTACAACAATATTTATTGATTAGTTTGTCATTTTATTAAGAATTTAGCGTTTGTTATTTTGAGCAACAAAATATGTTTTTGCCAAATATAATATCTAAACAAATAATCTCGGTCTAAAATTGAAATTAAAATGTATGAAACTTTTTAGAATTAACTATGAAACTATGTAATTTGATTCTATTGTTACTTGATGTTAAATAAATAAAATAAAAAAGTTCTTATTTGATATATTTGCTAAAAATAGTCTAGAAGCAAACGTAAAATGTGAATCAATTTTCAAATTCCTAATTGACGCTCAGTACTTATTGTCTCACAATGGCTTGTCAGTTAAACATAAAAAGAGCAGAGATATTTTGATGAGCTTTACTAAAAACACAAGTTGAAATCAGTCTGGCCTTGGTCAAATTGACAGAATGCTAAAAGTGTGGCTATTACGTTAATATTTTATGTAATTCTATTTCTGCTTATTTATATATGAAAATATAATTCGTGCGTGTTAACTATATATTACCACAGGATCAGTTTTATTTAAAAGGTAGTTGAACTGTTTTCAGTGGCATTTAGTAAACATCAAATTATCTAGAGGTATATTCGACATTTCTACTTTCATAATTATTAATATGAATTTTACGAATACCTTTCTGAAAGTCTTGCTGATGTGCATTCCTTGCTGTAAAACTAATGAGATAACAAATAACAAACTCCTCAGACCTGACTGTGGTTAACTGGAATAGTAATAATAACAAATAGGAACTTGATAAATCACGATTATAATAGGAAACTTTGAAAGATGAAACAAATTAGGAAACTTTATCAGACCAGCGTTTATAAAAAATCACGAAAATTACAAAAGAAAACAAAAAAACAAAAACGAATGACGCTACAAAAATTGAGGTGAAAGAAATATGTAAATTGCTAAAATAAAAATACAAAGAGAATACATTTATTTTCATATCAACATGTAAGAGAAAACTTGAATAATGAAATCATGTAGAGTAAAAGATTCATACATGACAAGAGCCAAAGTACAATGGTTGAAGCACCAAAGTAAATTTAATTGAAGTTTTGATTGCTCGTTAATTTGGTAAACATTTGCATGTGCATTAAATATGCTAACCATTTAATCTGAAAATATTTCTTGAAAAGGTTTATATATTTTTAATAAATGACAGAAGAAATTAGAAATTAGTCTGAGCTTAGTTTAATCTTCTATCTCAACTATTTGTTTCAATTGTATCTGGTACTAAAACAATTGACGATTTGAAAAAAAAGAACTATTGTGCTACAATATTGTTTTTTATTGATCACACTCATAGAGTAACTTGTGTGGTCACTATCCCACCCGTATTGATTAGATGGACAGTGGACGGAATGAAATCTATATGTAGCTCCCATTGATCCACATGAGAATATTTTCTTTGAATATTACCAATTGACTTTTGTAAATAACAAAAAGGAGAAGGCTTCATAAAGCCACAGTTACTGGCAAAATTAATACTTTATTTTGGAGTATTGATTTTAATCTATTTCATAAAATATCTTGACCTTTTATGAAACTTCTACATATTTACATTGGCAACTTGAAGTTTCATCAGTTTAATTGTAGAGAAATTGTATTTTAATGAATCTTATGATTTCAGTTGTCGAAAATATCAATATGATTTTTAAATAGTTTATACTCATTAGAAGTATGTAAGTAAAAGTAGTTGATAGAAGTCACATATAATTATGAATAGTTGTATTATGTCTGCTTTCTTCATCCATTGTTATTGGCATTGAGGATAGGCTAACAAAAATGGAAATTTTAATATACGACGGTTAAATATAAAAGAAAGTGAGGATTTCTCCTATAATAATAAAAATATTTTTGTACTTTTACATTACTGTCCAACCAGTGTTAGGAGCGATTCGAAACGATGTTTATCTCCCAACGATATTAGTTCCTTAATTTATCAGTTAGTCACCGCAAAGCTGTCTACAGATCACAGGATTAAAGCAACGATTAATCAGCATATACGAGTTAATATCCGGAAAGGCAATTTGGACAATTTTCAAAGGTGCGTTAATTCATCTGAGTCGGGGATAACTGAGCATTTATTAAAAAATATCAAACCACTTTGATTTAGAGTCAATTTATATTAAGTCCTTCAAGCCACCCCTCTGTAAACAGAATAGTGCTGTTTAAACTGGAGTTGGAAAATAAAGTTGTATGTAGCAGAATGACATTTCGTCAGTTTGACGTAAAATTTAGCTCGTTATTCTGTAAATTGATGAGATCCATCCAGTTTATAAACTAGCATCGGTTCCAAAAATATATATGAACTTGCTAAGTGATGGTTATAATGGAAAAACATTGAAATATAGTTGCTGTTGAAAGATGCTGTTTCGAATATTAAATTTATTTTCTCTATTCGACTTCCGGTTTTGATGCTGTGGAGACGTTTTTCACATAAATTATCTCGTTACAATAATTGCTTTCACACAATTTTCAGGAAACATAATATTTTATAAAGCAAATAAAAGAAAGTAGTTATTCGTCTCAGTACAAATTTGTTACACTGTCACAGTTTCAACAGTTTGACACATTTTCATATCCAATACCCTTTTTGGTGTTGCTTTTCTTCAAATAAGCAAATTTATTATTCACTTTAATTAGTTCTAAGTGAAAGTCAGCCAATGTAATATTTTTAAATAACAATTGTTTACAACAGATTTACTGTTTCGTTTTTCTATACAATCATTTTCAATCATCTGTTTATTCTCTCGTTTTTTAGATTTATATTTATCCGACTTAATTATTTGATAGTGATTTAAAAAATATTTCCTTCAAGCAAGGCGATAGTGCTACTAAGATGCAAACGGTTACTCAGAATAAAATAAAATGAGATTTTAGGAAAGAAACCGAAAATGCGAGAAAATTAATTTTTTAGCAAATGCAAATACTTTCATCGAATAACATTTTGTCAAATCTAAAAAGAGATTTTAACATATTCTTTTGGTTTTAGAGGGAAGTAAATCTTATTACCGTTGAACAGATAAAATATTCTGAATATTTTCGATATTAGATTGAAAGAAAATTTCCTAGTTCTCTTTTCTGAATTATGTTTGGTGAAATCACGTATATTGGAAGTTTACTGAGAAAAAGATTGAAATAAATTTCTTTCACATGCAACGCAACGACATGCAAGTACACTTCATGTCATCGCGTGTTTCATTCCGTTTAATACTCCTTGTCTGGTGAACCATTCCATCAAGTCAAAGATCTCGAAAAATTCTTCAAAGACTTTATGAAATCAAAATCTTTCATTTATGGTGGAATACATAATTTATTGAAAAATGGCGTATGGTCATAGAATGAGAAATGGTGTTTAACATAATACTGAACACAAAACTGAAAATATTGCATTAATTTAATTTTGTTTATGTATTATCAAATAGAAAAATGAATGTAAAATAAAATAATCCTTCGCCACGACTAAAAGAAGAGAAGTATTCTAAACGAGAATAACATACAGAGTGGGATGGATAAATTGTCATCTAAATTACACAAAAATGAAAATAACGCTGACATGTCATTTTAACAGATGCACATAACAAAATCAAACAGAATTATCTTGAAATACTAAAGTGTAAATTTATTCAATAAAATCGCCATTGGTTTCAAACATGGCCTCCAGACAACTTCGGAATCTCCTGCAACACTTCTGGATGGTCTCTTTGTTTAATTTGATGAATTCCGCACTAATCCTTACATTCAGTTCATCTTTGGTGTTACTCGGAACTTTGTTGATTCTCTCGCTCAACTGCACCTACAAATAATAATCAAGGGGTTGCAGTGTGCAGAGTCCTGTTGCCAGACATAGGATATTCCAGCAGCCACTCTCTTGACCCAGGGCAGTACTACTTGATGTAGTCCTCCATGTTGAGTCATGTGGCATGATGAATGTAGGCATAACAGTTCTATCATTCAGATACCATGATATTGACTGGATATATCATCCAACTCTTTCCGAATCCTCTGCATTGTCCTCAGATTGGCACCCAAACACTCTGAAATGTTCGTATTTGAGCTTCTCGAAAAGAGTTGGATGATATATCTAGCCAACATTATGGTATCTGAAGTGATCACGAATGATAGAGCTGTTATGCCTCCATTCATCATGCCACAAGACTCTACATCAAGTAGTGCTTCCCTGGGTCAAGAGAGTGGCTACTCGAAGATCCTATGTCTGGCAACAGGACTCTGCATATTATTAATATGATCTCTGTTAAAATGGAAGATAAAATATCTATTTAAGTTTGAGATCCCAAAATTTATGACGAAGATTAAAAAGATAAAACATTTAAAATTTCTGATTTAACTATATTACATTGGAAAATTAATTTTATTGGATTTCTTTTATACGCCAACACTCATGAATGATGAAAGTTATGTCAGAAATTAATTTACAGAAGATTATAACCACTCACTTATTGAGAAAGCTAATATATAAAGAAATGATACATTTATATACCTGGAATTCTCGTGTATCTTCGAATTAGATGAATTCATTTAATTAGCATACCCAAACAGCAATCCCATTTAGAAAAGATTCATGCAAGATGTTTCTACAATATTAAGAACAATTAAATTTAGCTCATGCAAAATGTACGTAAGTTTACTGGGAATGATCTTGTGATTAAAGCACTTTCTATACATTTTCGTAAAAACATATTGCTTTTTCCTTAAAAAATTGTTCTTAATATATAAAAATTTATATATCGGTTTCACGCACACACACACACACACACACACACACACACACACACACACACACACACACACACACATATATATATATATATATATATATATATATATTTTTTTTTTTTTTATTTATTTTTTTTTTAAGCATTTCACCCCAAGCAAGGCGGGGAGCCACTAGGACGCAAGGGGTTACAGAAAATAGGAAGATCAGATAGGAGTGATAGAAGAAAGGATAAGGGTAGTAGATAGATTAAGGCAACTGGAGATGTCGATTGACATTACACTTGAATAGCTGGAGATTATAACTCCCAGGGAAACAGGAGAAGGGAAGAGAGTTCCACAGGCGAGAGGTGCGAGACATGAAGCTATTAGAGTAGAAGAGACGGCTACATTTAGGAGTTTCGACAGTGAAGGGGTGAGAGAGGGATGCCAGCCTCGTAGGGCGCTTGAACTCATGAAGTTTGGGAACCAGCGAATGCAGTTCCTCGGAGCAATTTCCATGAAAGTATTTGTAGAACAGACAGAGGGAGGCGACGGTGCGTCTGTGAGAAAGTGACTGTAGACGAGACGCCAGGGCAGGGCCAACCATATTGCATATCCGCTTCTGGAGCCTATCAAGAACCCCGAGGCAAACAGAAAGGGCGCCAGACCATATATGGCAGCAATACTCCATGCAAGGGCGAATTGTGGATTTGTATATCTGGAGGATCGACTCAGGGGAGAAAAACTTCCTAGCACGGCTCAGGGAGCCAACTTTCCTCGCAGTGGACGAGGCAATTGACTCGATGTATTTATTCCATCTCAGGTCAGCAGTCAACGTGAGACCGAGAAGCCGCAGAGAGTTGCTCTCTAGAAGTTGAGCGTCAGACATTCTAATGGAGGGAAGGGAAGGCTCTCTGTGGTGATTAATAGAGAGCAGTTTTGTCTTCGAAGCGTTGAAGTTGACCAGCCAAATCATGCCCCAGTTCACAATCGATTGGAGGTCCTTTTCGAGACGCACGGCAAGGTGAGTTTTGTCAGCGAGACTGGATTTGTTTTTGAGGCAGAAATAAATTGTGGTGTCATCCGCGTAGATGCCGACTTGAGAAGTTACGGCGTCAGGAAGGTCATTTATATAGATAAGGAATAGAGTGGGGCCTAGGATGGAGCCTTGAGGAACACCTGCGTTCGTTGGATAGGAACTGGAGGAGAATCCGTTGTGAACGACCTTCAATTCACGGTTTGACAGGAATGATTGTATTACGTTATATAATTGACCCGTAATGCCATAACCCTGGATCTTGCGGAGAAGGCCGGCGTGCCAAACCCTATCAAATGCTTTGGAGATATCTAGTGCCACGGCTCGGGCTTCCCCGTTATTTTGGAGAGTTCGGTAGACTGTTTCCGTGATGGCTGTGAGCACATCGGGTGTAGATCTGGCAAAGGGAAACCATATTGCTTGTCTGAGAGCAGATTATGGGATGTGAGGTGGTTAACCACCCCGGTATTGATTAGAGCTTCGAAGATTTTGCCGAAGAGGGGAAGGAGACTGATAGGACGGTAGTTGGAAGGGTCAGAGGGTCGCCGGAGTTCTTGAAGACAGGAACGATTGAAGAGGACTTCCAGCAGTCAGGAAAACAAGATTCCTTGAGGCAATAGTTGTATAGTTTCGAAAGGGCGGGCGCCAGTTCAGGCGCGCATTTCTTTAAGACAATGGCTGGTATCCCATCACCACCACTCGCCTTGTTGGGATCTAAATTGGAGATAACGCCCAGTACCAAAGTTGGGGTTATGTTTAACCCACTCAATATGGCCTCAGTTCTAAGAGGGAAGTCGGGTATGGGTACACCAGAAGAGTCGAGCGTCGAGTTGGATGAAAATTTCCGAGCAAAGCATTCAGCCTTGTGGGTAGAGGAGGTCAAGACTTCGAACTGGTTGAATAGAGGAGGTATAGAGGGTTTGCAATTATTCAATACACTCTTGCAGAGACGCCAATAATCTTTGGAGCCAAATTTGCGAGATGCAATACGTTCCTTCATTCGAGCCGCAAATAGTGACTTAGCATCATTTAGGACACGCTTACATTTGTTACGGGCGGCGGCAAAGAGACGTCTATTGCAGTCAGACATGTCGCTACGGTATAGGTGGAAGTAGTGGTTCCTATGGTCGATGGCGGCTGAGCAAGCAGCCGAGAACCAGGGGCAGGAGCGCGACTTAACCCTATATTTCCTTGATGGGATGAAAGCGTCGATTCCAGCTTTAACCCAGGAAGAGACCTCAGAAGCACATTCTTGGACGGGGAGCTTAAAGACTCCATCCCAGGGGACATCGCGGAGGAAATCACGGAACGCGTCCCAGTCAGCTCGTTGATAATAGAACGAAGTTCTAGTGGCAGGAGGTTCTTTATAGTGGGTGGAGTTAAAGGAGATGTTAACCGATACTACTGCATGGTCAGAGTTACCAAGTGGGCAAAGTTGCGAGGCGCTGCAGGATTCGGGGATGGAGGTAAAGCACAGGTCGAGTAGAGAGGCTTTACTTTCCCGGTTGAGGGCAAAACGAGTGGGGAAGTTAACTATCTGTGTGAGAGAATGGGAGATTGAAAAATTAAGCGTTTGAATGCCTGCATGGTCAGTAGCATTCTTAAGCCACAGAGTGTGATGGGCGTTAAAGTCTCCAAACACAAAAATGTGAGCAAACGGGTGGAGGGAGAGAGTCTTGTCTATGTTGTCAGAAATGCTATCAAGTATCTCACAGTCTTGAGAGGATGGAGAGCGGTAAAGGAAGAAGAGATAGCTTACCGCATTGAGGAGAGAGAGACGGAGACACATGTATGACTGGTCAGGCGATTCGAGAGAGGACTCTCTGGCCAGGGGGAGATGTTCTTTGACGTAGACACCAAGACCGTGCATGTGGGTTAGAGAGTCTTTTCTGAGGAGAGGAAGATAGCCGGGGATCGAGAGATCAGAAGAGGGGATAGATGAGACAAGGTTTGTCTCGCAGAGAGCCAGTACATCCGGGCCGTTTGCAGTGATGAAAGATTCCAGACTGTAGAAGTTTGTCCTAATGCCCCGGATGTTGGAGAACGAAATCTTGAGGGGTTTAGGTGGTTTCTGAGTGGCTGGTTTAGGGTAAATCTTTCGGTTTTTGTAACTCATGTTGGATTTATTTGCAAAGATGAGAAGGCCCGAGGTAAGAGAAAACAGACAGTTTCGACCGTGACGCGGGCAGAGAGGAGTTGGCAAAATCTGCATCATTATGTGGCCTCAGGGCTGCCCACCGGAGGTGACTGCAGGGACACCTTTCCACGCGCGACATGGCACTACAAACACCCCGGTATTATACAACTGTTGATCAGAGCAGTCGCTCAAGACGCTACGCAAGAGTTAGGGCTCCTAACTACCAGTCGGAAACAGCAACCAGAGAACTGTCAGCCGTGTACCCTCAGAATGAAGAGACTGCACGCATCACGGGAGAAACAGACCTGCACTAATACTGAGGCCGGAGAGAGAAGACAGTACCGGGAACCCCTTCCTAGACAAGAAACAAGGTGTAAGCCTCTACTCATGTCCAATAGAAGGGGGAGGAGTGTTGACCGGGCGGTAGAAGGGACTACCTACTCCTATTACAGATAACACAAAAAAGGACGACACAAAACAGAGGGAAGGATTGGAGGGGGAGATAACAGGTAAGGAGTCCTGGTTCACAGTTGGCTATACCCTATCACATTAAGTTTATTATCACATCCAGTAAAAGACATTCACTTTTCCATTTTTCTAGTTTTTTTCTTTAGCATTTCGGACCGGGATTTCTTACTAAATTATCAAATAAGTAGAATTATTGGGACAAAATGCCTTTCAGTAGGGAGGGAGGGGGAGGGAAAAATAAAAGATTTAAAAAACGAAAAAAACCAAAAAACGAGAAAAAAAAAATATATAAAAAATGAAAAATGTAAATGCATTCAGCTAGAGCGAAACGATACTCACATGGGCCAACAAGTGGGTGACTGCCTACATCGTCATGATGATGGTGACTGAATATACGGCTTTACCTTGTGTCCAAGCGTCGACCTGGTTGGGGGGGGGGAGGAATCATCGGCCAATCCTCGGCCCCCACCAAGTACTGGACTAGGGAGATATGCTTTCAATAAGATTTCGAAAGAGGAGATAGAATGGTGAAAAACAATTCCGCTTTCAGACAATATATCAAGCAAAAAGATACTGTCACAACATCGTTAGGATACTGACGAGACACCCTCGCATCTAGTCAAAGACATTCAATTTTCCATTTTTCTAGTTTTTTTCTTTAGCATTTCGGACCGATTTCTTACTAAATTATCAAATAAGTAGAATTATTGGGACAAAATGCCTTTCAGTAGGGAGGAGGGGAGGAAAAATAAAAATTTAAAAAAAACGAAAAAACCAAAAAACGAGAAATATATATATATATATATATATATATATATATATATATATATATATATATATTCAGGGTATTGAATCATTTTTTGCTCACCAGTTTATTTGATATATTTTAAAGAGTGGAAAATATGCTAACGTCTACTGAAGATATTTTATAGCATAGGAATTTTCTACAATATAACAGCTAAAATTAGTAATAAATAAATTTTTAGTTGTCCCTGTTCATATCATTTGAGAATTCATTAAATTTTAGTGTAAGCAAGGATATAAAATTAAAGAAAAAATTCATATTAGAAAATTATTTAATTTAGACTTATTTTTTAATGAGATCCTTGCGGCTAATATTTGGTAACTAAATCCTTTATTGTACTCTCTCTCTCTCTCTCTCTCTCTCTCTCTCTCTCTCTCTCTCTCTCTCTATCTATCTATCTCAATCTCTCTGTGCTATATTTATGCGATTTCTCTCCCTGGTAATAATTATTTTCACTAAATTCAGTTTCAACTGAATGTATCGATGGTAAAACTATGAATAATGGATATATTTTATTTCTTTAAGTTGTAGGTATTAACATTCATTAAAAGTTGCCTTACTACCAGCACCATCATACTTGAATTGCAATAGCTCCTCCTGATACGTAGTTTTCTTGTTTAAATATATTTACATTAAATCCGCTCTTTATAAATGAATCTACTTTTAATCTGATATTATCCAAAATACAGTTTTCTATGTCAATTTTGAGTACATCAAGATTTCAGCTATATTTTTATAAGATCATTTATGATTTAAAAGAAATCAGAAACCTGATGAAATTCTTGTTTCTTAATATTTTGTTTGAATAATAGAGAAAATGCTCAATGATTATCCGAAATCACTATATGTAAATATTAATGTAGTGATATTATTTTAACGATGGTTAACAAAATATTAGTCCAATACGTATCGGAGTACGTGGTGTCGAAATATGAGAAAAGCAAGTATTTAAGTAAACATACATTTGATTATGGATTCTTCTTTATTTTATGTGCTGTGGTCCTTAAGCATGCAAGCGGTCATGGCTCTCCACAACATCCTGTCCTTTGTAGCTTTAAGCAACTTATTACCATCTATCTTTGTTCCCGTTCTACAATCCATTTACCTAAACACATAAGGTAGATTACTTTGTTTTCCTCTACCTGTCTTGCCTTCAGTATGTCACGTGAATATTAACATTTCAGTCACTTTTTAAATTACATGTACTAGAAATTCAACTGTTCTTTAGAACTTCCTAGTTGCTCACTTGTGCAGTCCATGTTAATCTCAATATCCGTCTTTAGAATCATGTCTCTGTCGCTTCGAGTCTCATTTTCAACTGTAAAGATATTTTCCAGTGTTCACTGTCATACAGAAGAATAAATATGACAGCAGTTCAGCACTATATAACGAAAATTTCCTATACCTTAATAATTTGCTTGGTTTCTGAAATGCCTCTTTCTTTATAACGATTCTTGTGTCACACCTTCCACTGTCTGTTATTACACTACCCCTCCGCCATAGTTACATTTCTGTTCCTGCTGGATTCTGATGTCTCCAGTTCGAAGCTCATACTTTTGTTGGCCACATATCCTATCTTCTTTTAGTTAGTCGTTAGTCCTTTCTTTTTGCATTCCTTTGCTACCATGTCTAAGTTTGAACTATTTCCCTTCTGAGTCCGCCACCAGTTCACTGTCATCCGTATATCTTACGTTTGTTACGTCTACCGATAATAAATCCTGGTTGGTCTTCTAGTTCTCTTAGAATTGTATCACTGTATAGGTTAAATAAGTCTAGTGAGAAACCCATCCTTGTATCTTATTGCTCTTTCATCCTTTTTTTTTTTTTTTTTTAAGTATTTCGCCCCAAGCAAGGCGGGAGTGCCACTAGCAAGCAAGGGGTTACAGAGAGTGAAAGTAAGAGAAAAAAGAGGTGTTTGAAGAAAGGATAAAGAGAAAGACGATCAAGATCAAGGCATCGGAAGATGTCGATTGACATTATATTTGGATATTTAGAGATTATAGTTATCAGGGAAGCAGGTAAGAGGAAGGGGGTTCCATTGTCGAGAAGCGCGAGAGAAGAAGCTGTTGGAGTAGAAGAGGCGGTTACATTTAACTGTTTCGCTAGTGAAAGCGTGGGACCGAGATGCCAACCTAGTAGCACGCTTAAATTTATGCAGTTGGGGCACTAGTAAAAATCGCTCGTCGGAGTAGTTGCCATAAAAATATTTGTAGAAAAGACAGATTTGAAGGATGGACTCAGACACAGAGAACCAACTTTCCTTGCGTAGATGAAGTTTAGTTTCAGAGGCATTAAAGTTTACAAGCCATTTCCTGCCCCAGTCAACCACATATTTGAGGTTCTTTTCGAGACCAACGGCCAGGTTAATTTTGTCAGCAATACCGGATTTACTATTGAGACAGGAGTAAATGGTAGTGTCGTCTGCGTAAATACTTATTTGAGAACTGATAACATCAGGAAGATCATTGATGAAGATCAGAAACAATGTAGGGTCCAGGATAGAGCCTTGGGGAACACCAGCGTTCGTATGAAAGGAACTGGAAGAGAACCCGTTCAGGACAACCTTCATTTGACGGTTTGACAGGAAAGATTGGATTAAATCAAATAATTGTCATGTAAAACCGTATCCCTGAAGCTTACAAAGACCGACATGCCAACCCCTATCAAATGTCTTAGAGATATCTAGAGCCACAGCTCGTGCTTCACCGTTATTAGCAAGAGCTTGGTATACAAATTCAGTTATGAGACTTTTCGAAGATGAACGATTCCACACTAGTACGAATGCCACGGATGTTGGAGAAGGAAATGTTTTTTGAGAGGTTTAGGTTTATATTTTTAAGTGTTTATGGTCATGTTGAGTTATGTTGGTAATGAAAACGCCTAATGTAGCACTCATTTCCCATACGCATGCACGAGGTTGTTTTGCTAGTATATGTTGTGGATTTTTAATATCTTTTTCATATAAAACGAACTTGTCTAGCAGTTTAAATAGAATAGTGTTTTATCTTATTTTGTGTGTGCCTGAATCTATTAAATATAGGTATTGGTTTATTTGCATTTTTATTGCTCACTCTGATCATGAATATCATATTTCTTGTGCCATTGTCTTGAACAAAGTAGGATTGAAGTATCTCTTTTTGCATTTTGCTCCAACATTTTTAGATTTTATATATCCTATCGACGAGCTCGTCTTCTTTTCTGTTCATTCTTTTATCATTTTATGCATACCTGCTACATCTCTGCACTTATCAGTCAGTCATTTTTCACCTGCTTGCATTTCATTCGAATGGGTTTGTTTAGCATCGTTTCTTTATATATACACTATAATATTATTTCTTATTATTCTAAGTGTTATTTTAAAGTAATAAGAAATAAAGTCGGATTAAAAATAAAAAATAAAATTCATATCTCTCTCCCTCTTTCTCTCTCTCTCTCTCTCTCTCTATATATATATATATATATATATATATATATATATATATATGTGTGTGTGTATTTCATTTTACAACTTCCCATTGTTGTTCACTTCATTGCTTTCAATAACAGTTGTAATTATAGCGAGGATAATCCTATTCATAAATTTATTATGTTTAATTACTGAATCAACGGAGAGATCAACGAGTGCATGAAGCGTGAAAATTTAATTATGGTTAAGATTATTTAAGAGCTACAAAATTAACAATAATTCTTCTACTTTCAAACGAATTTCAATTTTAAAGAAATGTGTAAATCTGACTATTAAACTTAATTACAACTTATACGAGATCAATAAAAATATGAACATTTTGTAATGAAAATTTGTTTTTTTAATTGAATATTTAAAGAGTGACTGAGTAGACAGATGGTCGTCTGTTGCAGCTGCTAGGTAACATTAAAATATTTGGGAAGGAAATTACAATAATCCAGAATCTATACTGATAGTAAACTGCCTGCATACGGACAGAAAGTGAATTCAGTAAATATACAAAAATAGAAAAGTGTGTCGTCTCACCGTATTTATTCAACCTATACAGTGAGGTAATTCTGAGAGAATTACAAGTCCTAGCAGAATTCATTATAATAATTATTGGCAACCACAGTCTTAACGACATAAGATATGCAGATTTACACAGTGTGTTGATAGCAGATAAAGAAAAGAAACTACAAGAACATCTACAGAAGGTAGTGAAGGAGAGCGAGAAAAGAGGATTAAATGACAATTGTAAGAAAACAGAATATATGATTGTTAGAAAAAGGAATATCTCAACATACAAATTACTAATTGGAGATGCCAAAATCAAATAAGTACGACAATTTAAATATCTGGGAAATGTTTTAATAGTGAATAGAAAGTACAACAAAGGTGCATTGTGGTAAGGAAAGATGCCTTCCAAAAGCTAAGCAAAGTTTTAAGAAGTATAAATGTTTCGTTAGCAACAAAGAAAGGAGTACTGAACTGTAATGCAATATTAATCCTCCTGTGTGGCAGTGAATACCGTACAAATTGAAGAATAGGCTTTAGGCAACAAAAATTCTATAGGCGGATGCTGAGAATATCATGAGCTGAACACGTGAGCAACGACGAAGTCTTAGAGAAAATAGAAAGAAAAAAACACTTATATTTAAAATCAGGAAGAGACAGTTGAGGGCACACAATAAGGTAAGAGATACAAAGGAAAACAATGTATAATCTATCTAGTGATCCTGAGTAAATGCATGAGTAAGTACATGGTTTAGGAGAGATAACAAAAAGAGGAAATTTATTAAGAGCTACAAAGGACAGGGAATTATGGAGAGCCATGATCACCAACAGCCTGGAGGGACACGACACTTAGAAGAAGACAATAAAAATAGTTTGAAAATTTATTTTTCGAAGAACTGATTATGAAAATAGATGATAAAAGTATGAAAGCTCGTAAAGTACAGTATATAGATAAAATCTATTCTGCATATTTAATAAGAAATTACATTTTTTATGAAGGTATTTATTTCTCATTTCTATAAATTATCCAGTATTTATATTATTATTGAATTTGGAATTTTACATTTAAGAAAATCTTCTATACCGCCACCATAAGATACGTACGAATTGAAAGAAGATTTTTTCTGAATTTATGTTGCATATCAAGTGCGTACATGTAAGACAATCTTTGAAATATGTTGCTTTTCAGTTCTGTTCTGCAGTCAGATATTCTAAAATATAATATTATATTAAATTAAAGAACTGCAAATGAATGACTCGAGAATATTGATCTCAAAGACGTTTACAGAGAAGTGGCTTACAGCATTTTGTTCTAAAATTTGAAATATTCACAACGATTGCACATGAAAAGGTGATGTCAATACAATCATAAAAGCACTTAACAAATAATGATGACAGCTTCTAATGATATCATTCAATATTATCGGGAATTTGTTCAGGATGATCAAAAAATTATCTTAAAAGAGTTACGCTTTCAAATGTATGAGTTTGCAAAAGCAGAACTGCAAGTATTTATAAGATGCAATTTCTAAAATTTATTACATGTATTTCATGATGTCACGCTAACACAGACTAAGGAGTTTTGAACGAATCCTCATACCTTGCAGTTACGATATTTATTGTTGGTTATGAATTCAATAGTCAATTCTATTAGTATAATGCATAAGAATATAAGAAAAATGAAAGGACTTGTTATTATGAAAATTATAATTTGATTTGTTATAACATATGTCATCATCAGAGAAGATTTATATATGTATATTTTGTTGGGATTTAATAAATTATGACTGAAATGGGATTTTGTCCTGTAATGTTTGGTTTAGGATTTTCGCTCACTATACAGAAATATGTGATTTTGCATTCTTCTTCTTTGCAAATAAAATTCATAACAAAGAAAGGCTAACACACAACAAATATATCCAGGTAACATTTAAAACCTGTACCTCGTGAAAATGCATATTAATAACCATAAGTTAATAATATCGTGGCTACTTCGAATATTAGGTTCTTATATCACTGGTAGTAAATGTTTCTCACTACATAACTTCCATTTTTGAAACTCAGAAATTGCAGGTAGTTATGCAAACATAAATGAGCCTATCTTTAACGTTGTGACTTTAGTGATATCAACATTACTTTACATCATTAAGCACATTTTAACAATTATTTACATCATTAAGTACATTTTAACAATTATACACATATGAAAGTGTTAGAAGAAACAATGAACATTTCCTTTATAAATTCTATATTTTTAGTGATTTCTTAACATTGCCCGTGTTTTTATCTCAAATATGTTTGGCCATTCTCTAGGATTCCCAAGTGAATTGTTTTAAATTCTATGACTGTTGATTTTACCATTACGAAAATGGATGTAGGAATTTTCCAAAACACTGAAAGTAAGATGGTAGAGAAATCCATATAAAATATCCCACACAAAAGTGTTGTTTTTAATTTATGAGAAAAAATGCGAAGTTGCTGTTGCTCAAGTTTTATTCTGTAATCTAAAACACGTGAAACAGTCGAGCCCTTTAAAAACTGCTTTGAATATACGCTCCTTTAGCGCTAGAGGGCGTCGTCAGTGATTACATTGCATAAAAATTAGCTATTTCTGTGACACCGTATACGGCGATGGATCAGAATTCTCTCTCAACTAAATATACTAGTAACATTCAGGTATATTTTCATATTCTTAGTTTTTTAACAAATATTTCATTATATATGGCATGAAGCAAAGTTTATAAACGATAAATAAATATTTTTGGTCATATTTGATGTTTGTTTTAGGTTAAGCAGTCTTGATGTCACTTGCAATTGGTATTTCATCTTTATGTATATATAAGGATGTACAGTACATGATTCATTTTAATTATACATTTAACACTGTAAAACAGTCAATATCTATAGAACATTAATAAAACTACAATTTGTCGAGGTAGCAGAGTATATTTTGAAAAATGTTGCTTGCTTTTCATCTGCGCATTTTTTACAAAGATTTGATATAAAGTTATAATTTAAATACAAAAAACATCCAGGTGAATGTCGTTTGAAATCATACGACATAAGTTTAAATTGTTAATGAATCTTTGAGAAACATTAACCCCATAGAAAGAACAGGATTCTGGAAATTTGGAATAAGGAAGAAGCTTTCGGCGAGATTTTAACTAGCATCCCATAATTTCAACTAGCATCCCATAATTTCATAAACAAAAATGACTCATTATATTACAAAAGCTCTCATGATTTGGTTAATTTATAATCTGTAATTTTTTGAAGATCGTTTCAATCATGCAGAACATGATTTCCTCTACTTGAATATTTGAACTTTCTAAATCAAGCAATGTGAATGAAAAAGAAGATTACTAAAACAATTTCTTGATATTTCTATTATAATTGCAGCCAAAATCATTGTATTTATGTGCTTAAAATAGTAGCTTTTGTGCCAAAGTGGGAATTGAAAATGGGAGATAAACTTTCGTGAAATTAAAAAGATAAACTGAAAGACAAAAGCTAAAAATGAATTTTGTTTGAAAGTCGTGCGTTATTTAAAAATAATTCTAAAAATGGATGTTAATTAAAACCGTATCACTTTATTTTGGAGCATTACAATCGAACCGTAGAGCCAATTTTGATTATTATCATAAGACATAAAAAAATAAATACAATTATCAAAAAAGGGTTCAACAGACATTGAAGTACGCATGCGTAGATACGCACAAAAGCTCTGGGTTTCTTTCCAAAGTTATCAGCTTCAAATCATTTCACACGTATTTTCAGATATGCTGTGAAGTATTTTAAATAAGATTTTAAACGTGTTAAATACTTTTCGCATCAAGCAGGTACAAACTTTAATTTATAGAATTTTTGCCCTTTTTTAAGTCAAAGTAGTTTTTTTCTTCCTTTCCTTAATCGTGCAAACTATATTAAAAATTCAGAAGCGTTACGTTTCGTAACTACAGGATAAGTTTTGTATCATTATATTCAACAAATTTTAATCAATAAAATATAGGCACTTCTGTTTAAGTGGACCTCTTTAACAACTCGTCTGCAGTCTACACATCTGTTTTGGTAATACAAAATTCTAATTGCAGACGTCTGAAAGTATGAAAACACACTTAAATATAAATACCCAGTAACAATAAATTTTTACTTTAGAATTTTATAAAAATGATAAAGAATATGCTCTACAAAATTACAATAAAAAACGACTTCATACCACTTCATATAAAATGCATATTTTTAAAATATTATCTTAACATGAACTAATTTTAATAATATATTAAAATTGAGTTGTCACGAAATAAATGTATTCCGCCCAATAAATGTATTCCATCATACATTTGTAATGTAGAAAATATTCTATAACATTTCCTGTTGCAAGCGTTCCATCTTAATGGATTACTTATTCAGGACGTAGATAAGAAAATGTGTGATGTGAATTGAGTCAGCTAAATCCAGTAAGGCAGGTTTTAGACACACATCCAGAAGCACGGAGATTTTCTCTAACGACGCTGCACCTGAGTCCTTTTACTCAAACTTAAGTCAAAACCGTTCGCCAGTGCAAGTGCCAATCTACTTAGTAGTATTGGCTTTCTTTTACACCATAAATATTCTTTTAGTGTTGCCACAGAAAGCAGAGAATGGTTCTTCTGAATCGCTGCCTTCTGTTCCTTGTTAAAAAAAGCCAGAAACCAATTGTCTATTTATGTCTATTTTATGCAAGAAGCTGGAAGAAATTTCATATTTTATTTACTTTAAACCCATTGATTTGAAACCCAAAATTTTCATAATTAAAAAATAAAGACAATAAATGTTTGTTAATGTTTTTTGTTTGATTGTCAAAAGAGGAATAACTGTATCTCCAAAAATCAGAGACACTAACTACATTTATTTCTTTATTCATTTTCGTTATCGATCGCAAGATTTTTCGTTAATTTTTAAGCTTATTTAAAAGCTGATCTTTTACAGTCACCCCCACTCTTAATATAGAACAACGATCACGATAAAAAGTATTTAATCGAAATTGGGGACTGAATTTTTATTTGTGGTAAACTTGTATAGAAATAATTGGAAGAAATGAAAACCAGATTTAGTGGAGGAGAAGAATAAATTAATGTAACTATTTAAAGTGAAGTAGTTGTTTTTTTATAAACATTGATTTCGAAATCGTCAATCTTTCGTTGAAAACGATTTGGATGAAGAGGTTTGTGATGGCTGAAATAATAGCTGTGGGAGAAAGTCATTTTGTCATTGAGAAAAGGGAACAGAAAATTCCAGCTAAGTTGACGTAGAAATAATCCAGTGTAAGCAAATTCCTTTCTATACATCAGTTATTTTTTTTGAATTAGAAGAGAATGTTAAGTGACGAGCACGGTCAAAATCATAAAAATTAAACCTAATCAGGTGAAACGAATTATGCATAAATATTAATTGGCTCGTATTTTATTCATTGAAAATACAAAATAAACATGATTGATTTTACAGGGGATTTTCAGTTGCTGAAAGAAAATTGCTTATTATTTGTAGCAAATGTTTCAGTTTAACTTCCATATCCTCTTGAGGTCCGTTTAAACTGGCACCAAGAGAATATAGTCTAATTGCAGAGTTTTTATATATGTAAAATTATAGTCACAAGGCTGAGTTATAGTATATTGATATGAATATAATAGCGAATATTAATTGATATGAATTATAATAGTAAATATTAATTGATATGATTATTCTCTAAGCGTGAAAAGCAAAATGAGAACAATTTACCTCTGTGTACTGAGTAAAGGATTCGGCACAAATGTTTGAGAAATTTAACGAGTACAACTTCAGAGGAAGGCCGGCGAGTACAGCGGCCGAAACATAGTAATTATAACAATATTATCATACTAGTCCGAATAGCAAAGCATTAATTGTTCTAGTAAATTATGTGCAACAAGATAAATTTTAATTTGATTTATTTATCATTGGAATTTTTTACATAAAATATTTTCATTATTATTATTTAATTTTTAGTTATAATACATCTTTTTGCTTTATAGAATAAGCATTTTCACTATTATTAATTTATTACTAGTTTTAATGCTTTTATCTGAATATTTTGAGTTGATACATTCCTCAGCCGTCAGAGGAAACAGGACGAAATCAAATATTTTCAGAAGTTTCTAACGAGACTTGAACTCTCATCCCACATTTCGAAATCCCTTCTTTAATAGACGTCGTTTAAATCAAGGGTCAAGGAAGGTTCACAGAGTAAAGAAAATGCAGATATGTAGTAAGACTGCCAATCCTTCCTCTCTGATTTGTTTTACTACTAGCAAGTGTTATTTTTGAGTTATTTCCATATACTGTTCTAGCGGCCGAATAGTATATTAATGTTTTGCGTAAAACGGCAGAAAAAAATCAGATGAACTAAAAAAGTAATAAATTAACAACGAAATTCATTGTAATAGTTGTCAATCGTCACTCTCATTTCACGTTATGAAAGTTAACAGGATTGTTCCTGACTAACACATTCTTTGTTTATCTATTACACATATATGCTGACGTAATTTATTTTCTAATTTTAATGCTCACTTCTTTTATTAAAATAAATGAGCCTCGTTCGCGAACAACATAGACCCATGCTAAGTAAACCTAGTGCAATCCAGAAACTGTCCATGTTCAATTCAAATCTTGGTTATGTATTATTGATGTGCTGAAATAAGGAAAACTTCAGATTGATTAATAATATACAAAGATGCAAATCCATTTGCAGAACGAAGGAGTTTTATTTTTGAAAAGTCAGAAACTTTCAATAAAAAACAGGTATTCTCTATCAATGAGAAATGAACATTAAACGATAGATTAGTCGAATAAAGATAAAAGCCTTAAATATTACTTAAAAATAAAGGGCATTCTTAAAAAATAAAGAATAAGAATAAAGTGCTTTCTTAAAAAAACTGAGCAAACTGGCTGCTCATATACAAAATAATGACAAATTAACATCAACATGAATATGAAATTATGTAATAATAATAATAGCTAAGCTCAAATAAGAAATAGAAGGATAACTCTTTTGACACCAATAAAATGGATATAGATTAAATGATTTAAATTCAAATGCATTATACAGTTTCTTGTCATTATTAAGCAGAACATTTTTTACTGGTTCATTTTAGCAAAGGCCGAATATTTCTGGAAATTTCTTGGTAATGAACCTTGTAACGGTTTGACTATTTTTTGTTATAAAAATTCTGGGAAGATGTCATCCTGAAAAATGAAATAGGCCAAGCGTCAAGAAGGAAAATGAAGGCGTTTATTCTAGAAACCTGATACCGAACAAAATTATAAGCACAGAGGAATGTTAAACAGGGGCATGGTACAGAAATAAAAAAAAATCAAGATTAAATAAGTCAAGCAAATAATTATAAGTAAGGACGGTAAATCTCACAAGGGCGCCAACATTCATCTTTATGGTTTTCTCTGACTTTCACAATAAGAAACTATTACAATAAAATTATAGTTACATCTATAGCTATTCAACAGTAAAACGATGACCTGATAGTTGCTACTAGCGATGTTCACATAACTCCGGTGATAAATAAAAATAATCAAGTTTAATCAATTATTAATGAAGATTTTAAGGGCCACTGTTTCTTCTGAACACAGAGACACTTATTGCATCACGACCACACAAGAGATAATGACTTACGACTTAAATAGATAAATAAATGTTTACGACTGTATACTTTTACGTGCAGTCCTAAACTTAAAATTCGCACATGCACTATTACAGTAAAAAAAATATCTAGTGAAAGGCTTCACAATAGCGCGCGTGCATGTGTGCGTGTACGTATGTGTGCGTGTGAAAATCTCAGAACGAATAGAAAAACAACCTTTTTCTAATGAGATGAGAAACGAGAAATGATATAATGCGTGTGTGTGTTTGTGTGAATTATGTTTACTAATGCTTGCTAAGCTATTAGACTTGGACGCTAATAAACTTCAAATAAAACTAATCATTGTGCTTTAATGTTCATAATTTAACTGAGCAAAAAGATGACGGAACGCACTGTATAAATTCACAATATAAAAGATGAGGTTAGGTTTATTATTTTCAATGATCAATGAACTGACCTTCCAATCGATAAAGCTCCTATGTAATGTTTGCCATAACAACGTACAATATTAACGACATTAATATGTTGACTCGAGTTTCAGTCAACTGATGAAACCGATCTTTTTTTACTTTCTCTCTTTATATGTGTGATGTAATTATTTTACATGCAATATGTAATTATCTGTTACTGTATTCGGAAAAGTGATTACAAACTGTAAACTTATTAGAGTTTTTAATATAAATATTAAAAAAAACTAACAGTATCCTCTCCAGTCGTTATATTTTAAAATATATCTGGTAGTATACTGTACTGTGCTCATCGATGCGTAAAATAAAAAGCAGAACATTGATAATAGAGAAAGAAAAAACTTCAGCGATAGAATGAATACGTCGGAGAACTCTCACATGACGAAAGGGGAAAACCTGCATTGCACAAAATATAAAAGTATATGAAATATTAAAGCCTGAAGTGACATCAGCACTGGACAAAATAAACAGGAAAAAGCAGCAGGACCAGATGGAATTGTAAAAGAGATGCTTGCAGCCTTAGACGATTAGATGTAGAGAAATACTACAGAAATAAATCATTTATATGAAATATACAACAGTAGTGACATACCGAAAGACATTAGCACATTTAGAGCGCTGTCTAAGAATCCGTATGTAAAAAGTGAACTCAAGCTAATGTGCCTTATTAAAATTATGAAACTTATCCAAATTCTAATGAATAAATCGCGTAATAGAATTAAATCAGGAAGAGGGACAAGTGCGGCTTCATTAAAGAAACTAGAGCAAGGAATGGGATATTTATGTTCAGAATGATATCAGAGCGAGCAAAACAAATACAGGAGGATATATGCTTATATTTTATAGATTATGCAAAATCGTTTGATAAGTTACATCAAAAATATCTATTTGAACTGCTAGGAAAACTATATCTATTTAGGAAGGATGTTAGAATAACCCATAATTTATACTGGAAGTAAATTGAGAATGTAATCAGTAATATACCAAAATAGAAAGAGCGTAATACAAGGATATATCATTTCGTCAGACTTGTTACAGCAAGGCGATACTGAGAGAACCTATAAGTATTTATGATTGGAGGGGAGGGGGCACAATCTTAAAATATCATAACAGACACAGAAAGGAAACTACAGGAACGTCTAGAGAGGATAGTAAAGAAAAGTGAAAAGAAAAGACTAAACATTAATTGTAAGAATGTATGGTTTTCAGAAAGAAGAATAGTCCAAGATGTAAACTATTAATTGGAGAAAAATAAAACAAGTACGAACATTTAAATATCTAAGAAATGTTTTAACGGACAACGGAAATGTGACACCGAACAGGCAACAGAAATATAGATCTACAGGAAAGAGAATACCATGTACTGAATATGTGAGTAACGAAGGGAAATGGAAACAAAAAGGAAACAGACATATAGTTAGAAAGAGAGAGCTGAAATGTGTAGCAGACGTAATGGGGAAGGGAGGCTTGGAGAATACTGAAGGCAAGAGAAATAAGGAGGTTACTCGCTGTTAATTGTGGTAGAACAGGGAGTAAAGTGATGAGGAAAAGACAAAATGTATTAAGAACTACAATGGATAGGAAGTTATGGAGTCATGATGGCCCACATCTTGAAGGGACACGGCACATAGAAGAAGAATATTATTTGAAGGTTATGGTATTAGACGTTGTAAAAATATATTCATTCCCTAATAAGCTTTGAATGTTCTTTTTGCTTTCTTTATTTAGCGATGGGAGCATATTTTCACCATTGTTTTATTCAGGGTTCTTAATTGTATATCTGTTACTGACAAATTTAATCAGAGTTTGTTCGTATGTGACATGGTACACATTGATGTGGCTGGAAATTATGTTTTTTATAAATTCATTTTAATATCAGTAATTTTAACCAAAATCATTACAAAGTACTCTCGATAATGAGAGCAAATATAGGATTAATCAAAAAAGGGTAACTTGAAAATGATATTTGATTTTAATATTTGAAATAATCATTGAAAGCTGGAAACATCAACAGCAAAAATTGTGTTATAAATAAAAATGATATTTGTTATCAAAACAGTTTATCGTGCATGGAAAGGTTTATATATTTTAATTATTATTGGGAAGCAGAAGAGGTGGATTGATGCCTTTCCCAAGGGTATTTGTGTGTAAGCGAATATAACGAACCCAACTAGATTTGGAACTCGGCCCTCCGATTTTCAATTCCGAACCATTATCCATTACTCGACGCGCACATCCCTGCTTACAGCACCTGGTATTACCAAGCAGTCACTCATCTAGGCTTTGTTGCTTAACTTCAGTGTTCGTACGAGAACCGGTGTGATAAGACTAAGGGAAATTGAAATAAACAGTATAAAAATAATCTGTTGAGAATATTTACATTTACGATGTATGTACAAGACGATCATACACAAAGTGTGGAAAGTAATTCTTATTTCTAAATAGTAAATTATATTATGAACCAAAAAATAATAAAATAAACTAAATCGGGTTTCTGTATTAGTGTAAAAAACAAGCATAAATTGTTTAGTCCAATTTCAACTCTGTTATCGATTCTACGATTCCTGAAATATTTCATATCTATTTTTTATATTTCAGCCTTTGTTAATATTTCATATCTATTTTTAATCGTTTGATACCAAGGAAGGTTATAAAGCCAATAAGACACTGTGGGGTTTTACTGTGTGTGAAAAATAAGAAACACGTTATTAAAGAGCAAAAACATTAAAAGAACAGGAATTAAGAAGAGAGGAGATAACAATTGACATTGAATTTAAGTTTTTTAAGAAGAGAGTACTACAAGTATGAAGTGTGAGAGAAGAAACTGTTAACATAGAACTTACTATGGCATCTAGCAGCCATTTCAACTGTAAAATGATGAGACCTTGCTACCAATCTAGTACTGCACTTCAATTCATAAAGTCTAGCTACTGTAGAGGACAGTTTCTCAGAACAATTACCATGAAGGGATTTATAGAAAAGGCACAGAGAATCTACATTGGGAAAGGGACTGAAACTGAAATGTCAGCTCAGGACCAATAATATTGCAGATTCTTCTTTGGATTTTATCAAGAATCTCTAAATATATAGCAGGAGCACCAGACAAGATGTGGCAGTAATATTCAGAGGAAGGTTGAACGATAGATGTGTAAGATTATGGCGAGAAAAATTGTGGAGCACGACAGAGCAAAACAATTTTTTCTAGCAGCAAACCTAGCAATTGATTCCACTTCATGTCAGCAGAAAACCTTAATGATCAATGAGTTACTCCCCCTGACGATTAGCAACAGAGTCAATGCTGATGGACACCAGAAAGGAATTAATAGAGATCAATTTCGTTTTTTCGTTTTGGAGGCGTTAACATTAAAACATTCCTTACTACAGTTAATAGCAGATTGTAGGTAATTTTTCAGATCAGCTGCTAATTTGGCCTTGTCGAACTGATCAGACTTACTACTGAAACAAGAGTAAATAGGTGTGTCATCAGCATGGATAACGTGTTGAGAACTGATGGCATCAGGAAGGTCTTTGCTGAAAATTAGGAACAATGTAGGTCCAAGTATAGATACCTGGTGCACACCTGTTATTAATGCAAAAAGATCTATAAGAGTGGTCGTTCAAGACAACTTTCATTTCGTGATTTGAATAAAAATACTGAATAAGTTCAAAAATTCATTCAGAAATACCATAATCGTTCAACATGTGAAGAGGACCAGTAAGTAAATCGTGTCAAATGCTTTCGATATATCCGAAGCAACAGTGCGAACTTCATCATTCTTATCTAAAGCTTTATAGACTCTTTCAGAAATGCATCAGCACTTGACCTAGAGAGGCGAAAGCCATATTGATTATCTGAAAGAAAACCCTGCGTTGTGAAATACTTAACAAATGCAGAGTTGGTTAGGGCCTCTTGCCAAAAAGAGGTATAAGACTAATAATACTATGGTCAGGAGGATCAGACGGTTCGCCCATGTTCCTAAAGACTTGAACTAGAGAAGAAGATTTCCAACAAGCAAGAAGAAGCAAAGTATTTATTGTAGAGTTTCGAGAGAATAGTAGCCAGTCCAGGTGCACGTTTCTTAAGAACTATTGCAGATATAACATCAAGTCCGCATGTTTTGTGGGAATCTAGTTTCGAGATGATAGCAGAAGTGGTTATATACATATCACACAAAAAATTCAGTTCTAAGTGAAAAGTCAGGCAAAGATGCTCGAGATGTGCCAAGCGTAGAATTTGAAGAAAATTTATGAGCAAAAAATTTTGCTTTATCAGCAGAATATGTTGACATCTCAATATACGAAAAAACAATGTTTACAGTTTCGGTCCATAATATTTTTGACGATTCTTGCTTTAAATGTTAATATGACACAAGCAACAAGTATGTATTAGCATTCGACAACCTTTTTTGTTAATGTAAGAACACAAATATTTATGATGTTCAATTAAATTTAAGATATCAATAAGATGGTTACTTGTTGAAGCATGTGAAGTGGCAACAAGACCTTCTGGATTTTAGAAAAAGACTAAAACAAGACTAGTCAAAGAATAAGAATATGAAGAAATTATCAGTGAAATAAAATAAATATTTTGTTTGATTTTTATTGAAGCGATGAGACGAAAGGAATGATAAATTTTTAAATATTTCAGTCATTTTAATAATGACACACTCCACTTAATATGTGTAGAAAATTTTACCTTCATTCATATGAAAAAAGTTTGGATGACATGGCACTTCTAGATAAATGTTTATATGCAACCCCCCACACACACAGCACGCACACAACACACACGCATATTTATAAATATATGCATGGCTTTGTTTTAGAGAATATAAAATAATATGTATGTAAATAAATAGGGTACAGATCGTTTTCATATATATTAACTAACTTGGTACTGATGATAGCATCAGATAATCGATTTTAATCGAAAAACTAATGAAAATGACTGATTTGTACCAACGAATAAAGAAAAAATAATAGATTGCAATCAAAGTTGCCACATCCGAAGATTACAGGCGTCCATTACAGAATAAAGTCGGAGAAAATAAATAGTTGAACGCTTCCAAAATACTTATTTCCTATAATTTCGATGTTTTCATTTTCATTAAATTTAAAGGGTGATATATTTTGCTGTAAAATTCACAATTATTAAGAAAGAAGATATTTTCAAGTATTCAAAGCATAATATATAACTGAAAAAAGCATTAAAATTATCATAAAAATGTAATTTCAGAAGGAATGCAGTTCTAGATCTTTCTGATCCTGCATTGAAACTTCTAAATTTTTTCAGCAATACTTCACTAGAGTCTGATTCCATGACAGTCCTCATTTCACCTTATCACAACGAGGTTGTCATGGTTAAAGTAATGGAACTCTCAACCGAACAAAAGAATGACGTAATTAAGCAACGTAATGAAGCTTTGAGAGACAAGATCATTAAAGATTAATACTTAAATGGGAAAAATTTAGTGCCACCAAAAACATTTCCCGATATGGCTCTTTATAGAAATTTTATTCACGAGAAACTCGAAAAATAGTGAGAAAAGACAAAGCAAATCCAATGGTAATACATAATGATATTCAAGATGATTTCAGAGCAGCTGGAACATTGATTAGAGAAAAGCTATTAGTAATAAAATACACAGGAAGTGTTATAAATTCCATTTTTTTAAAAGTGTCATATCTCTCCAGAACGTACGGGATCATTGCTCCTCGCAGACTATTTTCCTTAATTATTAGTAAATTGATATAGACTTTTAGGGAAAATACTGGAGTGGTATCAACTGCATTCGCAACGGTTTTGAATTTAGACAACTCCTTTTCCTAGGCTTTCTGCCATCCGTAGCTAGAGACCCCATTTTACTGTTTAATACATAGTTAGGAAGGAGCAAAGAGATGGGTTTATGCCTTTTCCGAAAGGTATTAGTGCGAAAGTAAATGCAACAGACTAGGTAGGAATTAAATTCCGTTTGAAAAATACCTTTGTTGAAAGAAGACATTGGTATTCTCGGGTGAAATTCTCTTGAGGAAATTTAGAGAAGCGTAAAACTTTTTGGAAGAATCTTCCTTGTTGAACGAAAGGAGAATAGAATTTTTTTAAAACGTCTCGCCACGTATGCGCCTAATATTGAAAAATACCATATCTACATTAAAACACGGAGAAGGAAATATTGTTTGTGAGTAGATTTTTTATCAACTAGATACTTTTTGCAACACGCAAACGTGTGTTGAAATTCTCACAGTATTTAGTATTGTTGAAGTTAACATTTTTGTCGAGATTTACAAACTCTACGTTTCGTTCAATTTCGAAAACCAATCAATGAAATTTGAATAAACTAATTTGTTATGAAAAATACTTCAGCATATTAATAATGCTTTTAATTTAATTTTATAGCACTTCATGGAAAACAACATTTTTAAGAAAATTTCTTTTTTTAAATTTTTAACAGCGAAGAATAAATTCTTAGGATTTATTAATTACTCTTGAGCATGCAACATACAAGTGGCTATGCATACATATTTCTTTCCAACATTTGAAACATTTGACTTTGTGATTCGTTTATAGAATCGCAGGGTGAAGTAGAAACAGGATTCTTGTATATAAAAACTTAAAGGAAAGATATGTAAAAACAATATTGCATTTTTAGTAAATAAATATTCGTTATTTTAATCATTAAACTTTTTTTAAATAGTGGAAGTATTCTGTATGTTAAATAATAAAATTAATTTTCCCCCAAAATAATGAAAATGTATTGTACTAAGCTACCCACCCTAGTAAAATCAACTGTACTTTGTACCCCCTTACTTATTTGCACTTCTCCCCCAAATTTGGTTTCGATTGGTCAATATATGGCTATTTTAGAGGGTATGACGAACGGACGGACTAACGGAAGTCACAGAACTTTATATATAGATGGTAGGGGAGCACTTCACAAAATTGAAGTTATCACGAATAGAAAAATGCATCGGGATATTTTAGAACCAAATTTGTTCTTTTTGTCGTAAGAGTTGGAGTTTGAAGAGGATTAGATCATTCAAAAAGATAACAACTGAAAACATACAGCTAAAGTAACTCCTAAGTGATTTGTTTAGCACAATGCAGAGGTGCTTCAGTGGCCGAGTCAATCTCCTGACATGAATCCGATTGAAAATTTATGGCGAAGCTTGAAAGATCGAATTCACGAGAATACCAGAATTATTAATAATTTGGAGGTCGTCTGCAAGGTCAATGTCACCAATATAGCAAAAAAAAGTTGTGTGGGGCTTGTGAAGAGTCACGAAATATGACACATGCAGTAATTCTAAACTAAGTTTTAAAGTATGAAATCAATATACTCCAATAATTTTTTCAGCATTAGTTTTCTATATATTTTATTCTGCATTGTTAATTTTATATTAAAATACATCACCTGCGTAATTTTAATGTAAATGTAAGCGTCGGAATTATTATTACATATAACATTTTGTAAGTGTCCAGATATTTATTTATTTCTATCCACAGAACCTACTTTGTTCTTGAGTTCTTTTACATCGTGAACTACACAATTAGTGACTTTTTAGTTGTTTGATTACATGGTAAGTATAATCGTGGACATGGAGAATAATGTTTTGAATAAGATTTCTGCTTCAGTAATTGCACGAAGGAAAGATATGGAAAATTATTTTTCATCTCGAAAATTGCTCAGAAAGAAATGGTACATATGGGTTATAAATTGTCCATGGATAAAAATGACAAATCTACAGAAATATTTCCATGAAGAGTAGCAACCGCATAAATAAAATAGATGAGATTTAAAAACAGAAATATTTAAAAATTAGCATATCTAACCAGAGAAAAGAAAATTAAGAAAGAAGTATTCAAATTCAACACTTCTCTGCAAGTGTTTCCAGGAATATTACAAAGAAAACAGTAATCAAGCCAGGGTATGGAAAAGTACCAAATGAAAAAATAAAATAAAAAATGACACAGGTAATTGTTTAATATAAAAAGAAACAAAACTAATGACGAATAGCGACATGATTTAATTTTAGAAAAGTGAAAAAAGTAAATCATAAGTCAAGTTAGCGCCATTAAAACTGATTTATATCGGGAAATACATTTTTCCGAAAAGTTACAAAGAAAATTATTTTAAATTATTATTATTCATGATGTGTGTTTATAATTATTTGTGAAATCCAAATGAAAGCGTTAAAAAGTAGAGGAAAATTCAGAAATCCCAGATAAAATAAAAAATAAAAATGAACTTTTTTAAAAAAATTATGTATTTTAAAGCATTAATTATTAATTCAGCAAGAAAATAAAAATATCGTATTAAGATTTGTATTTCATATGTAAGTTAAAGACTTTGTGAAAACAATAAAACCTCAATTACTTCGACTGCGTTTTAAAAAGGTGGTTCTATCGATCGTTAATCATTACAAATACCATTATAATAACTTTTCCTTTCATTTTGCTTCCAAACGTTTATGCATGACATTTTCATTAACTAACCCAAACATTTTAAAATAAATAATAAATAGAAATTCTGAAAATGTGTTCTTCGTGTATATTGATTTGCATGCCCAAATAAAACATTTTTAGAAATCAATGAATTAAAAAACTATCGAATATCCCTAATATCTAAAATATTATCAAGTTACAGGAAAAAGCTTTAATATAAAAGCATATAATCTATAGATAATCTAATTTACTCGTAAATTACTGAAGGATCAAAAAACAAGTGCAATTCATGTTTAATGACTTTAAATCAGTTCTTGGGCGCCCACCATGAAAAAAAAGAAGATAAAAATCAGTTGGCAATGGAATTATATCCCCGGCCATATCGCAATGGACGCACAGATTAACTGTACCCCAAGATTGGAAGATACAACACTTCTATTGCTAGATAGATAGCTGTTAATATATATATATATATATATATATATATATATATATATATATAATATGATATAATATAATATTAAAAAAACACCATAATTAATCGAGTATAGAAGAATCGTTTATGGGATTCATCAGGAGTTCGCATCCACTAGCGGCAAACGTCATACCACTGACCAGAGGTTGACAAAGAGGAAAACAGCCTGGGTGACTAACTAGGCTGCGTTATACTGCGTCTAGTTGGTCCAATGGCATGAGGTTTGCGTTGTTTCATAACGGCCCGGGTTCAGTTCTCGGTAGTGGATGAATCCCCCAAAAAGGAGGAGGAATGTGAAATTATTCAAATCCCTCCAAATTTTTACTACAGAGAAATTTTTATATATATATATATATATATATATATATATATATATAGAGAGAGAGAGAGAGAGAGACTATTAATGTATATAATTAGACATGAACCATAATAAAAATACTTATCTACGTACACATCTTTCCTTGTACATTCATATGTATGTGTGCGATTATTTTTCCTATTTTACTTTTAACATAAAGGCAACATTCCCAGTCTATAATAATACCGCTATTCTAACGAACTTTCCACCCCGACTTCGTTATATGCTCTAGATGTAGAAATAGCTGCTTATTATTGATGGTTAGATTAATATTTATTAGTACAAGAATGTTGTAGTTTTATTGCTATTATTAAATGAAAGTTGTAAATGTTCTCAAACTAACAGAATAATGAAGATATCATTAAGAATTTAGATACGTAAGCCAATCGAAACAGGGCAAGGAAACGTTACACACATACATAAATGTCAGTGAAGAAACTTAATTGCATGAAGATAGTTTATATTAACGAGTTACACAACCAATAAAGTAATAATCTAAAACACGCTTTAATGCTTTCGTATATAAGGAAATGTTATGACCAAACTTTTAAAATGAGTAGATTTACTTTGTTACTGCATTAAATTATATTGGAGTTAATCTAAAGATGTAATACACATCACTGATGTTTCATTGTGAAACGTAACTAATAGACATGCAAATCTTGGAAAAAAACTGCCTATCTGAATCAAAATAACAATATTGAAAGAAAGGAAAACAATCATGTGTAAGAATGTGAGAAACGCCTAACTTATATACGGAATATTTATGAATACTTCCGTCACTTGTCATGTTTCAACAAATGAAAGTTGAGATGCAAATAGGTAACATATGACTTTAGAAAAAGATAAATGGATTAATACCCCAATAATTTAATTCTTTAAGACACGCAGAAAATCAACTGCATTTGAGAAATGAAATTAGAAACACTGAACTGAGTTGTATATTTACATTCTTGAAAATGGCATCAGAATATTTTAAGAGTGAAAAATTGTCAAATTAAAGCAGGTTAAGGTTATCCATTTAAAAATAATCAAATCTGAATCTCTATATGTAAATATGAAAGGGTTTGTGTAAGTATTGATATCTTCATTGATATCTTTATTGATATCTTCATTACTAATTTGCACTTTCAGACAACAAGTTCAAATATTTTGGTACTTTGTATGAATTTGCACCGAGTTTGTACTGATAGGTGCACTGTAGAGAAGAGACGATGTATACATTTGTATTATGTGAATTTAAGGTTTGTAAAAGCATATTGCGTCAATTAGGAACCATAATAGCTAGTTTAATTTTTTTATCATGGAAAAAAAATTAAATAGGAATTTTGAATAAAAATTATAAATTAAAAGCCGTACAAGTAAATTAAATTTAATTTCTCATAGCATTGAAATTGTGTTACGTCGGCTCAAACGAGAGAAAGTAAAAACAGACGAAATGAAATGTATGTAAATTTATACAAGCTTAATACGGACATCGTATGTGTTTAACGTTAATCTATTAAAATCCAATGATTCTAAAGAAAATCTCAAACATCTCAAAGAATACCTCTCAAACATTAATTTCTTTTAAATTGACATTTTCTTTTATTAGATGTTTATACAGAAAAAATAATATAAATCATACGTAGCATTTGCTAAGAGATTAAATTTGTAAATAATAAATGAGAAATCATATTGTTAATGAGTTTCAGCAGTATATCAATTCTGAAAAAAAAACGTGATGGTAAAAAAATCATCAAATGCATGTCCCGTTTGTTTCGATAAAAGTTTTACGATACTTATGTTAGGCGATGTGTGTGTGTGTCTGTGTGCGCGCGCACACACAGAGAGAGAGAGAGAGAGAGAGAGAGAGAGAGAGAGAGAGAGAGAGAGAGAGAGAGAGAACATACACATTTTTAAAATACTTTTACTTTATTTATCAACTATAATTCTTACCAGAAATGGACATGATAGGAAAGTGTTTAGCATGAGGTTTTATTCGATATGGGCACCTGATTTCGCTACCAGCTTCTCGAGCCTCCAGAAATCGCGTCAACTGATTTCACCTGAAAATCTTGTGCTCTGGAAAACATAACTTCTTGTATTCGCCCTTCAAGTTTTCAAAGTCATGATCTCGTATAGTAGACTTGCTCCTTTAACCAACCCCAAAGAAAAAAAAAGTCACAGGGTGTTAAGTTAGGACTCCTGGCTAGCCACTCATACATTAAATAGGGAAGTTTTTTCAATCCCCCTTGTATATATATATATATATATATATATATATATATATATATATATATATATATATATATATATATATATATATGAATACATTTAAAGCTAAACATTTTCAATAAAGAATTCTTAAATGGATACATAAAATAGCACTATATACATAGGTGTACATGTCTAATATGTTAGATATCGTCTAATGTTAAGAAAAGTATTGATACAAATAACAAAAACTAAATATTATTTATGTGTGTCTGTCAGAATAGTATTTCATTTAAGTCTATTCATGATTGACTTAAAACTAATATTGGTATCTGTTAACAGATGAATGTTTTGTTTAGAAATGAACACTTAAATATGACATTTCTGACACACACACACACACAAGTACATACACACACAAGTACATACACACACAATCACGCCTACACTCTAAGACAAGATCAGGTGCATGATCTTGATGTACTCCTATTCGTATTCTCGTTTACGGCTTTCGCAACTATATTTAGCTCAATCATATTTGCATCTGTAAATGCGCGCCGAACTGAACTGATAGAGTCGCTGAGTGTCGCAGCCTGTTTAATGACGCAAGTATTACACCGATACGTCCCAAGCAAAAGTCGATATTTTACACGCTTTATCAACAAAGCAACAAGAAATCAGCAAACAGTAATATATCGATTGTAGTTCTTCATTAAGGAAGAGTATTCGTTGCATATGTATTTGTGAAACAAACTAATACATAATATTTTTTCATTTAAATCAGAATCACATGAGAATCCTTTTAAATTAGAATGCCTATAAATTGCGATAATATCTGCATCTCTTTAAAATGCACTAATTAATTTTTTGGAGAAGTGATGTCTATTACTAAAATAATAATTTACTTATGTGCGAATTGGTGGATAGTTTCACTTTGAAAATACTTTTTTTGCCCGCAAATCATTGTCTTTCCTTTACTACACTTAATCGTTCTGCTTGCATTCAATTCGCAATATTTGGGGAATAAAGAGTAAAGAACAAAGAAACTCTGAAGGACGACAGAGATCCTTTCTCATTTTATTGATAACAACGATGTGTAATGCTCCTATACAATGTTTTCTTCTTTCTTTGCCTTTCTTTGTCTTTTGCACACGCACAGACACGAGCGAAGCGCACATTCATGCATGAGACTAGGGCAGTAACTATACATAGTCGTCTGCTCACCATCAGGTTCCCGCCTGATTTCAACCAATCAATAATGCGGTGTTTTGCTATAGCTGCAGCCACAGCTATATCTTGCTAAGCCAGTGTAGTATAGCATTAGCCATCATAGTGAGGGGCGCTTGCCGGTGTGTTCGACTAGTACCTTTCACTGAACTTGACAAGTGTCTCTTCGATCTACACTGACTTTTATTGTTAGTTTATGGAGCTCACTCGGACTTACCACTTTTTCGCGTTCTCACTGATAAGGAATATTTAAACTTTCACACACTCACACACTTGCAGCCATTCCTACATTCATCTACATGGTTATAAATACACCAAATGTATTTCAAAATGGAACAAAGATAATAAATGGTAACACATTTAACGGAACAAAAAACAAATACAAAGAAAGAAAAGGTACTGCAATTTTGGGATGAATAGGTAAGTGTTATGTTTAATTCCTATCTTCAATATTTCGCCGTAATAATGACAAAAAAGGAGCTAGTTTCAAGCAGTTAAACAAAATTAACCAGTCGATAAATAGAAATGTGACATTGCTAATGAGTTTGCAGATATAATTTTTAAAATGAAAAGAATTTAAATTCACTATCTCTGAAATGTCAATGAAATTAAGAATTTGAGAAAATATGGTTCCTTGATGTTTGTGTGTGTGCGCGAGCAAGCGTGTGTGTGTGTATGTGTGTGCGAGCAAGCGCGTGTGTGTGTGTATGTGTGTACATGTATGTACGTGCGTGTGTATGTGCGTGCATGTATGTATGTGTGTGTGTGTGCGTTGGCAGTATAACCAGGTATAAAACTTTAATGTTGAAATTTTTATTTGGAAATTTTATCTAATGAATTTACGACTGATTCGATTCATAAGGTGTATTGGTGAATGCTTTCTGAGAATTGTAAAATAAGCAGAAAAATCTTTATAAAATTGAACAATATTCCCATTTTTAATATTTATTTACACAATTTTATTTGAACCAATGTCTACAGGAAATATGAGTAAAATATGAATAGGTTGTTCTTCCATTAATCTCGAATTTATATATATATATATATATATATATATATATATATATATATATATATATATGTGTGTGTGTGTGCGCGCGTGCGTGTGTACGTATATATCTGTAACCGTGTGTAAAAGAATTGTACAAGTTACACATTTTTTTTCTATATAAAAGAATAGCTGCAGTTTCCGAATTTACGTCATGTATTTATTTGCATATACGAAAGTACGCTATCCATCTGAATCTATCATATATGCTCACAAGAAAAACAATAAAATTTGTATGTATTCAGTTATACACGTGTTCTAATAAAATATTTGAAAACAGCTATTTGTTTTTTTATGAACGAAACTTTTCTCTTTCAATATTTTTTATAGTAAAATGACGTGATAACGAGTATATTTTGACTGAATTTAGGCGCGTATACCTGTATACTCACACAGGTAGATAGATAGCCATGTATTCAATATAATATTAATTTCGGGCGATTTATGCTTATATATTGGAGATCTTATTTTCTTTTTTATGCTTGATTGAAAAAAATACTTATTCTCATTAAACATGTGGTTATGAAGCTCAATATTTCGGCCAAAAAGATTCTGATACGGAAGCCAGTTGTCCCATGCTTCACTTACAAAACGTCGTCTGGATTATCAATTGGTTTCCTAAGTATTTTTTTTTCAGGGTGTGCGATTATTTTTTCTTATAATCTTATCTTTCACATACACACACACATATGTAATTGTGTATATATTATCTTTCTGTAAAGACATTAGCAATAAATGTACATTGATATTCATGATTATATATGGATTTCAATATATATATATATATATATATATATATATATATATATATATATATATATATATATATATATATATATATGGATTTCAATATATATATATATATGGATTTCAATATATATATATATCCGTGTGAGTGAGTCTGTGCATTCTTTTTTCTATCTATCTATCTATCTATCTATCTATCTATCTATCTATCTATCTATCTATCTATCTATCTATCTAAATACATATATAATTGTGCGTGCATGCGTGTGTGTGGACACATATACACTTGAACAGTAGACGTATGCAAATTAATATTTGTTCTTACATAATTATTAAAACATTGATGAGTAAAAAGATAAAACTAATTAAAACGTTGGCAAATTGTGCAGATTTTTATTTCTAAAAAAATTATTCACATTCTACTCGTACACTTGTGTTTGATTATGTACGAGATAAAATTAATTGAATAGTTTTGTTGCTTTATAAAATATTTTTATATAAGTCGAATATTGTTAGTCAGTTCGAGTTCAGATACAGGAGATTAAGAGGTGTTATTTAAATTCCAGCAGGTGTCTTTATACATATTAGTAAACACTTTTGCATCTATTTCAAATACTGTTTATTAAAATATACGAATAAACCTTTTCTAGCTTTGTTTTTAATGCATAAACACTACTTTAAAGTTTCTACTACGCACATAATCTTCAATTGATTCGACTGTATGAACTGGAATATTCATAAATTGGGAATAAATATGACAAAAATGATTCTACACATTATGGCTGACAGGCACATACGCACGCATCTATTGATTTTATGAGCACTTTGTGTATATTTCAACAAAATTGATTTTTGATTTTTATATATGAACATTTTTGCTGAAATTAATAATTTTTTAAAATTACAAATATGTTAGCCAATCTTTAATTTATTAGGCATTTTAAACAAATCCAATATATATATATATATATATATATATATATATATATATATATATATATATATATATATATATATATATATATATGTATGTATGTATGTATGTATGTGTGTGTGTGTGTGTGTGTAAATAAGTCTAATATATATAAATATATATATATATATATATATATATATATATATATATAATATATATATATATATATATATATATATATATATATATATATATATATATATATATATATATATATATATGAAAAGAGACAGACAGACAGAGAAAGAGAGAGAATCTAAAGATTAGATGTTAAAGCGTTGATTATGTTCCATATTATTTGCAAAATTATTTTTCTGTTCGGTTTCTCAAAGTTTGTTTTACATTTTTGAACTCTGAAGTGATTTTCATTTCATACTTTGTTATCACATCAAATTCATTTAAACTGAACATAGTTATAAATCCTATTCGTTCTCAGAGTACTTAATTAAATGCGTCCTATAATTCCATATGTGAATCATGGTTTTTTTCAAAGCTATTAAGGGATTCTTTTATGTTTACTTTGGTCAACATTTATCAACATTATTCATCACCATCTGATGGAACTTATAATTGCTTAAAATTTAGATGCACAAGTTAAGAATAAAAATGGTAATCGAAAATATGAAGGAACATGGGATTCATATAAACTGCAAAAAACATTTATAAATCTTTTCAACTTTATTATTTGGGAATTTGGTAAAATTTTACAACTGTTTTATAAGAATTTTATATTAATTCATGTCCATAATTTTGAACGCTTATCTATATTATAATATCATTATTAGAGTAAAAAAAGATTTTAATAAAATGCGCTTATGAAATATATAAAAAAAGTAAATATGTACATTCTGACGGCGGTAGAATAAACAATTAACATTTTTCTGAGTAAAAAAAACTTGGACTAAAATTTTCGTTATTTGAAAACAATATTTAAATATTAGAATTTTTTGAACTGAGGAAATTTTTCATTACAAGACAAGAGTGCATATATGCATGCATTTAAGCCGGCGCACATATGCCCCTTTAGGCCTTAGGAAAATCGCTATATATGCATGTCTGTTATGCATGTCGACACACAGCATCTTAATCAAAATATAACACAATAAGAAAGAAGTTTAATGATTTAATATCTTGGGTTATTACTGACTTCTAGTTGCTTCTCCAAAGAACACTGGATTTTTTTTACGTTTTCTAAATTGTAAAATCAACATTGATTGAGCATTGTCAAAATGATATAGAAGCCTAATCAAAATCGATATTAGAAAGTACATTTATTAAGAAATAGGCCACGTTTTCTTTGAGTTACTGTACCAAAGACGAGAACATATTAGATTTTTAGTTAAAAATAAAACGGATGTCTGCAATAATTTATATATGAAAAATCATTTAACATTTGTCTTGAATACTAAATGCTAATTTGTTGGAGGTTTAGAGCAATATGGTAAAGTTTTCCTTTCTTTTATCTTTTCAATGGTCGAAATCATATGGAGTAAAAGACAAAACTCGATAAATTGCTTGAAATGATCTATTCAGTGTTAACAGGTTGTAAGAAATATGTATGATAATGGAGCTTTTGTAGTTGGTAAAAATGAGTACGTTTGCATAAGGGCGTGTTTATGATGCATACCCACCTCACATGTGCATGTGGCCCATTATCCCACCCACTACATTTCTCCCCCATGCCCAAGAATGAATAAATTTATTAGAAGGAGAAGTACAGATGTTCTAAAGCGTAGGCAGGTATTTAGTTGACTGAGTCGAGATCTGAAACAGACGCTTGTTTTCAGAGAAAACATATCTTGAGCCAATTTCAAAAGATGAGTAAGGCTTGCTGGGAGAAAAATGGGCACAATGAAGTCAAAATTGGCACTGATATCTCATCTAAGATATATATTATATCTCTATGTGCATGCATGTCTGTACAAAATAGAAAAATTAGAAATGTATTTCATATTTTCCTTGTCTGATTTTAAGAATTCAATAACAGAAACGGTAATCAATAACCTAGAGACATTACAGTTATTATGTGCATAAAACATGAACGACTTCATAAATTACTTTGTTTAACCAAAGCCAGTCCTTTTACACAAGTCTAGTTTTTACTTCGATCAACGTCATATATATATATATATATATATATATATATATATATATATATATATATATATATATATATATTCTTGTGTACAGTCTTGAAAATGAGTAAAATTATATAGAGTCTTCTTATTTCTCACGGTATGTTTCTCAAGATTGACTGGATTTTAAAGGCTAAATTTACTGTTTCGCTCGAACGCATGGAAACAGTTTCTCTATAATAAAACACAATCAATGGACATTGCTTCAAAAATAGATTCATACAAAAGCTAAGTCTCAATGTAACATCTAAATAGGTTTTGCAATCAAAAGAATTAAATGGAATAAGGAATTTCTAAAATATATGTAGCATATCAATCATTTAGACCAGTGGCTCCCAACCTTTTTGGGGCTATGTCCCACCTAAGCATCTGTAAAATCCTGATGTCCACTGTGACATATAATTCTTAATATTAAAAAAGTGAACGAAGCCTCAAAGGCCATTAACTTAACTTTCCTTAACAACGTGAGACAGTATATATGCAATAGTATTATCATTTAATTTTGAAATTTTACAATATTTATAAACATATTGTGTTAGTAATATATATATATATATATATATATATATATATATATATATATATATATATATATATATATATTTGTTACTAATATAAAATATATATTTTATATACAGTACATACGTAATTACACATGTGTATACATACGCACAAATATTTTTATGTATGTATACTGTATATGCACCACATGTATTAACTCACGCACACACTCATATTTACACAGACTCACTAGAAAAAAAATCAGTTAATAACTCATCTGCTGTGGGGCATGCGCCCCACGTTCGGGACCACGGACTTAGACATATAAATAGAGGCATATATATATATATATATATATATATATATATATATATATATATATATATATATATATATTATATATATAAATAGAGGCATATATATATATATATATATATATATATATTTATATTCATTATTTTAAAATCATAGAAAAATAAAGGATTTATCTATAAATGGACTAAGTGATGAAAATACCATAAGAAATATTTAAAAGTATGAAAACCTATTACAAAAAATAAGTAATTACTTCTGAACTGTTTAAGTTTAATAAATGTTTATTGCTGCCAATATTGAGCAGGAAATTTTGTATCTTCTTTTAATTACTTTTACAGTTTCGAATATTCTCTTCCAGTTATCTCAGCATTGAAACATATTAAGTTAGCATTTTCTTGTAACCCTTTCCATAATGAGTAAAACACTAAATTGTTAGCAATTATCTTTGAAAGTTCTTGTACCGTTTATTTGCTAATTTTGCTACATTATTGTGTGAATCTTATTTATCCCTGATTTTATTTCAAACTCGCCGATCTTCTAAGACAGGTTATTTTACTTGAATTTTCCAATATACTGTAATATATTTTGAAAAAAAATAGGTAAAAAATAACTGTTTTCATTGCAAAAAAACGAGAAATAAAATATGTTCTATATTTTGCGGCAAACATTTTCTACAAATATTGCCACAGATAGCGATTAGGAGAAGTTTTTATATTCCCTATGACCCGCCATATTGCATAGATGAATGAATTTATTTATTGAAAATGTCGATGTGGTTCTCTTTTATCGTATTTCTGTTTGGTGTTACTACCATATATGCATTTGGGAATATATTTTTGCAGAAAAATTTGCTGTTTCCTGTAAACTAAAGTTAAGATAGTTCCTTAAATTTACAAAGTTATTCCTAAAATAATTCAGGATGAAAACGTGAATTTTTCTCTTGATTTGTTTATTAAAAAATTCGTTGATTTATTTGCTACTTATATTTATAGTATATTTTTCTATTTCTTTTTCTATTTCTTTTTCGATTTTATTTAAAAAATATTTTCTGTCTATTTTTATGAGCCTATTTGATATTCTTTCACAAACAGTATCTTATTTTCCTCCATTTTAACGATGCAATGAGTTTTGTTCTCTATTACACATGATATCCATTGCGCCCGGTTACAAGTAGGGAATGGCGGCAAGCGTCAAAAAGACGGGGAGATCTGGAAGTACAAGAAATAAGAAATAAGGGCAGTATACGAAGGCCATCTGACAAGTTTTATTTCTGGAGCTGTTTTCCAATATTGCATTGCGCATCTTCCAGCTCACAGTTCTTAGACATTTTTTTCAATTAGAGACAGCAAATATTTAAATTTATTGTAAGTCTAAGGAACTGAACATTTCCGTTTTTAGTTTCCCTCGCCATCTTAAGTATCTATTCCAGTAATTGTGAATTTAGAATCAAGATAAAATATTAGCTACGTTTTTTCTCGTGTTTCCCGATGGCTAGATTAAGTTCGTTGGGTCAAGTTTTTGTATGTGGCACACAGTGAAGATCGAACCGACTACTCAGTCATAATGACCAACCAGATTAATTTCGTTAATCATTACCTCAGATCGAGGTACTTGTGTATTTGCTGATGTTCACTCACTTCTTTGCATGAGTGTTACATTTTTAAATCAATACGTTACATTTGCTTTAATTATCACATAGATTTTATATGCACGATTTTTTAATCTCTTCATGTTAATGACTGTTTGCAAAACCTTCTCGGTGAATTTTCCAGGTTTATTTTGAAAAATGTTAGTGTGAATACATTTAATTATCCATTACCTTTCAAGATGATATACTTGATTAAAAGTGTGTGTGTGTGAGAGAGAGAGAGAGAGAGAGAGAGAGAGAGACAGACAGACAGACAGAAAATTCTTTTACAAATTCTCGAGAAATTGAACATATTGTCATTTCGAGCAAAATGAAAACTATAATTATTTTATATGGAGTAAAATTGACATCTAAAAAAAAGTAAATCGTCCAGGAAACAAAATGGAACATAAAATAATTTTAAAATGACTCGTTTACACTGAATTAAATTTAACATATATTGTTCTGGATGCATTGCTGATTATTGATTTATTTACTTTCATTGTTTTATATTGGAATTTATGACGTTTATAATACGTTGAAAACGTCATACAGTTAAGGTAGATTGACAGAAAACATTATATAGACCGCTGGAATTTTAAATGAAAAAAAATACGTAAAAAGACAGGAACGCTCTTTATTACTTTTTATCTAGACAAAACAAAAACATATTTTCTATCACATGGAGCCTGTCATTTAAATCCACACGTTTGATTTAGAAGGTATTTAATGCGATTCAAATAGACTATAACAGTTTATATTTCCAAAAATAAGTTGAATATTTTACCTTTTGAGATAAAACATAGTAAGAAAAAGAAGAAAATAATTAGTATTTATTGTATATTGAATTTAAGTGTATAATTCATGATTACATTAATTTATTTTTAGACTGAAATATTCTGAAATATATTTTATTGAAACTACTAATATATTAATAATACTAACAATACAAGTGCTACCATCAACAGAACTTAATTATGATATGGAATAATAAACTAATGGGTATCGACTTGCGTAAATAATTAAGATGTCATATTAGGTGAAATTCTATTGAACTATATATTCGATGCTTATACAACAAATGCCGTATTAAATAGGTTGACAAAAATAATTTATGTGGCTTTATAAACGACCTGCTTCAAATGTTACCTCTCGTTCTAAAATAAAGAATTTGAATACAAAACATGCATCATGGTTATGCAGACCTTCTAACTCATTTTCATATTCCGTTTATACACTCCTAAACAACAAACATCGATGAAAAGTAGTTGCATTAATCTAAATCTATATCATTCGATTATAAAACTCATGTTGTGAATGAGTAATTCTGTGAAATGCAATGTTAATGAAAAAGTGAACTGATGGTGATATGGAAGACGTTTTATATGTTTATTTATTCCACTCCTCACTCGATATTGCACGAAATCGAAAGGACTGTCATTGTTCAATAAACAACTAAATAGAAGTACAAGACATTTTACGTTAAATAAATATATACAGCTCTATATGTAAACTAGACATATAGACATATGCAGCTGTTAAATTAAGCTGAAATAGTAGCTTCGAACGCTTTTGTACAAAACTGAAGTTTTTATTATACTTTGAAATGTATCAAGTGTTTTACATCGTATAGGTGACTTTTATGTCTAACATTTCAGATGCTTCTTCATGTGAGAAGAACTGAGAATTATTAGATGTCATACTTTGTTTTAAAACCTTATAAGAGCCGTTTCTTCTGATTTTAATGCGGTTATGTGAATGTATCTGTAAAGAACAATATTTGAAGCACCATGTGTCAAAATGCAGTTACATTGTATCTTTTACCGCTTTTTATGTATTTGCATATATTTTATGCTTCAATTCAAATCTTGTAATATTTCAAGCGTCATATTATATAGCATTTTAATTTATCTTCTGTGTTAGTGGAAGTACAAATTTTGAAATCAGAAATTTATATATTTAATAACACCCTGAGTAGTTACTACAAAGGAAATACAAAGAACTGATGTTAAGTAATTAATATTTATTAAATAAAATGCTTTATAAATTTCATCTTTACAGCGTTTTAAAGTATTCATTGCAAAAAGCAATTTTATTGTCTAATCATTCATAATTTTCTTGAAGGTGAAAAAGGAAAATGTAAAAGATCTCAGAAATGCCTGAGATTCTAACACTAAACGGCAGTGAGTAATCGTTAAACAATGTCGCGTGTTCAATTCAATGTAGCAGTGAAACCCTTTGCACCTATTTACAACTCTAAGCACGAGAAAAGAGACAAAATATTATTGATGTCATAATAACTGAAGTTAAAATATTCAACACAGTTATTTTCATTTTCTGCGATTTTTTGTATCTACATTAGTTTTTTACATTTAATCAGAACGATGATATTGTTTTTTTTAAATATTCTATACTTAGTTGTTTTTACCCAAATCCACTTTGCAATGATGTTTATGAAAGCACAGTCCTTTGGATGGATATGCGAATCACTTGTTAAATATGTCGAATGCTTAAGAGAGCCAAGAATGATATTTTGCAGAATTGATTCTTAAAAAATATGCCTTTTTTTTTTTCAGAATGAGACTTTTTAAAAAGATTTGAGTAGCAAAATATCTCTTTTCATGTTGTATCAAGCATTAGCATGCAATGTATATGCTTCGGTCATGCGTTTCGGAAGGCATAAACTAACATATTTGTTCCCATTCCTAACAAACCTATATTCTTCTTGTCAATTGCGTCAGTTCGTTGTATAGTACGACAGATCTTCCCTCTTTGGTGTAGGTAGCACTTTACAAACTATCAGTAGAAAGGTTTACGCTCATATTAAACCAAATGTGTAAACAGATGGTAAATTAATAATCTTCTGACCGATATTTTGAAACAATAGCACGAAATTTCTGAATCAAGGAACAAACAGAATTTTCTGTTTCAAATTTATGTAAAACAAATCCGATTTCAAAATGGCCGACATATATTAAACAATAGGAATTAAGCCAAAAAATGAAACAAAATCTAAAAGATAAGAAATGTCAGGACACTACATGGTGATAAAAAAAGAACAATGAATTTGTCCAGAATAAAACAAATGCCGAAATGAGATTTAGCGTCAGTTGTAGCGGATTACCATAAAATTGAATTCGTTTTTAGGTCGAGGGAAATATTAGCCTACTGAATTTTTTTAATTAACACCTTGATGTTGAGCCATGTTTAGCTGTCGAAAGTTGATTAACGTGTTCATTGTTAAAACTTATATCAGCAAAATAAATCCATTATTTTAATTAGTCAAATTACTAATTGTCTCTAGTAGTTATAAGAATTAAATCATGAGCTATTTTTTTCTCTCAGAGAAAGCTATAATTGTATCACTTGATTTGACTTCAAATAAGAGAGTTAAACAGATTAGATCAATAGTTTTTTAAAGATAGTATAAGAATGCTTGGCCTTGAACTTTCAGATCAAAGCTACACATTCCTTCCTCTTATAATCGTACAACTGAAACAGTCATTAAACAACGTATGCCAAGGACAAGTAAAAGGAAACAAGGAAAAAAAGCCCAACTCCGAATTAAAAACATTCAAAGCTTTTTTCTTTGATTTTCGCATGTAAGTCATGCAAAATTATCGCGTATTCTGGCGTGATATCTTACCACTCCTTGACCTCAAGAAAAAAAAAACGAGAGTTTACAAAGATAGCCACAAACTAGGAGGTCTATAATTATCGAAACCAATAAAGGTAGGATTCTAACGAGAAAAATTGTTATACCGGGTGTAACAGCAAAATTGTTCAATTATTAGATTAAGCTCTGAAAGGTTGTATCATAGAAATGATTAAAGATATCTTACTGGAATTCTTCAATGTTTTTATAAAACAATTGAATTCTACTTTGAGCAAAAATAATGTATAATTACTCCCGAAATGATTGAAATAAATTTCAAACACGTACACGCGCACACACACACACGCGCACACACACACACGCGCACACACACACACACACACACACACACACACACACACACACACACACACATATATATATATATATATATATATATATGTCTTTTTTCACTGCTCTTTGGACTGTCATAACTGAAAGCTCTCTCTCTGCCAAACGTCCTATAAGTTGGATCTTTTCTAATCGAGCTCTAAGTTGAAATGATGATCACTCTTCGTGTTGTGACCCCCTGGTACAATTTTCCTCTCTACTGTTCCCTCTTTTTTAATCTTATTCACTTTTCTCTTGATGGTTCTTGAATGAACTTTGAAGATGGAAGCCAGAGTATGAATGTTGGTACATTTACTGAAGGTATGAATGATCTTTTTCCTCTCACCATTGCCCAGTTGGGAAGACAGTGGGTCTGACACAAAACTATTTTAACCTGTTCTCTTTCTAGCTTAATAACGCAAAGGCTTTTTCAGTGATTCTTATGACAAATGGTATCAAGATGGCTAAACGTCTTATCCGAAAACCTGGAAAAATAAACTCATTTAGTAGTTTTTTAGATATTAAACATTTTGTGGGATGGACAATTATGCTGTTCCACGATATAGACAATTTTGCTGTTACACCCCATAATTGATTTTCTTTTAATCCTCTGTATGATTAGAATTACTTTGACCATTCTCGTCGCGTTCATTCTATATCATTCGCTTTTCGGGGACATCCTCTTCATAATATATCTAGTACTAGAAACGGTACATAATTATAGCACCAGCAGTTCAATGTTTTCATAAACTTTTTTAATCAGAATTCGAACGTATTTGGCAGATTTTAAATTGAACATTTAATGAGATTATTTATGATTTTTAATTTCACTTCAGCTACGAAAAATACACCTCGGGTTGAAATAATTATTGTGCTATCAATAAAGACAAAACGATAACTTACAAAAAAATTAACTTTTTTAAATTATGTTATGGTTTTAATTGGTTTACATCGGTGTAAAAATGACAAACAAAGAATAAGTTTTCTTGTTTTAGATTGAAACCTTATATTTTCTGCACAAATGTAACTTTATTATGTATTTTAAATAATTATCCTTACTTTAATCTTGTTTTCCGATTCACATGACTTTTGCATAATAATATATCATGTTTAGCTATTAGTACATTCAAATTTTTCTATGCAACCATGTTTTTCGGACAATTATAAATTCTGTATAATTGTAATTTCACTTAATGTAATTTCACTTTAATCCAAATATTTCACAAATCGAAAAAATATGAATTATGCTAAAGATAAATGTAACGCTGGTCATAAAACATTCATTTATTTATTATGTATACGGAAAATCTATGAACATAAATTGTAACATAATGGGTGTGGAGATAGCATTCTGAGAAGAAAGTACAAATAACAGTCATTTTTATGAACTTATTTCTGTTGAGTATAGATCGTATGCTGGAGTGTAAAAAAAAATTAACTGAGGGAATAAACACATTTTTTATATTTGAGTTTAGTTTGATCAAATCTAAAAGGATTTTATGCTGAAAATTCTGATACAGATATTCAACTATCTTTGTAATATGAGCAAAAATTCCATCTAGAATTCTCTATCCAACTGACTTTTGTTTCAGTCAGTTAGGAATTATTAGCAAAAGTGCGATTTCTTAATTAACAGTTATAATTAATAAAAGAAAGATATTGCCAAAATGAAAGCTGAAAATGTAATACCAGTGTTTAAGTAACAACTGTTACGCGTAAATGAAAATATCAGAATTAATATTTAAAAAACTAATGTGATTTGTGAATCAAAATAAAATAAAATCATTTTATTTAACTTTTCACAGACTAACATCTCAGGAAATACAATATATATGAAATACGACATATATGGTATCTATGAAATAAAAATAATGTAACAGATAATTTTAGAATTAATCATAAGTTGATAAGGTTGAAGTAAGAATTAGTGAGCTAGTCTGATTGATCATGTGCTGCTGTATCATTTGTTCATTAATCATTCTGGGTCCCATACTTGTAACCTTGTGCCACACTAAGTTTAGTAGATAATATAAAAAGTATCATACAGTGAAGAGTTATATAGTCTAATTAGTGAGTTTGATCCTCACATGGAAATCTTGTTGGCTTTTGTTGTGTAACAAAAGCCAACATTTACTCAGTCATCAATAGTTGAATTTTCGGAAAAATCATATGTAAATTAAAATTGTAAAATTCTTATTTTGGACAGAGTGAAAAGTGATTCTGAAATGAATTGAAACATTTAATTGATCGTTCTCATTTTTTACGAATTTGTAACAATAGAAATAAAATTGAAATGAAGCTTAGTATATCTTGTATTTTTCGATATTATAGTAATGAGATGTTCGGTTGGAAGGTATGATAAAGCACTGAGTTTTGTTTTAATGCTTGTTCCTTTGGGAATGTGACGTCTTTTTAATAATGCACCTTAATGAAATCCTTAAACTATGGTAAAAGATTTTCAAAAATTCAGACTGCGATTGAGAATATGTTATGCAGTCTGAATGTTCAAATTTAGATACACTTTTCGCATCACGATATAGTGGTGGAAGAAAGCTCAACATGCGAAACATTCTGACAATATCTAAAATGCATGATAAATATGAAACAATATTTAGAACTTTTGAAAGTTAATCCACAAATACTGAAACCAAAAATAAAATTAGACAATACCAAGAATGAATATCAACAGTCAAATAAAAAGCAATTGTTTTAGTAATCAGAAATTTCAAGCCGTTCTCTTACTGTACAATACAACTAGTTTATCTCTTGGCAAACTGACACACAGCTAAAGCAATCGACTATAAGAGTTAAACGAAAAGTATAATTGATAAAGAAATAGCAATTTAACAGAGGAACTATATGGATTATTATTATTATTATTATTATTATTATTATTATTATTAACTCAACAAATGGTATTATGTCCATAAGGTAATAATTTAGTATATTTTAATCTTTTTGTCTGATCAGGGACAAAGATATTCTGTGTCATTCCTAGACTGGACAAGAGGAGATAACTTCAACAAAACAGAGAGCAAAATACAGCAAATAGACATTTCTTCTTCTTCTTCTTCTTCTTCTTCTTCTTCTTCTATGTGCAGTATCCCTTTAGGACGCGAGCGATCAGTCCTCTGTAACTGTAGTAAATTTTGTTTTTTCGCTATCTCTCCTAATCCCTGTTCTGTCAACCATTTACACAAAGTATTTTGCGCTGCTTTCCTCTTTCCGCATTATGTGCCCTTGAAATTTCAACTGTCTCTTTCTGATGTTAAGTATAAGTGCTATGTAGCAGGACCGATATTAGATAGCATTTCAGTACTCTTTTCTTTGGTTCTGATGAAATTTTCTTGTTTTTAATACTTTGTTTAGGTTTTGGAAGACATCTTTCGCTATGCCAATATGCTAGCGGATTTCGATGTCACATTTTGCGTCCTCTACTAAAAGAAATTCTCAGATATTTAAATTTTTGTACTTGCTTGATTTGGGTATTTTCAATTTGTAATCTGCATGATGGACCCTTCTTTTTGCTGACATCTATGCATTTTTGTCTTCTTGTCTTTTGATATTCAAGTCTCCCATGACAATAGTAATTTCCTGTGATTTGCATTAAGCCTGGGTATTATCTAGCATACAATAAAACATTTCAATTTCTTCATCCGTGCTTTGTGCTATTGGTGCATGTACAAGTATGATGTATAAGTTAAAAGGCTTACCTTTCAGTTTACCTACAAGAATTCTATTAAACAATTAATAGTATACCAGAACACATATCTTCATGTCTTGCTCAACGTTCCTTTCATTTTTCTTTTCGCCTGCACATAAAACATTTCCATGGTTTCCCCACCTAGTTTTGCATACGCCTAAAATATTAACATTTAACCTATTTATTTAGTAGTTTATATTCTTTAACTGGCCATATTGATTTCGTGTTATGTCATTCTATGTCCTTAGAACCATACTTTTGCTTGATGCGAACCGTAGCTGGATGACAGTCCGGTGATACCTGTCACTCATACTGAGCGAGGGATGAATTTCATGGAGTCTCACCCCTTTTATGCCGTTGTTCTTTATAGTTTTGCTAAAAGTTGCTAGGTGACGGTCAGGTGACACGTATTACACATGCACCTCCTTACCGGGCGAGAAATTAATAGCAATAGACTTCACGCCTTTATCTTTTATAATAATATTGCCGAGAGTCATGAATATTCTTGGGATTGATAGTGGAGTCGTTTCCCGTTGCCTTCTCCATGGTTTTTTTTTATTGAGACACCGCCTCTAGTTACTTGCTCTTTGAGTCGTCAAGAGTTCTTACGCACTTTGATAGGTCTCTTTTTTCTTTCTACGGAGTTGCTAACAACACGCCCCACTCGCATTAAATTGGAGTGGAAAACAAAAACAAAACAAACAAAAAAGAAAAGGTCGCCTCGAAAAAGACGTATAAAACTGCCAATCAAGTAGTTAGTAAATATAGTAAATTAACTCAATTCTATAAAAGAGAAATGGCTTGTTGGAAAGGTGATCCATTGGGAATTGGGAATATGACTTGAATTTATCTATGCGGATCAATGATATATGCATAAAACTTAAACTAAAATAGGTAAAGTAAAATCCTATGAGACTTTGAAATTCAAGTGTGAATTGCCTAGTACAGACCAAAAGAGATGAGATATAATTATCGGAAATAAAGAGAAATATCTCTCAGTGGATGTTGCCTTTCCAGCGAAACTGAAATAGAATGAAATATTGAATAAATATTATCAGATAACTAAAAATATTGTGGAATATACATGTGTGCCCATTATTACAGGACTGTTTGTAACTGTTCTGAAGAGCTTTGAAAATAGATTCATTTTACCACTAGATGTTACAAGTATAAAAACCTCAAATTAATGTGCTACGATATGAATATCTTGATATAAAAAGAGGTTGTTTGCCAGAAACACAACCTGTTTGAAGTTATTAGGCTAATTATATAAACTTCAATAATTCAAATTTGATTTGAAAAAATTGTCAAATTTTAAACAATCAATTTAGATGTCAAAACAAAGCTCGTGTTAAAATTTGAGGTAGTATCAATATGTTTTATTGAAGTTATTTGGTGTATTCTAAAAAAAAAAACTACCGTTTGAAGTTATTAGGCAGAACCAAATAATCACATTTTACTTCAGTGAAAATGTAATAAGACCATCAAAAATTGATCAACACCTATAATAGAACAAATAACAAGCACATATGATAAGTCTTTGAATCTTTACATTTTAATACAGTGACCCTTCATCTCCATAACAGCCAACAGTCTATCATTCATTGATTTTGTTAAGTTTTTTTTTACTTCAGCAGGTTCAGTTTCCGACATGGTAGTTTTAATTGCTTCACATAGGTCTGCTTTGCTGTTATATTGTTTGCCACCTTCATATAATTTTATCTTCACAATTGATCATAGATTTTTGATCGGATTCAAATTAGGACTTGATAGTAGCTATTCCATTATGTTCTCCCCTGTAAATCTTTTATGCTAAAAAAATTAATTAGATACATGAGAAGAAGCATTGTCGTACATAAATACACACTTCACTTTGAAACTGTGAGACTAGGACTTATACTATGCAAAGAAAGTCTTGTTCATAATAATAGTTAGCAATGTTCAGTTTAACTCTTTCATCGACTTTGAATGGTCCAGTAATGGCTTAGTCAGCCCATATCATAACTCTACCGTTTCCTTGCTGCCTTCTTTTAGCCAGAGGCACGTCTGAACGGGATAAAATCCATCTTCTGGCCAATTCATTAGGTCTGTCAAATGTCACTCGAGATTCGTCCGTGAAAATTACTTTAGAAAAGTCAATTTTCATGTATTTCTTGGCCCAAATTTGACGCTTTAAAATATTTGTTTTCGTGAAAGGCGGTTTCCTTGGAGATTATTTTACAAATGCCAATTTACAAGGTATTCTACACATTTTGTCCTTGACTGCCTCAATTCCAGCCTATTCAAAGACCTGAGCGCTGGTAAAAAGTGGTTGTTTCGCTATAATTAGCTTTTGTTTACCTTCATCTCGCGGAAATAAGTTCTTGAAGTCTTTTCCTTTGTTTCGAGTTCTCAATTTACTTATATTTTCAACAGCTTTCTTTATCATTCGATGATCTCCTTCACTCAATAACTTTTGTTATTTTCTGTTTTTCAGCACTTGTTAGATCCTTTCCTTAACCCATGTTTCAATATATATTATGGACAAAATGAAAAATTGTTTTTATTAGGTTTCAGAGATCTTAAGCTAATATTAGTTTCTAATTTCAGTCAGTCTATTTGTGTATATTCCTAATATCGCAAAAAAGCTACCATTAAAATAGAAAATTTAATAAAAATATTTTACTAAGGGTGTAAATGGACGAGTTTAAATTTGAAAAATATAGGTTCAGAAGCTTTTTGCATTATTAAGGTTTATTTGATTTGCATAATAACTTCTGACAGTCTGTAGGTGCGAATTAAAATGTGCTTTAATAAAACAAGTAGAAATATAAGGAAATATTAATAAAATCATTTAAAATATTCTACTCCGGAATATTTTAGAAACAAAATAACTTAACGGAAGAGAAACGCCAACGATTAGGATATCTCGACCTTTACTAAATTGGGTCTCCAATTGCTTAACTAATGAACACATAACTGCCAATGTATGTCTTTACACGTTGTAAGTAAAACGAGAAAGTAGGTGGATAATGACTCATTATAGAATATTGCATGTACTCAGCAAGATTTGACTACAGAAGACATATTATTGAGATACAAAGAAACAATGACGGTAACAGAAGAACTGATAAAAGTACAATTAATAAAAGATCAGATCGCACATACCAAAGTTTACTGAGAACGCAAATCTGGGAAACTACGGAAATTGTCACTGAGACTACTACAAAGAGAACACCATAAACAAGAAATGGAATACTAATAAAAGAGGGCATCAAAACAAATTAAGCCACTGTAAGAGGTTATTGAATGTCGATGGTGATAGGCGATAGGTATATAGTAACCGTCATTACGAGTGAATGTAACTCACAGATGATTTAAAGACTCGATTTTTATAATACCAATTGATTTACTATTGGACGGACCTTCATTATTTAGATTTTTACTGCCTTTTTGACGATTGATGTTTTTTGGTTCAAATTTAAGTCACATACATAATGTTTACGTGTATTTGATGGCGTCATTTGGTACAATTCTAACTGTTCGAAGTTTAACAGATTAAACAATTTCATGTTTTGATAAAATGATTTTCAAAATTATGATGATAAAGATGACCGCTAATGGGATGATGATGGTGTTTTATAACGAGATTAACACGATATGATTATGATAATCCTGATCCTGATTAGAGTTACGCTATTCTGATGTTTAGACTCACATGGCTAAAACAGTTCATGTTAAAAAGTTTTAAAATAATGACATGAAATAATCATTTGGTCCCATATGTTAGTGTGGCGCAATGGGTTTTGGGATATATACAATGAAATAAATTACTATCACTTTTCACTTGAGATGTTAGAATTTGGATGAATATTCTAAAGTTTTTGTTCTAATTTTTTATACTAGAATTCACCGAATACAATGTTCGCGTGTCACTCAAGGTTACTATCAATATTGTATTGATAAATGATGCATGTGATATGAACGGAATGGAGGGTGGTAGGAAGTAAAATTTATGAGGACAATGAGGATAACGATTGACCCTTTAAAATCGTAGAGTGCAGGGAAGCATTTATTCCACAAAGTGGCAGTTTTGGGGAAAAAAACTGAGTGGAAATTTCTTCTTACATTTTCTATTGAAAAGAAGTACAGATACCTATTAAAATGATTTTTATAGATGGAAAGGCAGCGACTGTAAATTTCTTTAAGAAATAGTTATCTTTTTATTACCGTTCTATTGCTTAAAAATACTTAACAAAACTTGTAAATGGGTATTAAAATGTCGCAAAAATGATTCAGTCCTTTCATTGAAATACTCATGCATTCACAACAAATCATATTCTGCATTAAATGCGTGTAGGATTTATTGCCTTCGTTTTTTACCAAAAATGAACTTCATCAATTATAGATTCTGATAAAATGCGAGCCAGATTGATTGCAGTAATTTTGCTTTCATGTTTCTTATTGAAAATTATGCAATGACTGTCTTTAGCTTTTCTTCTGTAGAATGTATCTTAAATTATCGAGAATGAAACTAACGTCATATTTACTTTGGTTTTAGATTTTTAGTATAGAATTCTCCTCAGTTGGTAAAATTGGTGAAAATCATTCATTCATGATACACACCATACGATCTAAAACTATTGTCCCATCTTTGTCAAGTGCAGACAAGATATTAAAATATGAAGAATAGAATTTGTAGAAAATTCAATCATAAAAATATTTTATTTCCTTTAGGGAACAAATTGTTACAGTTGCTATAGTCTGATTAAAATTAATTTACACATTCAAGTGATTTATGAAAGTAAGTATTAATGAGACACTTCTTGCTTAAGGCTTGTGTACATTACCAAAAACTAAAATGAAAACTGAAATTCGACACAGAATTCGATACAAAGTTCATACAATTTGCTTCTGCCTCATTAACAGCTAATGATATAATAAACTACATAAATATTTAGGAAGTTTAACTTGGCAAAAGGAATGATGCTCACACTAATTAAACTAACCAACAGTCATCTTTAGTTTGCTATTGCTAGGGTATATTCAGTAAGGCTTTTATCATTTTATATGTTGTTGGTATAGCTTATGTGAAAAGGTGCGTTTTAAAATTTTATATATTATAAATAAAATTATGATTAATTAATAAATTTATTTTCTCTTTTTGTATATATATATATATATATATATATATATATATATATATAGAGAGAGAGAGAGAGAGAGAGAGGAGAGAGAGGAGAGAGAGAATGAAGCATACGTCTCTATTTGCGTGCACGCGCTTGTGTGTGTGTGTGTTTCTAGAATTGACGAATACAATCAAACGATATTAAAAGGCTGAATCGCACTGGTTTATGATGCTGTGTTCCAATTTGTATTTTTAGTCTTTGTTACATAAATGTATATAAAAATAATACAAATATTAAATAAAAGAGGAAAATCCGTAAATTTATCTAAATATTTTATTCAGAACCTATCTACCTACGTAAAGTGATTTGCTTAACTATATTTTTATAAGTTAAAAATGTCAATATTGTTTATTTAAAACAGTCAAATCGTTTAATAATGTTGTTCAGCCTTTAAGTTGACTGATAGAATAAGTTGATAAATAATTTTATAAAATGAAATAGACTGCTTACAAATAAATAAAAAGAATGTTTTGTTTACACTACAGTAATGTCTTTTATATGTTCACACTCACACACACACACACACACATATATATATATATATATATATATATATATATATATATATATATATATATATATATAGTAATGCAGTATTTACTATGTAAAATATGATAGATTACGTACAATGACAAGAGATGTATTTTAGTAAATAGTAAAATAATGGAAAGAGAGGAGTATGAATTTGAAAGAATTTTGTCGGTGAAAGAAAATATATAAGAACTCGAATGCAATATGGAAAACAGCATCTCCCACCACGCCCAGTTTCAATAATATCGTTAAACAGGTTCAGTATTTAATATTTTATATCAAATAGATTTTTAAAACAGAAACATTCTCCCTCCTGTCTTACATTTAGAAAATTATAATTTAGATTTACTAAAACATTGTCTAGATTAAAAATTTAAAATGGATATAATCAATGTTATGACCAGAAAACAAATGTTCAAATCAAAAGGGGTATAAGAACGTTAGGGAGAGTGTGACGTAGAAATTTTGAAAATGATTCTGATATGGAATCAAATGGAATCGAACACAAATTAGAGACAGTCTTAGAAAATGCACAATGTTATATTTTAGCATATTTTCACAATAAAATTCATATTAAGCAACTGACGGTAAAATTTTCAGGATGTAATTAAATCCTTATTAAAAATAATGATTTTAGGAGTCTCGAGTTTTATTATACAAAGGACAAAATAAATTTTCATTTATAAATAGATCCAAAAGATAGAAGACAGAGAAATATATTTTATTAACACAAAATCCCATATGACTAAATAAATCATTATTTTATTCTTTTAAATGTCAATATAGGCTCCTTGATATTATATAACGTTCATTAATTTTGTTAATTTTTCTAGTCTTTCGACTTTAACATTTTTAAATTGTACCAGTTTCATTATTCCCTAGAAATCTTTGTTTGAATATAGTTTTCCTCGTCTTAATATATTTGTTTAATGATAGACAACAAATTTTTTGTTGAGCCAATTTCTGGAGAGGCCGGGTGATATTCCAGTAATCTGGTGTATTGAAACCTTTGCCAAAGTTAGCAATAATTAACTTTTCAGAATGTAATATTGTCTATTTTGAAATTACTATTTCACACAAAATTTTATTATTCGTGACCTGTAGCACATAAAAATTTCTTGTTCAATAATAATTATTGTAAATTATTTACAATAATAGTCTATGTTATCTTGAAGGGATTATATTATTTAGTGCTTACAATAAATACTATCTCATGTCATTACTCGAACTCTTTCCTGATGTCTTCTATATCGTATAAGTTGATATTTCCATAAATGACCCAAATCCTAACCATCAGGACCATGCAATATAGAAATTCTAAGAAATGCTGTGAAATTAATTTTGACGTACTTCTAATTTCCCCCTTTCTTTTTCGGTTATCCTTCTAGTGACGTAATATAAACGAACCACAACACATGAATATATTACGATTATATTATGTTAAAGAACTCAGGAATTGACATTGTCTCAGTAAAGAAATAAATTTTTAAGGTAAAATATTTTAATATTAAAATTTATTTTCATTTATCTTAATTGATGACAAGAAAATGCACAGTAACAACGTTTTGGTATAATGTGCAATTTCAAAATGGCCGCCATGTTTTGAAACCATGTTGAATATTATTTAAAGTCATGTTATAATTCAGTCAGTTATGTACCATGCATGATACACGCTTAGGTGATCATGTATCTTTCGACGGGGCAGATTTTTTCCTTGCTGTTTTTTTTTTTTACTGCGGTAGACCAGTTGCCATCCAAGCCCTAGAACCCGGTCTGTCCTGCTATTTACCCATAGTTGAGCGGTTGGAGGAGAAGAGGATTCATACCGTTCCCAAGGATATTAGCACGTAAGTGAATGTAATGGATTCGACTGCATTTCGAACTCGGCTCTCCGATTCCTCCGAACCGCTATCCATTACTCCACCGTGCCACCTCATGTTGTAATTACATTACCGAAATGATGACGTGAGAAGCAAAGCTAATGTATATGTACCAGAAATAGATAAATTCAAATGGTTTACATATGGAATTATATTTTATTTTTATGAGATGGGATAAAGTTATGTCACGGAAATCGGGAATTAAATTTGTTGCTGTTTGTTTTAATTTTCTTCTTTCCAAATGCATTCGTTTTATGACGAATTCTCCAATACCAAATTTGAGATTTCGCCGTAAAATGAATGCATTTTGAAAGAAGAAAATTAACTTCGAATCTTAATGTCTTTATGCACTACATAATACCCTGTCGTAAAACTAATTTCATAGAAACTTGACTGTGAAATGTTTAAAATAATAATTCAATCGATTTAACTACATACCATAGCAACATTACTAGAAAGAGATGACTATCCAATATATCTGATACTTTTATAGTGAACCCATGTTGGTCTAATCTAGGTTCAGTAGAAAAAAAAAATTCAGATTTATATTTAGCATCTTTACTTATAGTGAAAAGTGAACTACAATAGTGAAAATAATATAAATGATAGGGGAATAATATTAACTTATTAATGTACAGGTGATCATATATCGTATGAGTTTTTCTTCTATTATAGTAACTTCTTTCATAATGGGATTTTGTACCCACCTCTCTCTCCACATATAGCTAACTTTAATTGAGTGTCACCACCGCTTTTCACTGTTCCTCAAGTATTATTTTTAGTCGCCGACTGATCTCGCCATGGTACTCTCTGTTATAACTGATGTTGGTTGTGTTTTTTTTCTAGTGGAGGTTTTATTTGGATAATGAATCATTTGAATGGTTACTTCTGATGTTGTACAAACTGCATATACTATGGATCTTTCCTGCAATGCTTGACTGATGTTAGTTTTCGAGATACATTTATCTGCTTCTGTTTCACCATGTTTTTAGGCTAATTGCTTCTTTCGACTGTGCCCTTAATACTGGTCATAACATTATTTCATATCACGTTAATTAAATTACAAAATTCCCCTCTTAAATATGCGCGCAACGTGGGTAAATAGATTTATTTTTCCATTTGAGAATTCTTAAAAATATTGAGTGTGTATACACGCACAAGTGCACGCTCTGTCTCTCACGTGCACGCATAGACATTATGACTTACAAATATATATGCATAATATATAAGAAATGTCATTAAATAATGTTGCAGTTAATAATTAAAGTATATCTGTCAAGATTCTGTAATATAATAAACAATATTAAATTAATAAATAATTGACTACTTCTTCACTGTTTCTTTTTACACTCTTTCTTTTTTAATGTTTCTTTTTTCCTTTTCACTGCTAATTTTTCTATTTTTCTTTACTTAATCCCTCCGTCCTTTCTCTTTTGTTTATTTTTCCTCTCTACCACTTACCTTTAACCTTTTGGCCCCCGTTTTTACACTTTTCTTTCTTTGATTTTCTTTCTCCTCTTTTCTGTTTTCTTCCGATGCTTCGTTTCAATTGCTATTGATATTTTTCAAAACAACTGACGTTGAGTTTTATACAATGTTTCATTTTCATCATACTTGATTATTAAATCAGGATTCCTCTCAGACTTTTCATTTAGCGATTTGTTTTTCAAAGCATTTATTTCTGAACTAAATTTTTATCTTTCTTTCGAATTAACATGCAAAAATAACCAAAAAATCAGACATAAACGAGTAGAAAAGTGCCTTATTGCACAAAAATGAAAAAGAATAAACATTTTCTCCAGATATATGATTTATAATTTGCTTCAGAACAATTTTACAGCAACACAGAGAGCGTCAATGATGAAGAGAACTTGAAAGAGAAAAAGTAAAAAGAAAAAGGAGTGTGGATCATTAACGAGTATGTTTCTTACTAACAAAATACAGCCTGATAGATCGAGGGGAAAACTATCGATTTTCGGGTCTTTAACGTTTACTACGTGTGAATATAAGTAGGATGTGTATGTGCATATGTGCATTCACAAACACTTCCTAAATAGACAATCAAACTGAAATTCACATGATATATATATATATATATATATATATATATATATATATATATATATATATGAAGAAATATAGTCTTAAGATGTGCTATATTTATGGGATAAAGTGCTCAATATCAGAGATAGAGCGTGTGTAAATATAAAAGTGAACATAGAAGTCAACACTTAGAGGCGACAGTCTGTTTCATGCTAGATGCAATCGTCAGGCCACCAATGGCCTGACGATTGCATTTAGCATGACTGTCGCCTCTAAGTGTTGACTTCTATGTTCACTTTCATATATATATATATATATATATATATATATATATATATATATATATATGTGTGTTCGTGTATGTATATATATATATCTATATGAGATATATATTTGATTATTATATATATATATATATATATATATATATATATATATATATATATATATATATAAAAAAAATATCTGTAAAAACAATACAAAAATCCTTAAAATGCGATTATGTTGTTTTAATATGAATGAAATGTCGACGTCTGACGTTTCGGTTTAATAACCTTCTTCAGGACAATATTCATTAAAAATACAATTAACATAATCAGTATAACACGACGAAAATGATGTACATAAAAACAAGTCTTATCCAAAACAGATAAATAAAAATTTTAAATGATCAGCTTTCCGTGTGAGCGTGGTAACGTTGTCGTCAAATGGGCGACGCTTTCACAACGTATTCTTAAAAATTTTATAAATTTGATTCCGATGGAAAGATTTTTCATATATACAGTTCTTTAGAAAATCTTTTCTGTTCTTGTAGGAATACGCGGAGACTAGTAGATTCCTGTATCTTCGGATAAGCATGCAGTCCTCCATGTAATAAAATGAATTCAGGTTTGTATTTCCAGTGGACAGTATGATAAGCAAATATAAATGGATATAAATCCGACAGAATGAAGAAAATATCTGGAAAAACAATACAAAAATCCTTAAAATCTACTAGTCTCCGCGTATTCCTACAAGAACAGAAAAGATTTTCTAACGAACTGTATATATGAAAAATCTTTCCATCGGAATCAAATTTATAAAATTTTTAAGAATACGTTGTGAAAGCGTCGCCCATTTGACGACAACGTGACCACGCTCAAACGGAAAGCTGATCATTTAAAATTTTCATTTATCTGTTTTGGATAATACTTGTTTTTATGTCCATCGTTTTCGTCGTCGTTATACTGATTATGTTAATTGTATTTTTAATGAATATTGTCCTGAAGAAGTTATTAAACCGAAACGTCAGACGTCGACATTTTCATTCATATTAAAACAACATAATCGCATTTTAAGGATTTTTGTATTGTTTTTCCAGATATTTTCTTTATTCTGTCGGATTTATATCCATTTATATTTGCTTATCATATATATATATATATATATATATATATATATATATATATATATATATATATATATATATATATATATATAATATTAGTGGAAAATATACATACATATGAAAAATATATCTAAAAAATTCCCATACATGTATATTTTCAGAAAAATTTTCCAAGAGGAAGGATCCAGGTAGAACTCAATGTCTAGGACAGAGTAAAGATATATATATGAAGAAAAATATACGGAAAAACAAACAAAAATCCTAATATGCAATTATGCTGTTTTAATGTTAATATAATGTCAACGTCGGACGTTTCGGTCTAGTAGACCATCTTCAGGACATATTCATAAAATATAATTAACATTAGACTATATTCAATTCAACATGAAAAGACGATGGACATAAGAGTAAGACTAATCAAAATAGATAATTGAAATCAGCGTTCCGTTTCAATATGATTACGTCGGCGTCACGTGGGCGATGTTGTGAAAACGTATTCCTAAAATAGAGTATTTTGAATGAAAAATGAAAAGAATTTTATTTTAATCTAAAATTCATATGTACGTTTGTAATAGAAAAGTAATAGAAAATATAAGAAATTATCTGGAACATTGATGGTTGTAATTTATCTGCGTAGACAAGCAGTTTTCCTTCTGCGGCATTTTGAAAGGAATGAAGAGGAACAGAGTAAGGGAGTGAGAGATCGACATTTACAGACATTAAATACGGTTTGAGAATGAAATTATTTGTTATTAGTAGCCAGTCGTCACCACCAATTATAACTACGCCGATCAATCTCAATGAAATTTAAAATGCAAATCCTGTCTTAATAAGATACCTTTTTCTGTTTTTTTTATTGTGTTTAAATTTTTTTTTAAATCCTGACAGAGAGCACTCGATGTGTTGATAGATCAATTTATTTGATCCTTGTAACAAATGATTAACGTAATTCACGTGATGGTTAAAATCCTGGACGAAACAAATAGAAATTTCTATAGCCGGATGTCGAATTATATTTCGAATAACAAATTCGAGGCAAATAATCGCATTGAAATCAGTTCTTATCATATATTAAACATAATAGACACTGATTTCTATGTTTGACATATTAAAAAAGAAAGAAAATCGCTTCGACCATTTTGTAGTTGGAGAATTTTAGAAATGGTTCGACTTCATTTTATCAAGAGGATCAAATGGAATTTTGTAACCATAAATCGTATCATATGTTTAATGAAACAATTTTTGATTAATAGCTGTAAGAAAAAAATATTAGAATTATATTATGTTCAAACATTTAAAGATATATATTTTTTACTTACAGTTCTTAATTTATTCAGTTTTTCTTCCACATACAGTTTCTAGAATTAAAAGGCCTTCTGCCACATTTCATTCCTGTGGAGGTTTAGTCAAATACCATCTTGTCCATACACAGAAAGATATATAGAGGGTGGTATGAAAGATTGTAGTGAGAATGGTTCACTGGTGTCAGCCGAGATTATTTTTATGTGCTTATTAGTTAACTGCTATAACAGGGCAATTAAAGAGACAAAGTGAACAAATACCTGAAAATTTCGTCATCTTTACACAAATAAATGCAACATAAAGATGGCGAAGTTATTATCAGTCGGTAAAAATTGACAGAAGCCTAACATTGGGCCCCTTTTGGAAAAAAAACGAATCGGTAGGACATTAAGATCAAATGTTATAGAAGAAATCTATAAGAAATCTAATTAATAACAGATATAGTACATATTGATAAACACATTAATTAAAATTTGTAATTACATTACTTACACACACCATACACATACAGTATATATATATATATATATATATATATATATATATATATATATATATATATATATATATAATGAAAAAAGACCACTTTAAGGTACCATTACAATAATTTATTTCACCAAAATCCCCTTTAAAGGACTCCGGATCATCAGGTAACACTTCCAACAACGAAATGAAAGGAAAAATGGGATTAGAAATTGATGGGTAGTGTAATTTTTGTAATTTAACAGGGAGGGTGATAGTTGTAGTTAACGAGTCAACATAGAGTATAGAGGGGGGGGTTAATTTCATATTTCTCTTAAGCATGTTTTATATTGGGGTAGGAGGAGTGACCTAATCGTGACCTAATCGTGACCTATTTAGATGGTTAACTTAACGGAAATGATATATAGGAATGCGAGGGTAGTGGGGGGAAAAGAAAAGGAAAAATGGAAAGGAGAGAGGAGATAGACAACAGTAATACAGTTATATCTAAAAGAGTGTTACGGCAAAGAGAGAGGGAGGAGGGAAGTGAATCGAAAAGGCTGTAATTTTGTTTTAACAAAATTATGTAAAAGATAGATTTCAATACTTGATAGAAATTTAGATGTCTAAAAAATGATGAATGTTATCAATTTAAATATTTAGTTTTTAAGTAAATAGTTGAGGGACTTAATATAAGTTAACTACTATTTTTGTTAGCACATTAGCGACTTAATATAAGTTAACTACTATTTTTATTAGCACATTTATCGAGAACATATTAAAGAAATATTTAAAATTATAATAGTTTATTTACCCGACCAATTGTACTTTCATAATATTGTAAAAAAAAAAAAAAAATTTGGTAACAATAACATCTATATTAGTTTTACTTTAAATCTAATTTATGAATGCAATTTTTCTTTATTATTATATGGGTAAACTTAATTAAGGTTTAGGTTTTATTATTTAATAAAATTTGAGGGTAATATTAAAAGATTTTGTTTTCTTCTTATATGTATCTCACAAAAAAATATATTCATGCAAATCCACATATACATACGTCCATTTACATGTGCAAATACACACATAGACACACGTACAACAATATACACAAATGTTCATCCATCTTCATACATAAATTACATATACACTTTTTTTTCACCAAATTCTTCGTAACTTATATATATATATATATATATATATATATATATATATATATATATATATATATGGGAGAGGTTATAGTTGTTCCAACGACAGAAAAGGTTACATTTTAAAGAGAAGAGAGAAGCCGCAAAGTTTTTGGTTATAATGTAGATTTTTTAAATATAAATTATACTTTATTTTTCATACTTTTACTACACGTGTTTCGACCTTCACCAGCCGAAGAGTGGTTATTTCCATTAAAGGAATTAATTTTGCCTTATGTTTTCAGTTCTTTAACCATTGTCTTTTGTGTGTAGTAGTAATCCAAATTTTCTTGGACTTGTGCAGCACACATTTTATATATATATATATATATTGTATGTGTTCTATTTGATCAAGATAAACATTTTGTGAAAGACGTAAGACTTTATCATTAAAAAATTTCCAAAAATGAAAATGAAAAACTTAAAAGTATGTAATGAAATAGTTTCGACGTACTTTAGACCATGTCGGTCACGAGGTGCGTCGATGGTGAAGGAAAGTTGAATAGTGCCGAATAAATGCAAATATTTCTCAGACTCTCGAAATATGCATATATCTTCAGTTACGTATCCTAACAAAGAAAGTTCTAATGTGATGATAGATATTAATCCGAGAGATTTTATTACATAAGAGTTATTTTTAGTGGATACCCGTATTTGAGTAGACGGTCCGTTTATTTATTAAACAGTATATTTATCTATTTTCATCTACTAGCCTGAATATTGAAAAAATCTTATTAAAGAAAATATGGGCTCTCCGGCAGGATTCGAACCTAAGAAATAGTTGTATGTATGTATATATGTGTACAAGTATACATAAAGAAGGCTGTACAATGTGAACATACATGTGTGCATGTATATGTGTGAACAGGTATATATGAGTGGTCATGCATATATATACATGTATGTACAATTTAATGTATTGGGGCAGCAGATCATTATTTAAACATATATTATTAACTGTCTATATTTCTGAGATGAGGTATTATGTACATTATTTACATTATTCGGACTATTGTCCTCATATTTTTCGCCATATTTATTACAACGTTTCGGCCGTTGTACGCTCCGGCCTTCTTCAGGTGGTTGGAATATCGAACTGAACCCTTTATTTCGCTCACTGGGGTAGACTGTTCTAGTTCTATGTGCCAGGTTTAATCGATGTCAGTTATCAGTTATCTCCTGTTAATTTTCCTCTGAAAGTTCTCCACTGCCTTAATCGGGTATTGAACTCACACTCTTTAGGTCCTGTCACTGAATCTAACAAACGCCTTTATCCACTGAGCCATGTGTCCATTCTCCTCGTTGAAATTCAGACGGAAATTATCAGATGGGTAGAAATCTGATGCAAGAATTGAGACGATTAGAAGAACTCTGCCAAAATCTGGTACGAATGTCGAATTATCTTTGAGCCACCGGTAGCTGATTTCACTCGGATTAAATATAAAAAAAAACAAAACTCGTCAATTTCAAAATTGCACGAACGAGTGCAAAATGAATAGCGGTTGTCCTCGTTAGGGAAGGAATCCATCACAGTTTATGAAAGAAACGGCAATTACAGGGTGAATTCTCCAACGGGAAAAATGTTCCTAGACTGATTGACATTGGATTTGAATGTAAACAAAATACAGAAAGATATAGACAATTAGGAAGGGTCAAATTTCGTACGGATGAGTGCTTCGGGACAAATGAGAATAAGGGTGTTTCTGGGAGGTACATACAAGTATCCTGATATAACAGCCATGTAGACATTCTGCGTGCACAGTTAGTACTTGATATATATCAGTACCAATAAATGGCTATGTAACCGCTACTACTTTCAATGTTTGCAGAGATATACCTAGGATATTTCGAGGAAATAGGTTTAGGTTTGATATTACTAAAACTAACTATTCAGCTAAGATGTATGAGGTACATACAACAAGTGATTCTCAGCGAACGGTAATACTGAAAAACAATTTTTGTCTGAATTTCTGCCTAAATTCCTAATTTTAATCTACTTTATTTAATTTACAAACTGTTGTCGTTCCATTTCCACACCACCCAGCGTAAGGATTGAACCCACAGCTACTACATCATCAAATTAACGAATTAACTCTTTAACTATGCTATTGTCTTTTAGGTTAACTGAATCAATATACACCTGATGAAGGCTGGAGGGCAAAACGACCTGAATGTTGTGATAACAACAACAAAGATGAGAACAATAGTCCGCATGTACATAGTTTAATTACTGAAAAAAAAACAACACTTTATATTGGCTACAAACAACATGTGATCTCATAACTCTTATATTCAATAAACAGCAAAACATATGCTTAGTTAAAGAAAAAGTTTTTTTAATGATAATAATAATTAGGAATGTTTAATAGACGTGAGGAACTTTAAAATCATATTGTAAAACGATTTGATTTTCAACTCGGCAGTTGATTATTGAGGGGAACGAATAAAAATGAGAGAAATTATCAATGAAAAATTCGACACATAATATTCATAATCAAACCAAAGGTCGGTTTTTGATTCAGAATAATATGTTTATTATACAATAAAGCTATGAAATATCTGAAATGTTCAAAATTTGTAACTGGACATTCTTACATGTGAAACCAACGACAAACTCGAAAAATTAACATCTATTCTTACCAACGTGAAACAATAACCTATAAATATGACAGCAATGAGACGAAAGACGAAAGAAAACTATTATTTATACGCTTGACTCCATCCCATTCGTCATTGTTTAAATGCTATAATAGGTAGTCAGTTTTCTTATATTACTATGAAATTTAGCATCCCTCGAAAAGCGTATATACAAAATGAGTATTCTGTTATGACTATTATAAATACATGCATCAATGCTGTTGCATTTGTAAGTAGTTGAAAATTGTTATATTAAAGTGGAGTCGGTCGTAAAAAAAATGTTGACATAACCAGAATTCACTATATGAGGGCTTCGTTAGATATTTGAAAACATATTCTAGTTACGGTTCAGGAACACATTATTTGATAGCTTTTAAAATGACTACACAATTTAATCTCTCGTTGTTCTTATATATTTTGACCCTAACTCTCCTGTTTATATTTCCATAATTCTGTTATAATTATTATCTCTGCACCCACTTCAATTCCTTGGTTTGGGACAGCTATTTAAGCGTAACTAATTCTCTTATTATCATCAGAGATGGAGTTGATAATATAATTCATTGTCGAATGAAATAGCAGATATAAATCTAAAATGTTTTAAGCAAATATTCAAATGATGTAGTATTATTACTTGACACAGAATACAAGTTGTGTAATATTTATAAATGATTTACTTACAAATTTATCGGCAACTCTTAAGTGGTAATTAGACATTTTATAATTCATTATCTTCTCTCTCTTTAGTCACATAATTTTTTTTCGTAAATTTTAATAACATTGAAAAACGCTCTTTATAAACTTCATAGGCAATTATACCAGTTTGTGCGCTTCAATTTGATACCGGTCGTCATGCAGTCAAATAAACAAAGGGAACAAAAACTAACAATTTCAAATCGGCTATATAAAACTGAGTGAATCGTAGTGAATCTGTAACTACAACAAAACAGCAACAGTTGTGTTGATAAAAACTAAATCTAAAGTGTGTGACAGAAATATAAAACGAGTAAAGACAGCAAAAATTGAAAATTTATGATAAAAGCTGATTAGATAAAATAAAGGAAATGTCCTTTGAAAAGGAATTATTTATTTTAAAACGACATATAAAACATACGTTACTTCATTAAAACTAAACCTGAGCAAAGTAGTGATAGACTCATGACTTGATTCTGATGCTAACATCTAATTTGTTCTACTAAATCATGTAAATCATACATGCAAATCTTTAATGACCTTGAACTGCTAACTCACGACTAACCGAAAATAGAGACACTTTGTGATAATCAATGAAAGTCGGAAGTATGAAACTCATTGCATGAACATGAGTAATCTTTACATCTCACCAGTACAAGACTAAGATTTAAAAATATATAAACGTCTTTTTTAGTCGAAGGTTATTTTCTGCAACCTAATTACGATCTTCATAAAATTTAATAGAACGATAACATATACGTTTGCATACTCAAATATGTTAAAAACATTTAGTGTTGAACTGCTATGTAAAAGCAAATCTCTCATTTAGCAGTGAATGTTTGATAAGAAATGACGAACAAACTTGAAACAGAGATAGAGTTCTACCAACGAATTCTGAGAATACCATGGACGGATTATGTGAGTAATGAGGAAGTTTAGAGCAGAAGAAGAAATACAAAGTAACAGAACAGAAAAAAATCAGAAACAGACAGTTGAAGTTTGTAGAACACATTATGAGTAAAGAAACACGCACAATACCTACTGAAGACGACAGAAGCAAGGGGAGAATGTGAGTAAACGATTTGAGAAGTTCGAGTGAATGGATGTTAAAAGAAGTACTGCAAAACCAAGGAAGAGTGGTAAAGAAGTAAAATGTTACTTAGAATAACAAAAGAAAAAAAAATTGTGGCTCGACATGATTGCACACGTACTGAAAAACCATAGCATATGTAAGAAGTATTAAATGCAATGTGTAATTGTGGCCGAACAGTATCAAGATATAAAACGCTTCTTCGTAAATATTTTAACAAATACTATAGAACATTTCTAATTTATTCATATTGCTAGTGCTACCTTCATTTTTCTGTTGTGTCATACAACATTTTTTATTTGAAATATATGTAATTAGTGATTTTCATCATCCCTCTGTAGAAAAATATTTCTATTGCCTCAAGTTGCTTATTCATCTATGACGAGATTGTTCAGCATTCACTTCCATATAGTTCAGAACCCTATTCTTTGTCTCTAACGAAATTTCCCTGTTTCGTAATATTTTGCTTAGCTTTTGGAAGGCATATTTCGCTATCCCAATGCGCTTACGTATGTCGATGTTGCATATTCCGTCCTCAATTAAAACAATTCCAAGATATTTAAACTGCTGTAATTACTTGATTTTGGTGTCTCCAATTTGTAATTCGCATGTTGGGCTGTCCCTTTTACTGAAAACCATACATTCTGTCTTCTTAGATTTTATGTTTAGTCTTTTCTTGTTATTTCTGTGTATTGGCTTCTGTCGGAGTTCCTGTAGTTTCCTTTCTTTATCTGCCATCGACGCTGTGTCATCTGCATATCTAACGTTGTTGAGATTGTGGTCGCCAATAATGAATCCTGGAACAATTTCTAATTCTTTCGGGATTGCTAAATTATATTATTCAATTTTTTGACTTTTTAAATTCCATATTACGTGAGCCTTTGTCTCATTGAACAAAATATTGTTAAAGACTGGAAATTTCCAAGAAATTAAAATAGATGCTTATTTTTCGAGTTTGTCGATGGTAACATGTTTTCACATGTAAGAATGTCCAGTTATGAATTTTGAACTGTAAACATTTCAGATATTTCATAGCTTTATTGTATAATAAACATATTATTCTGAATCAAAAACCGACCTTTAGTTTGATTATGAATATTATGTGTCGAATTTGCTACTCCTTTTATAGAGGGAGTTTATAATTCGAATCTGATTAACTAAATAAAATCATCGTCAATTTCAAGAGCATATAGAAAATTAGATCAGATCGATTCCTTTATCCTTTCTATTGATATATTTTGTCTTTGTTACTTTATATTTTTCTTCTAGCTGACGATCAAATAGAAAAGACAATTGATAAAGTGAGTTAAACTCTGAAACTATCGTTGCATAACATAATCAATGTTGTTGATATAAACCACTATATAAATAAAAGAGTTAACATTTAACACAGATGAGAACATAGCTGCTGGTAAAAACTTTGACAGAATTGAAACAAGTTTACATCTCGTAAAAATTAACAAAGAATAAAATTTCTCGGTTCGACAAACTCTTTCAAAAATAATTCTGATGTCGTTTTGATCAGATTTTGGTAACCGAGAACTGTTTTTGTAATTAAGCAACTAACTTTTTAATCAACTCTCGCATAAACGATTATATCCTTTCCATTCAGAGCAGCACACTCACCTTGCTTCTTATACTTACAACGTTTCGACCTTTGTACTCTCCGGCTTTCTACAGTGGGAGAAACGAACATGCTGCAGAAAGGTGAATGAATGAATGAGAAAACCGATACAAAATATACCTTATGCACGGAAAACAAAATGAAAATAATCTACCCTCAAGGATTGGATTCAAAATTCCAAGAAGGTTACCAAATACGACAGATACATGACAGATAAGCGTGTAGCAATGAAGTAGCTAAAAGGTTGATTGATCTTGTATTTGATTTTAAGCATGTGTATATATATATTTGTAATACGCATATTTTATATTTCAATTTACTTGTATGAATGTGTATGAGACAGGATACACTGAATCTTTTTACAAATATTTAGCAATCCATTGCCTAATTGATTAAATAAAAACGCACAATTTATTTCTATCGACAATGAATCTTTGAAATTTAATAATAAAAATATGAGTAATATTAATATTTATTGTTGCAATGTTTCACCGCTGATTTCCTGAATTCTTCCTACTATTATATATATTAGTATTATCGTGTTTTTTACCTTATTAGTCTATCTTAATATATGATATCTCCGTAATTTTATTTATTATTATAATTGTCTGATTCGTTTGCTAATAATTTCATGACAGTGCAGCCAATATCATTCGTATACGAATACATCTCCAGGATCTCCCCCTTTTCTAAAATATTTATAATAGATAATCATTACTGCTTCAGCACTAACTTTCTCATATATGATTTGTTTACAGCAAATAATTTATTGCGTCCAGAATTCCACTGTATGCTTACTATTTTAAAAATTGTTCGCAAAAATACTAAGTTTATTTGTTATTTACTTATATTTAGTATGTTACGCTGTTCAACCATGCTGACAACCATACATTTACTCCTCTTACGATTAATCTTTAGTCCTTTCTTCTCGCTTTCCTTTAGTAGTTACTGAAAAGGTTCTTGTAGTTTCCTTTCTGTCATTTGCATATCTTATACTTTTATTATTACGGTCACCAATAAGGAGTCCTGGTAGGATATTTAATTTTTTGCGAATCGCCTCACTTTAAAGGTTTAATAAGTCCAGTATCATCCATATCTTATGCCCATTTTAATTTTTGTGAATATACTAAAATCATTTTCTATCCGCATGGAGACAGTTTGCTTCCAGTATAAGTTATTGATTATTCTGATATCATTCCCAAATAAATCAAGCTTACCTAGTTGTTGAAGTAGTTCTCTGCAATTAGCAGGATTTATTTTTCTGACTCACTAATAAATCTTCCAATTAAAGCAACTAGAAAGCAACTTTCAAAGGATTTTGTCGACTCTTTTTGTTACTTTGATGTCTTCCAGAGAAACGTCATTGTGTCTTCATTTTCTCTTCTCCAGATTCAGTTATGACTAAAGGGCAATTCATTTGCTTCGATATCAACTAATCCGGTCGTTTAATCACGTTTTTCAGTGCGATTTAGCTGTGTGAGATCGGCAATGACTGGCAAACATCAATCATATGATGTAAACTCATTCGATCATTCTAGACCTACCTTGTAAAATACGTAGGCAGGATATATTGCACTAATGATATGCGTAAATGAGAAAATACACAAGTTCAATTACATGCACACACACATACACACTCTTTTTCACTTTCTCTCACTTACACACACATTCACTCTCTCCCACACAAACACACACACACACGCACACTCTTTCCCCCACACATAAATTGCTCATATACATACATATGGTGTTAACATGTATGCTATGTAACCATGTTTATCTATGTATGAGCTCATAATAGATGCATATTGCCCAAAGACATGCACGTGCAATCCACTTACATGGGTCTATCAGTTTTGACGAACGGACTCAGTGTGAGATCTCAAACAGAATCAATGCACAAAATAGAAGGAAATTAAAAACATCATAAATATAATTGTGTAATACCTTTGACTGTATGAAATTTAAAATGAACGACAAAGATAATTTCGAAAAAAAAATGCATTAAGTAAAGTTCCAGTAAAAAATAAGATATAAATGGAATAAAATAGAATATTTGTTGCAGAAAACATATAGAGGGTGCTGAAAAGTCTTGGCCCGATTTTCCTCCCCGTACAAACATTATTGGTGCTCGATCATTTGGACATATTTTGGGAGCTCTCACTCTCTCTCTGTCACATACGCACACACAGACACACACACACAGACTACCCACACAAATCATTTGATTATAGTGGTGAAGGCTTTGTGCAGAACCAACCAGACTTTTTGAAGAGCCGAATACAGAGACATGGTGCACCGTGTGACATAAGATCTCCAAACGAACCTCCGCAGGTTTTGAATTCAGAGTTTTCCTTCTTCTAGACCAGTTGCCATCCAAGGCTATAGAACCCAGTCTGCCCTGCTATTTACCCAAACATATATTTATGGCGACATGGTGGATAGCGGCAAGGATTGAAGTTCGAATTCCAGTTGAGTTCATTGAATTCTCTTACGTGCTAATACTTTTGGAAAAGTTTATAAATCCATCTCTTCTCTCCACAGCTATGGGTAAATAGCAAACATAGACTAGGTTCTACAGTCTTGGGTGGCAAACGGTCTGGGAGAAGGATACCTCTGAAATCAAAACCCGAGGATGGTTGTTTGGGAATCTTGTGGCACTCTGTACACCAGTTCTCTGTATTCGGCTCTTCAAAATTTGAGGTTGGTTCTGCACAAAGCCTTCATCACTATAATCAAATGATTTGGGTAGTCTGGCTGTCGGTTTCTAAATACTAAGCTGCTGGACCCTCACACGTTGAATAAAACGACGTGTCTCATTCATATTTATCCATACACACACACACATATATATATTGTGTGCATTTACATAAATACAAGACGATCTTGCTTCATTTTATGCAGTATTCGCTATATTTTAGATTTCTCATTTTGAATTCAGAGCATTAATATGTCAGCTTCCAATCAGACATAAGAAATTAAAAGGCACCCATTTCAGATCTAGGATGTTCCTGGGAGTCATAACTAAAGAGTTCTATGTCATAACCCAACAGATCCCTACAATACACAGGGATCAATAGCAGGGGCTTAAATCGAGGTGCTATACACGGTGTTCAAGTCTCTCAGAGGAAACGGTACATATTTCCTACAGACAGTTTCTCCTACATTTCCTATGTGCCTGAGAATTTTCACCAATATGTCACCTCCAATATGTGGCCTCCACGATTGCCTAACTTGAACCCTTTAAAATACTGTTTGAAGTGTTTCGAGAGCGAAAGCAAAACTAACCAATGGCTTCACAATATAAATGCTTCTTTAGAGTTCATTAGTATCACATGACTTAAAACATGACAAAGAATTACATGATGCACGTATGCGCTGTCGCTTACGAGGCCGTCATCAAAGTTAATGGCAATTTCATTAAATAAATTTCTTTTCTGAGTAGGGTTTTATTCAACTAAGATGTATATTGGAATATATGGGTCAGTTTAATCCGTGCTCTAAATATGATCTGAAGTTTTCCTTACACGCTGAAATAGCAGATTACTCGTAAATGGAAGTTGAGATGTAATTCTCAATAGTTTCCTCTACCTATAGACGTGTTTCGTATCGTTTATAAATTGTAATGATATGCCCGTTATCTGGCTCCTTGCCATTGAGACACTGTTTGTTTATCCACTGGTTTTTCCTGAATTAATACGAATTGGGTGACTGTAATGCTATGTTGTCATTCCTTGGAGCTCTACTTTGTTTTGGCTTGCAGATTTGATTCTTAGAAAAACAAGCCAATAATGTAATGTATATATGATGTAGACTTCTAATGTGTGATTACACTCTCTTCTTCGGAATCACTTTTTTGTCATATCTCAGTTTATGAAGTTCAAACTAGTATCATTTCTTATTAAACTATAGTGTAGGTGTGGTCGTAAAAGGTATAATACCAGCCACCGACGAAACTACGCTATCCAGGAGATACATACGGGCACTAAAAATTATTCACGAATACAAGCATCATCATAAACCTATCCAACAAAGGAGGCAAAATATTTATAATGGTCACCAACGTCTACATTGAAAAATTAGAATCCATCCTAAATAACAACACCTACACAAAGACCAATGAACAGTCAACTCAGACACACAAAGGTCCAACAAAACAGTTAAGAAACTATTAAAAATGATAACAAATTCTGAACGAGATTAATAGAATAGCACCCCACCACGCTCACACTATATAGCTTACCCAAACAGAAAAAACGATATTTATCAAATAAATTGTTTACAATGCAAACATATTTATGTGGGAGAAAACTTCACGTGATCTAAAAGCCCGCATCTACGAATACAAGAGACATTTGCGTTTGGACAAACGATCTTTCTCGTTTTCCATCCAAACGATGATGGACTTAACTTTGATTTCCGTAGTGTCACTGTAATTAAAAAAAAAATAAGATAATTCTTTAAGGAGAACATACATTGAAAACTTAATATTAACATTATTACCGACGCCTAAAATCATTACATTAAATCGCCATATTTCTTTGAATCTATTCTTAAAGAATCTAACTTATATCTATCTAATACAAAGAATACATGCTTAAAGAACTCAGCTATAAATTAGAACTATGTGACTCCCCGCTGCGCGGGCTGACTGCACAAAGATAAAAAAACATCAGAACTCCCGTTAGACAGACACACATACACAACTACAAATACACATTACCATTTAATAGCCACTTAGACATATACAAATCTTCATAAAATTTCATATACATGGAATTATCTGCGTTTTTAATGCGCGTGACACGTGATGACCAATGAGAACTGACCCAAACATAATTGAAAATACCAGTGTTTCTGCCTTTTTGTCTGTTTTCTCTCAATCTATAACGAAACTTAGATAAAAGTGAAAAATGTTAATTTGATATACGTTTCCCATTTATTATTCATTTTATCATACATATATATATATAGATTAGTTGTCATCCAAGGCTATAGGACCCGGTCTGTCCTGCTATTTACCCATAGCTGGGGGAGAAGAAGCGGATTCATACCTTTTCTAAGGATATTAGAACGTAAGTGAATGTAATGGATTTGACTGGAATTCGAACTCTGCACTCCGATTCTTCAATCCGAGCCGCTATCGATTACTACATCATGTCTCCTCGTGTCCATATATAATATAAATATGACTGTGAATATGTTGGAATAGTTTTGAACTTGTGCTTTTTGTCCGCAGGCATATGTTTACTCAAGTATTGTTTATACTGGAATTTTTGAAAGAGGAATTTTCCTGATTATAGACCATTCCTTTTGGAAAAACATGTTCATATTGGTTCTGTCAATTGTACATTCCACGTTTCTTCATGTGTCTGTTGCCGTGCTAAGAAACCTCAGAAGTTTGAACCAAAGGGAAACTGATCTTGTTTAGCTTGTCCATTTCTCCCGTTGAAGTACAGTGTATTTTTCTTCAACAGTGCAAAGTCCAGCGATTGAACTCATCTCATGACTGCTATGAAATCAAACAAACAAAATATGCTTTAACCAACTAAGCTATATATGTCTCGAACAACCCAGTCGTTATTTTAAAAAAAATATTTATAACAACCAAGAAGGAGTTGGTCCAAATATTAAGGCGTGTTTAATTTGAGATTTTATACATTAGTATCAAATGACAATTGGAAAAAAATCTTACATTTTGCCGACGCGTTTCGTCTTCTGACCTTTTCAAAGCAAAAATGAAATCGAAATGTTTTTGTTGTTATAGTTACATTAAAAATCCAAATTTAAATCCTTTTTTTCTGGTTAATGTAAATTACTTTTTAATCCTTTTTTTCTGGTTGATGTAAATTACTTTTATAGTAAGGGATTATTATTATTATTTTTTTCCATGTCGACAATATAGTTAAATTCCCATTAACTATAACAGCAAAAACATTTCGATTTCATTTTTACATTAAGAAAGTCGGAAGACGAAACGCGTCGGCAAAATGTAAGATTTTTTTCCAATTGTCATTTGATACCAATCTGTCTTGTCCACAGAATTCATCTGGGAATTTAGCTATATTAGTACATGTACTTCCACATTTATATTTCGCTTACATTACTTGCAGATGAATTATTTACTTGCAGCGAAAAATCTGTGCATGTGATATCGTGAAAAGCTGTCTATGATTCCCAGTTAAATTCGTTGGAAGCATCTGTGCTTCCATAGCAACGTCTATATCAACATAGCAACGAAAACATCTTTGGCTCTGGTTGATATAGAACTAACCAATGGCTTCACAATATAAATGCTTCTTTAGAGTTCATTAGTATCACATGACTTAAAACATGACAAAGAATTACATGATGCACGTATGCGCTGTCGCTTACGAGGCCGTCATCAAAGTTAATGGCAATTTCATTAAATAAATTTCTTTTCTGAGTAGGGTTTTATTCAACTAAGATGTATATTGGAATATATGGATCAGTTTAATCCGTGCTCTAAATATGATCTGAAGTTTTCCTTACACGCTGAAATAGCAGATTACTCGTAAATGGAAGTTGAGATGTAATTCCCAATAGTTTCCTCTACCTATAGACGTGTTTCGTATCGTTTATAAATTGTAATGATATGCCCGTTATCTGGCTCCTGCCATTGAGACACTGTTTGTTTATCCACTGGTTTTTCCTGAATTAATACGAATTGGGTGACTGTAATGCTATGTTGTCATTCCTTGAGTTCTACTTTGTTTTGGCTTAGATTTGATTCTTAGAAAAACAAGCCAATAATGTAATGTATATATGATGTAGACTTCTAATGTGTGATTACACTCTCTTCTTCGGAATCACTTTTTTGTCATATCTCAGTTAATGAAGTTCAAACTAGTATCATTTCTTATTAAACTATAGTGTAGGTGTGGTCGTAAAAGGTATAATACCAGCCACCGACGAAACTACGCTATCCAGGAGATACATACGGGCACTAAAAATTATTCACGAATACAAGCATCATCATAAACCTATCCAACAAAGGAGGCAAAATATTTATAATGGTCACCAACGTCTACATTGAAAAATTAGAATCCATCCTAAATAACAACACCTACACAAAGACCAATGAACAGTCAACTCAGACACACAAAGGTCCAACAAAACAGTTAAGAAACTATTAAAATGATAACAAATTCTGAACGAGATTAATAGAATAGCACCCCACCACGCTCACACTATATAGCTTACCCAAACAGAAAAAACGATATTTATCAAATAAATTGTTTACAATGCAAACATATTTATGTGGGAGAAAACTTCACGTGATCTAAAAGCCCGCATCTACGAATACAAGAGACATTTGCGTTTGGACAAACGATCTTTCTCGTTTTCCATCCAAACGATGATGGACTTAACTTTGATTTCCGTAGTGTCACTGTAATTAATTTTTCCATGTCGACAATATAGTTAAATTCCCATTAACTATAACAACAAAAACATTTCGATTTCATTTTTACCTTAAGAAAGTCGGAAGACGAAACGCGTCGGCAAAATGTAAGATTTTTTTCCAATTGTCATTTAATACCAATCTGTCTTGTCCACAGAATTCATCTGGGAATTTAGCTATATTAGTACATGTACTTCCACATTTATATTTCGCTTACATTACTTGCAGATGAATTATTTACTTGCAGCGAAAAATCTGTGCATGTGATATCGTGAAAAGCTGTCTATGATTCCCAGTTAAATTCGTTGGAAGCATCTGTGCTTCCATAGCAACGTCTATATCAACATAGCAACGAAAACATCTTTGGCTCTGGTTGATATAGAAAGTGAGAAAGAGGCACATAGAGAGAGTGCGTTAAGAAGAGATAGACAGACAGTAATCAATAAACCGTCTAAAGAAGCTTCTCACGGCACTTCATTTCCTTGAATCTGTTCGCCAAACACGGACCAGAGGAAGGTATCCAGCATTCTATGAATGGAATGCAGCAAAACAGAGTAATTATATTGAAAAGTCGACAGTGTCTTGAGACCGTGTTTACATACAGTAAAACACTTCAAACGTTTGAAAAATATACTAACAATAATGTTGATATATGAAAATATGAAATTTTCTTCGAAGAGAAAAAGGAAAATCACTCGTCAAATGCAGAGAATATATTAGTTGGTGTAATACAAAGCAAGAAAATTAAAGTTGAGATATTTTTATTATTAAAAGTATTTTTAAGTTACCTTAATAAAACTGCATGCAGATAGCATGTAAACAGTTATGCATTTAGGATTATTTAGTTTAGCCCAATGCCACAAATGTGAGGCCCCCAGGTTATATGCATATAACTTCCGTGTACCGCTGCGTAAATCAGTGAATTTCGTTTCCCCCAATTAAATAGTATATATATATATATATATATATATATATATATATATATATATGTGTGTGTGTGTTGTTTATATATATATATATATATATATATATATATATATATATATATATTTGGTTGGATAGATGTGAGTTTGTGAGCGCTTTCTAATAAGTACCGCGCATATAATATATAAATAATTATACATATATATATTTATTTATATTTATATACACTTTTCATATATATATATATATATATATATATATATATATATATATATATAAAATGTATGTATGATATAACGATACATAATTTTGTACAATTTTATATCTCAACAAACGCTATTTAGAAAAATAGTACAAACTGGAAAAGAATTTTTTGCGGCGCGTTAGGACTTCAGCCGATGAAATTCTCATGGATGAAAAGCGTCACAAAAAAACCTTTACAGTTTGTCGTAATCTGTATGCATGTATGTATTTATATTGGCAGTGTTGAGCTATTTACCTTTCAATAGATGTTACTAAATAATTCTAAAATAAATAAATATGGATTTCTGTTTTCAGAAAAATCACAGATGTGATTTTCTCTTATTATAATCAAGTAATTACAGGTCTTTGTACGAATAACGAAGAAAAAGACTATTAGTAATTCCCCTTTCATTTTTCATATATTACTTCACTAAACAATTATTCATAATAGCTTCAGGATATCTATTATAAAGAACATCATATTTTGAACTTTTTTTGCGTTTCCCTTGATTTTAAAGCAATTAAGTAGTAATACTTTTAATTTTATATATTATTATATTAAATATAAAGCATTGCCATTTTGTCAACAAAGCAAGAAAATCAGTCAGTTTTCTCTCACGCATTCAGCTCTTAAAACTTCTCAATCTAATTTCATCATTTTAATTACATTGCATAATACAAAAGTCAACTGATATTTAATGGACGACTTAAAAATTAAGTTTTTCTTTGAGGTCATTATCAGCAAAAGTACATACAGAAATATTTTGTGCCTACTCGGCAACACTTGTTAATTCAATTTAACCAATGCAAAAACGACGAGTTCTTATAAAGAATTAGAAAATAATGATCATTTAAGACCATGAAGTCAGTCAGTTTATAACTTGGACTAATTTACAAAACCAAGAGAAGTTTTTCTACAGATTCTTTGTCAGTTCCCACTGTTCATTTTTTTTTTTAAAAAGGGTCCATTATTTGATAATAGAAATGTGGCATTTTAATTTTAAATTTAATGAAGAAAATATCTTCATTGTTCATTGAAAAATATTGGAGAGAGCTGATATTGTGCCCGAAATATAAATGAGAAATCCTAAGAAGAGTAATTTGAATGGGACTAAACGTAAACTATTAGTTAATAAATGATTGGATACTTTATTCGTATATTTTAAGTTGAACATACGATTGAATATTATTTTACAAAGCCTCATAAATAGGTTTATAAAGAATATAATCATGAAATGATTAGATTACTGGAAATAATCCTTTGTACTCATAAATGAATTTAAACGAAAGAGGTTTGACTAATTTTTCTTTCTGAGTCAAATTTTTAATATGAAGTCAAAACACTTATCTATGGATATTAAGAAGTGGAAGCCCAAAAGAGAATTATTCATTTAAATATGATTCGGAGTTACAAAATGATGTGAAGTTATGGCATGACTAATCATGGTAATGAAGTCATACACGTAAACATGCACATAACTACGTACAGATTATTATACACAGACGAATACATGTATGAGCACACACAACTGTTCTTTGTTTCTATAATTTTGGTAAGTATTTTACAGCAGTTTATTTTATAATCGCATCTATATTTTTAAATGTTTAAGAATCCGAGCTTTAATTATTCTCCACTATATAAACAGGTTTCACTCGTTTTGTCCCAACTTTCAAGTCTTAATTTCATATCATACTATACAAGAGATTCTGAAACTAGTTGCTAATAGAATAATTATGGGATGCTTTTACAGCCGTTTGATTGTCTAAACGACACCCTCCTACATAAATGACAAAAAACACTATTATTAATTTTTTAGTATTTAATCATATTTTCATGTACTCTGTTCGTGCTGAAAATATATGAAAATTGGTCAAGTGGAAAACATCAATAAATAATGCCCTAATATAGGATATTCCACCAACACCACAATTCGATAAGATCTGATTCGATGTCAGGGAAATACTGCTTCGTCACTGGTTCTGCTGATTATTTGAAAATATTCACGTGCATGAGCTTCTTATATACTTGTCAGCTCTACAAGACGGCAATTCAGATAGGAAATCGTAATAAAATTAGATATCTTAAAAGAAAGAAACATTATTGAGGTTAGTTTTATTAATAGTTGCAAGGGCTAACCAAGCCTTTAACAATCCGGAGACCTAATGTTGTGATTTAACTAATAAATGTTTTTACAAACGTTTGCACCAATCATTTAACATTTCCTTTTGAGAAAAATACCGACTGGGCACATCAATATGAGATGGAATTGGACGCAGTTTTGCGATAGTTGCGAAATTTATGTTCAGAAATGTCTGTACAATCAATTTATTTCTCTTCAGAGTCGGATGCTGAGATTTATTGTCGACGCTACCTCTGGATATTGAACTAAACACCTGTTGCTACCAAAAAAAAAAAAAAAAAAAAAAAAAAAAAAAAAAAAAAAGCACAGGAAATATAATTAGAAGTTTGAAGATCAGGTAAAGAATTTGGCATTCTGATACACTGTAGCGGAAAACCAACAACATTTCATGGTAGTGTGAGATACTAATGAGGTACCTAACATTAATTTTAATAATGTTTCGGACGTGAAACAATGCCTGATCCAAGGGTGATCATCTAACGAAAGCTTCGATGGAAACATTCAGCGGTAGTTGTATGAATTTATAACACGTATATACATGGTTGAGAGCGCGCGGGTACACACACACAAACACGCACACCACACACACACACATATATATATATATATATATATATATATATATATATATAGAGAGAGAGAGAGAGTGAGGGAGAGAGACAGAGAGATGGAAGCATGATCTTAAGCCGAAGATGATCAATAAATAATGCAAAGAGAGATCAACATAAGGAAAATATATGCTAATTCGTTTTATCGCAAGATTTTTATTCTAATCGATTGAATTCATATTTTCTTTATTTAAGAAAAAATGAGGAAAATGAGCAATATTAAATAAGAAGCGATGATAAAAGATGGTATTCAGCCAGATTCATGAAGATGCCAAAAGTTATCCATTGATTAGCTACAAAACATGTTTTCTTTGTATTTGCTTGGGAAAAATTAAATAATAAATATATTAAAAAGACATAGAATACTACTGTATATGAACATATAGTTACGTATATCCCATAAAAAGACTGATTAGTTTTGAGGAATTTACTGTAAAGACTCAATTCGTTACAAATATAAGTGCAGTTATGAATTGCACTGACGTAGATGATTTACATTCTTTCAGCCTCATAATATCATTTATAGCATTAGTTAAAATCATTTATTCTTTGATGAGAATTGAGAAATTTGCGTATATTTACTGACATTCTTGCTTGTTAGAGAAAAAAAAAGGAAATGGGGACAGAATGATTTACTCTTTTCATGAAAATAAACGGATTAGTAAAGAGTAACTTTATACATTTTCTTTAAATTATGAAAATATCAAACTAATATAAAATATTAAATATAAATCTTATAAATTTTAAATATAAATTATTAAATCGACTGTTAAAATATTTAAAAGCATGTCCATTCCATTCCGACATTAAGCGGACGTAGCTCTTCATAACTTCTGTTCTGTTCTTTAATACCTGTATATTGCGTATTTCCCTGGCAGCTCCTGTGAAAGGCGGTGGAGTAGTTTCTTATTAACTTTTCCCTGGGTTTGAATTCATAGATGTCCGTCGTTTAAACTGTTTGCTCAATCAAGGCTAAAAAAAAGAGTCTACACTAGTATTTTACACATAACTGACCAACGGCATTGTATGCAAACACCTTTGGGTTGAAAGGTGAACTTATTAAAAGTCACAGCTTTTGAAAACTGACAATAAAATAAACTTACTCCTAAAGAGAATCTCAAGTGATAAATCTGATCGGATCATATGAAATCTGTCCATTATAGGAACTGGTTATTATTATTATAATATTTCTTAGTCACTTTACATTTTGTAAATAACCACTGATTTTTAGAGATATTTGCTATGATCTGTGAATTGTATACCTAATGCAAACCTCCATCAGAAATTATTTGTATTTATGATTAAAGTATAAATGAACTTCTCATCTAACCTAGGTTTCAACCAAAGCTGTATTATGAAATAACTACTGAAAAAAGGAGGAAATATCTGATAAAGTAACATTCACTGTACTCTTTACTTGTGAGGGATGCAAATATAACATTTCTCTTAGATATAACGCATATGGACATCTATTTTATATTTCTCGTTAAATTTTGGAATTTGGTAAGATATCCCTACACTGTTTACATATTTTTAAGACGTCATTCAGCGGCAGTTATGCATTTTATTTTGAAAGTTTTTTTGGGTTTTTTTATATCCAGATTGTTTTCAATTCACAATGAATCGGTTGAAATGTAGTCTTGTCAAATTTTCTTACTTTGTGCATATAAAAATGAAAAATCTGTTGACATTAGGTTTGAACTGAAGTCATAACTTAAAAGAACATGTTCTCATATCTAGAGAAAGAATGGGCTCAAGCTGCTACTGATTTAAGGCGCTTGTTGTTCAGATTTCACATAAGCATCGATCCTCAACGAGAAAAATTAAGAGGAAAAAAATTGACAGATATCGTAAACAAAATATTTACTTTACCAAGCAGAAAACATAGCGAATGTTATTCTAACAATATAAGTGATTTTTTAGAAGCAATAAAGAACAGAAAAAAGCGCCCTTTAAGCTTTGACTTTAAAAAGGACATAAAAAACGTTAAATAAAATAGAGGAAAGAAAGAAAAATTGGGTTTTGAATATGATAATACTGGTTTCTATGTCTGAGAACAAAGATGAAACATTGTTATAATTATTCTCCTTACATCTTGTAATAATAAATCAATCGGCAACAGCATGCATCTGTCCACTTTAATTTTAATTTGCCATTCTTGGATAACCTTCCGCATTTTATCATGTATCTAGTTTCATCTACTGATTGATAAAGACCACCTCAAAGAGATTTGGATTCACATATTTATCTGTTTATAGCCATAATAGTACACTTCTTAAATACGATGTACAAGTGCATTTTGATGAAGATATGCACTGCTTTCAATTTCATAATAATTCTGATCTACTGAAAAATAAAGTCTGCGAAGTGCAAATCATTTTTATTCCAAAATTTATTAAATATAACGTGATTCATCAAGACTTATGATTGGCTTACTCAAATTGCTCAAATAAAGATTCCCTTTCGTTAAGTAAAAATTTGAGATAAGTTCGAATTTCCCTTTTCTTCTATCAGGCACTGTAGTAATACAATTCATCGAAGGATAAAGTGATTAATTTAAAGTAGGTACTTCCACTTAGTCGCGTAAAAAACAACATAGCGTGATGAAAAAAGGCCCCAAACTCAATAAAAACAAAATTTTGTCATCAAAATGTTTATGTTATTATTAAGAGGAAAGACCAAAATTTTTTTTAAATTATTTTTTGAATTTTTTTTTACTCCTTTGTAGCACGTTGTAAATTTTGGCTAATTTTTTTTTTACGTCAGCGGTAGACCAAAGATAAAGGTTAGGTTTTTTTTTCGTTTTTTTTTTCCGGTGAAAAATGCATTGATTTGGAAATTCTTGCAGAATTCAAATAATTGTCAGATTTTAATGAAACTTTCAGAACGTATTCAGAAATGAATGGAATTATTTTTGAATTTTTTCAGAAAATCTTGGTAAAAAATATTTTTTACATATGTTACCACCCACCTACTTAATTTCCTGAAATTTCAAGAAATTAAATTTTTAGGTGGGGGCGGAATTTTTTTATTAGTTAGAAAAAGTAAATCATTAATCTGCTCTGAATTGTAAAATAAAAAATGCAATAAAACCATGACATTATTTAATTAGAAAAGCTTTTAATTGCTTTTGTAAATCAGTTATATTAAGGACACTATTGTCAGGAGAAATATTTTTTTATTCATCGAATAATGAATTTTTACAAAACTTTTTTTCATTTTTTCAAAAATTTTAATTCTAATAATATATTAGTTCAAAAATCGTTTAAATTTCATCTATGCATTAAAATTTAATTTTTAGTGAAAAAACGTTCCTAATTTCTACCTATGGGAATCTATTTGACATAATTTTAATTATTTCACTGTTAATTCAGTTCTGTTTCATCAATTAAAGGATTTGCAAATTATCCTTTCAAAATATCAAAAAATGTTTTACTTTCTTAATTGCTATTTCACTAAATATTTTTATTTTATGTATTTATTTTAGTTTGGGTCATACTTCCACTTCAGTTAATTAAGGTTTTGTTTAAGGTAGTAAACCTAGAGATGAAATACAAAATTCATAAAACTTCTTGAAACTAGTCAATAAAATATTAAATAATTCCTGAAAATTTGTAAAAATTACTAGGTAGTTAAAAATTAAAAACAAATGCATTCAATTAGATTTCTTAAATTTATGTAATTTCTGGCCATCCATAAGAGCTGTCATCACCTTGAGAGCTTTTCGATAAATCAATACAGATCAAATAAAGAGGGGACCTATCGTTAAAAAATGCTTGTATATTGTTTTTTATGCTATAAGTAATATTTATTTTAAATCAGATTAATTTAAGTTTAAATTTTCAAATTTAACCCGAATAACGTGTCTCAAAACTATAATTTAATTTTGAAAGATTTTTAAAACCGATAAATTTGTTTACAAATTTCTTAAAATTAAGAAAATGACCGCTTTTAAAAAATTTTAAAAAAATACAGCAATTATTTGACATTCTAATCGATATAACTTTTATCGGAAATACACCAGAATACGTACTGGAAATGATAAATTTAATCATTCAGCTTTCAATTAAAACTAAAATGAAATCTTCAAGAATGCTTTTTCATTTTTAAAATTTAATTTTAAATCTTAAGTTATCGAAAATTCAGTGGTGGTGCCTAATTTAAAGCGAAGCATTATTCAGGCGTTTTTCGGAAGATTATGAATAATCATTCCATTTTAATAAAAACAACACATTTGGTGAAAGCTAACATTTCATATAACGTAAACTAGAAACTTGGAGAAAACTTCCATCACATGGAGGTTCGAGAAAAAAATAACTCACCACAAGCATTTGTAATACTTCAATATAGAATACTCGCACTACTTTCACGATTTCTAATTTTAATACGACGCAGAGGAAAATGTTCATTATCTAATCTATAAGTGTTTAATTAAATAATTTTATAAAAAGGATAGCAAAATAGATTGTGTGTGAGTGAATGTGTGTACGTGTACATGTGTGTACCTGTGTGTAGTGCAAAAATTAGTTTTCATTATTTCTTTCTTAATCGAGACAATAAAGCCACTAAGACATAAGGGGTTACTGGGTGTGGAAGAATTAGGAAACAGAAAAATTACTAAAAGAGAAACATTACTAAGGAGCGTATCCAGTAGAAAGCGATTGAAATTGCATTTACATTTTTGAAGATTAAAGTTAACTGGAAAACATGGAGCCGGAAGAGAGTTCCACAAGGAAGAAGTATGAAAAAAGAAACTATTAGCATATAATTTACAGCTACATACAGCTACTCAACTGAAAATTGGTGAGACCTCATCGCCAGTCTAGCACTGAGCTTACATTTAAAAAAAATAGTTTAGGTACTATGTAGAAGAGCTCATTCGAACAGATATTTATAGAAAAAACACATGTAGGCAACTTTACGGCGGTCGGATAGTGACTGAAGTTGAGACACCGGATCATAACCAATCATATTGCTGATTCTGCTTTGAATTTTATCAAGGATCTTTAGATATATAACGGAGGCACCTGACCATATGTGTCAGCAACATTCTAAGTATGTATAAATGGTAGGCTTATAAATATGTATTATAGATTCTGGAGAGAAAATTTGTCTAGCATGACACAGTGACGCAACTGTCTTAGTTGACTTAGTGTTTCCAGTTGTCAACAGAGATTGTTAACCTGAGGAGGCGCAACGAGTCAATCTGCTGAAGGTTAGCATCAGTCATATTCATAGTAGGCAGGAAGGTGTCTCTCAGATTAATAGAGAAATATTTTGTTTAAAATTAACAACCTATCTTTTGCCCCGCTCAACAACAGACTGCAAGTCGTTTTTGACATCAGTCACCAATTTGACCTTATCGAAATGATAAGACTTACTATCGAGACAAGAGTAAATGGTTGTGTCATCAGCATAAATACCAAGTTGAGAACTGATGCCATCAGCAAGGATATTAATGAAAATTAAAAATAAATTAGGACCAAGGTTACTCAAAACCCTGTCGAAAGCTTTCGAGATGTTCAAAGCAACAGCCCGAGCGCCAACATTCTAATCTAAAGTTTGATAGACTCTTCCCGCAATTTTCGTCAGTACATCAGCAGTTGACCTAGAGAAACGAAAGCCATATTGCTTATCTGAAAAAAAGGTCCTGTAATAAGAGATGCTTAACCATATTCCCAAATTGTATATTCCAATCGTTTAAACTAATTTTTCTATGCATTTATATGAAACATTGAGGTCCTTATATTTATCTTTCTGAAATTCTGACAGAAAATTTAACTTGGATAATTATTTTTTTTATTATTGAATTATGAATGCCAAGTGACAAAAACATGTTTTGTAAATCCAAAGCATTATATATGGAGAAAGTATAATAAATAACTGACCCTAATTCATAACATGACAATCTGAAGCGACCAGGCGAAATAAAGTATTCCTTACGCTGTCCCTGCATTGAAAGTATGTGAATATGCTTAGTAATCTTCTTCTGCTGTACTGTCATAGCAACATGATGCAAACAGGAAACGGCAGGTAATAGGTGCATCCATTTGCATCGCAGGATGTTGCAATAATGGACAAGCAAGCATTCTAAAAGTCAATTTTAATTGCATTCAGTATTTTTATAATTCTCACTTCTCAGTAATTCTATACATTGACATTACAATTTGAAAATATCGATAAATCGAGGTTCATTTTCATATTTTGCTTTTAAAATTATTTCTTTATATATTGAACATATGTCTATGTTTTATAATTTATTAATTTCTTAAATAACTGAGGAAATGATTGATACGAACGTGAAATAGTTTCTATCCAAAATGTTACAATATGCCAAACTGTATGCGTAAACGAGATTCTACTTAGAATTATTACCCTTAATAATTGCTAATAATTAATATTCTAATAATATATAGTGTAATATAATATAATACTATAATAAATATAACATAATAATATAATAATGATAATAGTTAATAGATAATATGAGGGAAATGTTAGTATTTAGACAAGTATCTTTTCTGAATACTTTTTAAAATAATACTTGTAGAGTTTAACAAAGACTATGTAGAAATATTACATTAAATAAGATTTAAAATGAAACAATAATAAATAATCCAACAGAGAATTTTTTCTGGCAAATATTTTACAATAATCTTTTATTTTGATTTAAATGTACATATCTATTTCGTTCAAGTTTCGTGAAACTACGATGGATTTGCTGGCAGTGTGATAGTTATTTTATTGATTTGCTGGCAGTGTGATAGTTATTTTATTGATTTGCTGGCAGTGTGATAGTTATTTTATTGATTTGCTGGCAGTGTGATAGTTATCAGTGGGTGAAGTAGAATTGGCAAATCGATAACAAATTCTTACTTCGTCAGTTACATTCAAATTTTCACAAATGCATTTGGGAAAAGTATAATTCCATCTCTACTCCCACAAGTAATGAATTAATAAGCAGGGTATACTGTGTTCTATAGCCTTGGATGGTAACCAGTCTACAAGAAGGACAATTTCAAATTCAAAAACCATGGAGAAGGCGAAGGGGAACCACTCCACTATTTTTCCTAAGAAATTATGAAATTATTCACAGTTAAAAGAAAATTGTAGAATGTCATACTCACATCAATCCTGAAGGTACATGGCATTAAAAAATCTAGTGAAAATACTCTGTATAGTTAGCACTTATCTAAAAAATGATAATAAATTAAAAAACGTAGTTTTTAAAATTATTATATTCTAGAATGGGTTCCTTCTACAACTTTGAGATCGTTACAAAGAGACACTCTAAAATAGCAAAATTTGTGGAATTACAGTTAGTTAAAAGTATTTTATAGAAAAATGCATTTCATAAGCATTTCAAATATGCATATTCAAATTATGTTATGTCGTTACTGAAAATATTTTAACAATCAAAACGATTGTTAAAATATTTTCAGTAACGACATAACATAATTTGAATATGCATATTATCCCTTTCTCTCTCTCTCTCTTTGATATATATATATATATATATATATATATATATATATATATATATATATATATTTGCTAAATATTTCATATTAAATGGGAATTGTTAATTATATTTCATTTATTAATCGTAAAGCAAAATCATTCAATGAAGTAACGTTATTCTATCTTAGAAACCTTTTCACGATTCTACATTTCGAAAACAGTAAGTTAACAAAACTAAATTATTTCTATAGGACTCATTTCCAAACAGTCAAACCTGATGTACTGCATAATTTTGTCAATTACTTGCCATTATTATTTTAAATCAACACAAAACGGGCGTTTCAGTTAACCTATCGTCAGTTGCCAAATTGAAAACTAAATACGAAATACTAAAGTGTAAATTTTATCAATAAATTCGCTATTGGCGTCAATCACGACCTCCAGACGACTTCAGATTCTCCTGCAACTCTTCTGGGCGGTCTCTTTGTTTAAGTTGGTGAATACTGTCATAAATCTTACCTTTATGTCATCTTTGGTGTTACAAAGTGTTTTGATGGTCTCTCGCTCAACTGTGCTCGACACGTCTGGGCAGTTAGGTGACTAGATGCAAGGTGTAATGTGGTTGCAGAAATTGTCTGACAGACGTAATTGGGTTCTTCTTCTTGTGTGGTATGGTGTAGAGTCCTGTTGCTAGCCATAGGTTCTTCCACTCACTTGATGTAGGTCTCCGTGTTGATTCTTAGGCACTCGCCCATAAATTAGGCAGTTCTTTTCTTATCAGAACGAGTTCTTTTCTTATCAGAGTTTTCCGAGTTGCCTTGCCATCGTAATGACCATTAGACTCATCCAACTTTACTCTGAAATGTTCGTATTGATGTTTACGACGTGAATGCCAAGCAATACAGCATGCCGTTTCCAAATTTTTGTCTTGGTGCTGTTTTTTTTTTTGCCACAGACGGTGCCCAACTGTCCTTACTATACTGTGCAGTCGCCAAAATCAAAAACAAACAACGTGCACACACACACAGAGACACACACACACACACACACACACACACACACACACACACACACACACATATATATATATATATATATACTAGCAGTGTAAGTCGTCTTACTGGGAATTTTTACTGTCCAATTGGAGCAGTTTAAAATCTGCCCACACGTAAATCAATATTAGTAACAACAATTGGGTGCAACTGAGGCACATCCCCAAATGGAGGGTTAACAATTTGAATGTGGGAGGTTGCCCTGAAAGGGGCCGTTTTTGCGTTCTCAATCTTGTTTCACCCTCACGCGCAGCAGCAGTTGAAGAGGCGTTTCTCCTCAGCCGTTGAGTCCTTTGATCATCATTTTCAGCCACGCGCGCAGAAGCGTTCAGGTATGCTTTTCTGGAAAGCCGATGGCTACGGACTCAGTAGCTCTGATTGAAGCATTTCGAAAAGCATTTTGAGACGATTCGTTATCTCTTATTCGCATGCCAGACATGGCGGCAGCGGTTTTGCGACCTAGGCAAGTTCTTTTCTTTGGTGGCATGTCTTAGGCAAGTATGAATTGTCAAACTGAATGCGTGGGCAAATACCAGAAGAGAACGCTGTGAAGCTACAGGGATCACTAAGCTCGATTAAATATAATAATAATATATATTCTTATAAAAAAACCACGCTTATTTATTACTATGGTGAATGCGATGCGAAAACTGGTAGGACAGAAATTAAATTGGTAACGGTTATAAACTACAGTGAAAGTAACGCCATAAAACTGTAATAGTAGGCATTATGGAACGGAAAAAGTAACCTGACTTGAGAGAGATTGAAGCTTGGCCTGAAGGGGAATGTGTAGTTTGGGTTCAAACCCGGCACTGAAGAATTATCTGTCAAAAAAAAAATCATCGAAACGGATGAAAACTGTGAAAACGCATAAACAACATCCAATCACACACACACATATACATACATGCACAGACACTTTTTGAGAATTATATATATATAAAGTAAATGATACGTGATATTTAGTGCTGCTGTGTACTCTCTGTCAATAGGATAGTCAAAACTTCAGAACTTCCATCTAAAGAAAATTAACTTAACCACGCTTACTTAAGTACAAAAGTGAATGACAAAATAGCTCATAAATAATTTTATGAATACAGAAAAATTAATTTCCTACAAACTGTATGTCTTAATGAATCCAAAGACGTAAAACAAACACTACTTATATATATATATATATATATATATATATATATATATATATATATATATAGTTTTTAAAATGTTCTATATCTATAGAGGAGAGATATTCAATATCGGAATCATGTCTACAGGGTGACTGTCAGTTTTACGAAACAGTGCGATCTTCAGATCAAGCCTCTATATGCGATCTAAAGACAGCACTGAGTTGTGATACTGACAATCACATGCAGCATTGATTCCTTTGTCCACATAACGTATTTCTCTATCTCTTTACACAAACACACACACACACACACATACATAGACAGTATTATCGATAATATTCCCGTTCTAATTTAATTTAAAAGTTAAATTTTCTATATTCTTTTTTTAAGGTATAAAAGATCAAGAAACCCTTGAGGAAAATATTATTGATTTACCTCCACTTTTCATAACTATAATCACCTTTGGACACATGTAGAAAGCAAATAAATATTACAGAATCTCTGTTTTTGGAAGGAGAAAATGTTGCCAATACTCACAGGAGGGTAGTCAATATTTATGGAAAGGTTGCACTTGATATGAACACTGTAATGATATGAACACTGTATTGTCCGTGACAATAACGACAATCCGTGAGAAAAAAAAGGCCCGCATTGAAGTCCAAACTTATCGATGTTATCTTTATAGCTAATAGAAAAATAGTGATAGCAAAATATAAAAGCCTCCAGGTAAGTCGTGACAGCGCCTGCAGTTTAGTGCAGTCTCTAAGCTACTCAAAAGTCTGTGTAAAGTTCTGACAGACTCTATGAAGAAAAAGAGGATGTCTGCTTCTGGAGTCGTGACCTAGCACCCTCAACATTTCATCAGTTTGGGACTATGAAGGGAAGCGATTCTCCAGTAATATTGAAAATGATGACTGACACATAGTGAAGGAAGCAGCTAATGAACATCTACGAGGCGATTCTATTGACTCTCAATCAAAGGTTGGAGCTAGAAAGAAAGAGCAGAGTTCATATTCATTTAAGTATGATTCTTATGCTTCTTCCATTACATCTGCTATAATTAAAGAGGAACAGACATCATTTTGCATTACACACACAAAGGCACACACACAAAGGCACACACACACACACACACACACACACATATATATATGTATGTATTATTTCAAACGTTATTATAGTGAACATATATTACTTGAAATAAACACCACATTTTATTTATTTATTAAACAATGTCGTGTATTACGACTATCGATTTGAGAAACTTAAGTAAAGAAAATGTGTCTCCAGGCAGGGATCGAACCTGCCTCCCATTTGGACTCAAAGTACTTCACAATAAACAAAGTCCTCTTCACCCCATTTTAGTAAAGCACACCACCTTCACTCAGATAAAGCATGCCAGATCAAACGGTAGTTTTCCCTTCAAAGGGATAATAACGTTTGAAGTAATAAAATAGTCGGATTAAAAATAATTCCATTATTTTTTTAAAAATTGCTTTGTTTACGTTTCGAATAGGAATCTGTACAATTAAGGGCTGTCGATAAAAATAATTCGGGTGAAGAGGATGTACTTTCCATAAATAGGTTAGAAAGACACTTGCTTACTTTGAAGTATTCTGTGATAAAACGTGACGCATCAAACAATAATTTCCCCTTCGAAGTAGGAAGCAGGTTCTATCCTTGTTGGAAGGCCCATTTTCTTTACTTAGATTTTTCTAATACGCAGACCTATTAATACACCAAATTATTTAATAAATAAATAAAAATGCAGTGTCTATTTCAATTAAGGACTGCCCACTATAATCACATTTGAAATAATATATTAAAATGAATCCATTAATTCTTTAGAAATATATGAGAAGAGACAAAATGCAAAGTAGAATCTGTAATGTTATCGATTATGACCTAGCATCTCGGCTTCAATCAGTTCCTCACCGCCGAAACGGAGCTTCCCTGTGCCTTTTCTATAAATATTTTCATGTCAATTGTTCTAATGAACATCTGTCTTTGGTATCGCGACTTAACCGTAAATATTATTCTAATGATTTCTTCACTTGTACTTCTCCCCTATGAAACTCACTTCCGGCTGTTTGTTTTTCTGTTTATTACTATCATCAAAAATGTCTTTATTCTTTTATTTCTTTTACTCTTCACTAAGGTTTTCTTATTTTCTTTCACTCTCACTATCCCCTTGCATCTTAGTGGATTTATCAACATGCTTGGAGTGAAAAGATTAAAACAAAAATCCGTATCCTTAAATGCATATAGAAAAGAAAAGATAAACCTTACTGATGCGTGTTCTACGTTCTAATATATTTTGACTTTAATTTTCAAAAACAAAAGAAATGAAAATATATTGAATGATTTTGTTTTACGGATTATCATCCCAATGAAGGTTATTTTAAAGCCAGAAAATATTTTTGGAAATAATAATGGTTTAGAGATACAAATTTTACTAATTAACCCATAGGGGGAGAAGGGTTGAATTCATACCTTTCCAAAGGGCATATACGCATAACTGAATATAAAAAACCCAATGGGAATTGGAACTCGGCTCCTAGATTAACAATTCCGACCCATTATTCATTACACCATCCGAAAATCCAAGCTTATAGCACCTGTTATCCTCATCGGAAACTCATCTAGGTACCGATCTGGCTCGACGTTGCTTAATGTCTGGTGATCGTACATGGCTGTAATCCCGAAAAATATATTTGATTTTCTCGTTTGTTCTTTAATTTTTCACACCCATGAAAATGTCTCATGTGATTTTAACTAATTTCGGATATTTTTTTTACATACAACAGTAACATTTGCGAAAAGTGCTCCGCATTTTAGAGCAGTGTGGAGAAGACGATTATATATATATATATATATATATATATATATATATATATATATATATATATATATATATATATATATATATATAGTTTTAAGGTGTGGTATATATATGGATAAAGTGCTCAATATCGGAAATGCAGCGTATGTAAATACAAAAGTGAACATTGAAGTCAACACTTAGCGGCGACAGGCTGTTTCATGCTAGACGCAATCGTATGTTACGGATAGTTTTTGCTAGGTTTCCATGTGTATTTAAATGAGACCTAATTGATGTAAAGTGAGACTTCTAGTTGTGGTATATCCAATATAATATATACCCATTACGACCTGTCATTTCACAGATACTAATCAAGTCATGAGGTTACAGTCAAAATATTCTTGGACATGAAAGATTTCACAGTAGACAATGTTTTGAACTGTTGAAACGACTGTTAATTTTGCTGAATATCTGACGAGCAGGCTTTTGTACTTCTGCAGCCAGGACTTATGCAGTGAGTTGTTTCCAATATGAGTATTATTATTTCAGGGATGTCATCAAGCGGGATTAGGCCTAGATATTTAAGGCGTTCAGGATTAACAGTTGTGCAACGTTTTCATGCCGTGTTAAATCTGTAATTGAATGTACCACACGAAGCCACATTGAATAAATGAAGCATCTTTGGATATTATCTATGCGTTCTATTGATATTCTATTGTATTAACTGATATAGTTATGCTTAATAAGAAAACTTCGAAGGTCGCACTCCGAGATATTGCTTCCCCGATTTGTTTGTTTCGACCAAAAATAATTAAAAGGTGTCAAAATCAAACTTTTTGCAGTTGGATGTTTCGCTACGAAAGGATACTACTGTTCATGAAACTTGACAATCGTGCACGTGATCGTCGTTGATTTTTCTTTTTTCAATGAGAACCAAATGAGCTCTGCACAACATATCTTCTTTCTATGGAATTGGATATTGCGGTAGAATTATTGAAATACAATTCACTTCGATAGACCCGAGAATCTTGGAGCCATCACAAAAAAAAGCATTTAGAAAAATGTTTTTTCTCGGTATCATTTAACACAAATTTTTCCCGTGAATTAAAAGGTGAAGAGTAACTGTTCAGAAACTTTCCTTCTTCATTTAAATCACGTTGGATTTTGCGAAAACTTTGTAGAAATTCAACTAAAAATATTTATAGTACTTTGCTATTGTTTACACTTATCGTTTTTATTACGAGACATACTTTGTAGTAAACACTATTACGTTCACACCACACAGACGAATATTGCATGACTAATAATATTCAGTTTCTCCAACATTCACGGTAGCTAAAAAAAATAAGTTAAGTTTAAGAATTTGTTTGTTTATATTATAAATATAAACAAACAAATTCTTAAACTTATTTTTTTCGTTCATCCTTGCCTCAGAATTGCAGACCGATGCATTATACGTTAAACTGGGGCCCACTCAGGAGAATCCAATTTGATATCATCATTATATTATATAGGTTATAGACTGTATCTCCTACTGAGGTTATTGCTAATAACCGGATGATACTTAATGTTCAGGTCCAACCTCAATATAAACAAAGTTATTGTTTAGAATAAGCAGAATATATCAAATTCATATTTGTAGTTGATCCCCTTTCAATAATCCATAAGCTTCTCTCTTTGGACTACAAGATTTTTGATTGCAATAGATGGCTTCATTCGATTCACATTATTGATTTTGGGTCACTGACATTAAAATGCAAAACATTTCGATTATGTAAATGATTAAAAATGAATATATCCATTAAAATAGATATAGCTGAATTTTACAAATTGAAACGATAAATAATTGTTATGATGACAATAATAACAAATTCAAATGATGAATTTTCCCAAGAAAATCGAAATATTTCATTATTAAGATGCATTCAGCAAGTATCATCATCATCATCATCATCATCGCCAACACCACCAATGCAATTCTTTGATAAAATAATGAAAGTCTGTATCAATATCATCGTCGATAATTGTACAATTATATCATTGCTATCGAGAATATCGGTGATAACGATAAATCGTTATCATTGATATTCTCGATCATCATTATTATCATCATGCTCAATTTAATCATTACCAATTCAATCATCTTTTTTTATCATTTTAAATGTGTGCCGGATATCGTATTGAAACAATTTCAGTGATTATTTTAATTTGATACTTATGATATGAAACTAGTATCTTTCTGAGTGAACATACCGTTCACTCAGAAAGATACTAGTTTCATATCATTTTTTTATCAATCAAAATATCTAACTGCTTATTGGGATTTTTTTTTGTATCAGAGAAAACAAATACTGTAGCTAAAGTAAAATAAGTGTTTTACAAGCATTAATAGAGAATAAACTCAGTGTTTAAATCCAAAATGAGATATTGAACGCTCCTCATATAAATTGCTCTTACTTGAGGATTTAACTCCACCTAAAAGCAAATATAATGATGGTTTATTGTATTGTCTACACAGAAAACAAAATTTAGTGAATTTGTACATTTTAAAACAATTACGGAATACAAGAATAGGAATTCTACTTGAATTTATCAAACCAGATTATCACAGGTGATAACAGATATAAGTCAGTTATGTGCCATGCGTGAGACACACTTAGGCGATCATGTATCTTTCAATATGTGACTAAAGAGGCAGCTTTTTTCCCCGCAGTAGGTTGCCATTTCTTTCTGCGGTAGACCAGTTGCCATCCAAGGCTACAGAACCCGGTCTATCCTGCTATTTACCCATAGCTGGGGAGAAGAAGAGGATTCATAACTTTCCCAAGGGTATTAGCACGTAAGTGAATGCAATGGATTTGACTGGGAATTCGAACCCGGCTTTCCGATTCTTCAATCCGAGCCTCTATCCATTACTCCACCGTGCCAACATTTATTATTTAAAACGATCTCTATGTGGTATTGAATTACTTTGCATTAAATTATGAGTAAGTCATTCAATTTTGTCTTCACCTATAAGACTGTTCCAAATCGTAACAAAGTTTTTATTCCCGTAGCTTTTGTCTCTTCGATGCTGTCTATAGATCAAAGATAAATATTGATCAACAAGTTGGATCCATTTCAACGAGACATTAAAATAGATTTATGCACTATGCAGTACTGGACTAATATATTAGATTTTATCTACAAATTCATTTAGTTAGGTACAAAATTATATTAAAATTATTTTATCGAAATAGGATATAAAATAGACTTTAGAATAAATTTTAAAACACTTTCATGAAAGCTATATGCTGAACGAATACATTGCCGCGCTGACAACTTTCTCCAGCAACTACAACATTTAGTCACGAACTTCTTCAGGGATAATTCTATCAACATGCACATCCTTCTACACTGCATAACAGAATTAACGTTCCGTATTCTTTCACAAATATACGTCTGTTTGTTTTGATTTTTTGTGAGATGGAAGACCTGAAATTGCAATATCAAATGGGGAAGCAGACATTCTCTTCTGAGAAAAAAAAAGTAACAAAATTTCCAGAAACATATTCAAGCGAGCTCAGTTGAAAAATAAAACTTGCAATTCAGAAGGAAACCTAAGATGACAAATTATACAATTGTATTCAATATAAAAACGATTTCATAAACAATGCTCTCTTAAATAATTGTTAAAATTTCAAGAATTAAACACACATATAGAAAACCACATAGATCATAAAATTTAGAAATTTAGCACCAGTAAAACAATCAGAAGTTTGTTGTAGCAGATAAAATTGTAACATTCGGTTTTATTGAACAACTTTTTCGAATTTTTCTCATAAATTTTTCTCGAATATAAACTTATACATAAATCGCATATAATTTTAAGTTATTCAATTTATTCAAATTTTAAAGGTGTATACATCTTTTTTTTATAATTATTTACAAATAGTATTTTTTAATTAATTAATACTACTTGCATTTGTTATAAAACAATAACAAGGTTGTTCGAGAATGGATATTTTTTATTTTCGAAACATACATTTATATATTCTTTCATTAGTTCATGTATTCACTGATTTTGCTGCCTATTTTTTGTCATTTCTGTCCAGTGACAGAATAATATTGTTCATATCATATCAAATAATATTTGTTAATATCAAAAATGGAAGTGAAAAGTATTTATTCAATTAGATAAAATTTAAAACATCCACTAAAAACTCATTGTATATATTTGACTTTACTATCAACTGACAGGTTTGTCATTTTCATCAAACATTTTTATAGTTTCCTATGTTTATAGTTGTAGTTATTTTTTTATAATGTTCAAATATTTTTGAATTGTTCTAATGTTTTAGAATTGCATTTACCGAACAACATCGCGTTTTAGTTAAGTCAGAATATTTACAAGAGCAAAAACACAAACAGAAAACAAGGAAAACACGACTAACTCCAGCAAAAGTTGTTATTTGAAAAAGGAATATTGAAATAATTATGTCAAATAATTCTATGTGTCTTTTGTTACGTCTGCTGCTAAACTGTTCAATTCAACTGCAAACAAATCAAGCAATAACGCAATTAGCGGCATAACAAGTTTTGTTTATTCCCATAATAATCTGAATTTGTATTCATAGTCCGAATGAATAGGAAATTAGTTTTATTCCTCAGTTAATTGCAACTCAAATCTCAATATTTGAAATAGGTTCAGCACTGGATATTTTTTTAAATTCTAATCCAAGGGATGATATTTATTTTCATGAAAAATATAGTCAGATGGCAGTTTCCATTCGTAATTTGAAATAAAACAAAAAATGCCACAGGGAAGATATTTATATCAGCCGAAAATTAGAAATTTCACAATTCGATATACTGATTAGGAACTCAACACATCTTTTTCTAGAAAAGAAACCGAGGAAAAAAATCTGTTTTCATTTATCTCTAAACTATACAAATACATTTGGTATAATTGAGACTTAGAAAAGATATTGCGTTATCAATAAATAACATTTACTTTAGCCGAAACATAAAAATATAAATTTCGTCTCGTAAGAAAAAAGTGTATATCGGTGATAATTACTTTTTTCCCTCTTTTCTCAAAGATTACGGTGACGATATAACAGATATTCATATATTACTCCTGCCAAAAGCAATGAACCATCTAAATGCTAAAATGATTCTTTTAACTAAAATGTAATTTTTAAAAATCTCTAACCAGATATGTTTCTTTTTAAATAGTGTGTGTATCTAACTTAAGTGTGGGTTTGTATATATGTGTATGCCTAAGTGTTTTTATGTATTTCTCTGTGAATTTTACGTTTACGATCAGTACTGCTGACTGATATCATATTTTCTCAACACTACCCCAGTCACACTCCTCACCCCGACCCTCTAGTCAACGAGTTAAGGCTTTCTTTGATTTTCACCGACTTTAGGTCGGGTTAAATTTAATTTGTCTTTTTTCAATTGATACATTGAACTAAATAACTTATACTGTACGAAATAAATTATTTAAAATGGACATTTGAAAACAATAAGTGGAGATAAAAATGGGTTCTTTGACAAACAGGGCATACAAGTCATTAAAGATGTTTAAAAGATTATTTATAAAATTAAAGCAAGAAATACATTGCCTATTAAATGTATCCCGATCAGATAGGACTCAGATCTACATAGCCTGACTAGCCAGATTAATTTTCTTTTTCTTTCTTTCTTTCTTTCTTTCTTTCTTTCTTTCTTTCTTATAGACAATATCAACGAAATGTATTTCGGTCAATATTTTGAGACAGGGGGTTAAAATAATTAATTTCGAATCAAGTTGGCTAAAAAAGAAAACGACGCATTATGAAAGATTTTTGTTGCTTTGTAATAGTTATACTTGAATCTTGAATTATTAAGCACAACAAGCCTGACCACCGGAGTCGCCACTGATATATATATATATATATATATATATATATATATATATATATATATATATATATAAAGCAAACCAGTAAGTATTATTACACATAATATAAATCAAGAATACAATATAAACTGTCTAAAAAGTTTCTCCCATCAGGCAATACTCAGGTGTCCTTTATATCATAATAATAAGTCGCAATTTTCATTCTCTTCTTCACATTTAATAAATATTATCTCCACCAATTTCGGACATTTATCACTGTTTCATTTACTTTAACTCATAAACATTTGAGTTTAGTTATATACAGTGTCATATTATTATTTCAAACGTTATTTGGAATAGACGTCTCATGTTTATTTTAAACAGTGTGTATTACGTCTCACGGCTTGCACATTCGAGAAATATTAATAAATAATGCATGAGTTTTGTAATAAAATTTGGGTAGATGAGAAAGAACATAACTGTGATGGTGCCTGAATAAGCAGCCAAAAGACAGGCATTGAACATGCAGAACAGGAAAAAGGAAGTGCAGAAGACGTCGACACATGCATTGAAAAAGTCCAGTAAATGAAAATTCCCTAGAATCGATAACATTCTAAACTTTTGGCATAAAACACTGTCATAAAACACTGTCGTTCTTTTACAATATAATTCAGGAAGAACATTAACTGATCCCAGAATTGCTGGTAAATTGTATCAAATTTTTACTTTCCTAAAATGATGAAACTAAAATGCCTTAGTATTACAAAGCTATAACCGATCTTACGACACTAAACGATATTCTGACTTCTGTCCTAAATAAAAGCACGAATGTTCTCCTCATTATGAATATTCTTTTTCATGATGAAGAAATGTGTTATAAACGGGGTTCATATGGATTTGAGGATCAACTCCTGATTAACGAAATAATTCTTGACGATTGTTATAACAGACGCAAAAATATTTCAGTACCCTGGATAGATTAAAAATAGCTTTTGGCAGTTTTCCTCATGAGTGGATTTCACCAATAATCAGAATTTCTTTATCTCATGTCATAAAGCTGCAGGAAACAACATTAATTCTCAATACAGCTCTAAATTCTGGAGACGGCAATATCAAATTTAGAATATTTCAAGGAGACTTACTATTGTTTTGTTTGGCAATAATTCTCAGAAGCTAGCATCTAAATTGAACAAACTGTGGAAATAAAGTGTATGGAAAAAGTATGAACCAACATCTCAACACGAACGACCTGAAAACTTTTACAGAAAATAATCAACAACAAATGCTCCTTCAAACAGCCCAACAAGGGGAAACTATTAAGCACACACAATATCACCCTAAATAGGGCTACTTATTTAGTACCTGAAGGTAGTTAGATCCTTTAGAAGGAAACAGAATAAAACACTGGTTAATAAGAGACAAATTACGAAAGGAGTGCTATCACAATGTAAGAGTGATTCTGAAAACAGAACTGAATACCAGAAACAAAACTGAAGTCATAAACTCTCTAGCCATTTCTGTAATCATATACAACTTCAATAATGGTAATTGGTCCATCTCCGAGATGAACAAAGTTGATATAAAAATATGAAAGATTCTCAAAATGTTTCGTATGCATCATTCAAAATCAGACATTGGCCGATTGTACCTTCCGAAGTAGAGAAGGTGGTCTCGGATTAATTTAACTGCAATTATCAATGAAAACTGCAAGCATGGATCTTTTTGGTTACTTACAGCAAAAAAAAAAAAAAAAAATCACAGTATATTAAGATCGTTTCTGAAACACGACGGTACCAAAACTCTGCACCTTGTAACAAAAAACTCCATAGCATATCTTCAGAAAATGCAGCTAAACGAATCAGAAGCAGAATAAAATTCAGCCCCAATCGAAAAAGGAAAACAAATAAAAATGCAACAAACCAAATTGGCCACCTAAAAAACACCAAGGGGAATTGTTAGAAAAAAAACAACAAAACAAACTTGCACGGTAAATAACATATCACAGCAAGCGATCTTGATGTAAATCAATTACTCATCAATGGTGGTAGCCTTTGGCTTCAAACTAAAAATTGAAAGGATTCATCATTGCTGCCGAGGGTCAGTGCCTACCAATCAGGAATTACCAATGCAACGTCCTGAAACTTGACAGTAGCTCTTCCTGTTGTATATGTGGAGACAATAGACCCCATAATATCTGGGCGTAGCAGACTGGAACTAACACAGTACTTAAAACAACATGATAGAACTGATCATTGTATACATTGATCATTATGTCGTACATTCACCCTCCATTGGAACATAAGCCACCACAAAATATACGCAATGATGACATTACCATCCACTTGAATTTCAGCGCTCAGAATGATAGGGAAATACAGGCCCATCGACCAAACATAACTGCGAAAAATGGGCAAACACATGTCTTCTGATAGATGCTGCTGTCCCAGATAAAAAATGAACATGCCTTTGTAAATGTTTGAGAAACTAAGTAAATACAAGTACTTCGGGATAGAAATCAGTAAAATATAGCATTTCTAGACAACATGATTAACTGCTAGGGATGATATCTAAAGGAGCAAACAAATATATAGATAAAATTCTTGACAGCCCTAAAATATGTGAATTGAAAAAAGACAAAATCTGCCTTCTTAGTGACATGGCAGTCTCTGCAGACTGTAATGTACTTTTGAAGATCTTCAAAATACAAGGACCTTCAAATCGAAATCTAAAAAATGTGGCACATAACGACATCAACAATTTCAGTTGTAGTTGGAGCCCTCGGATTGATTGGAAAAGATTCCAATCGACTCATTTGGGAGCCCAAAGCCTTAAAGAATACAAAAGAATGTTCTCACAAGTACAGCCCACACTTTACGAAGGGCGTTTTCTACGTAAAATATGTGTTTTTTTTCCAAACTGTTCAGTGGAAAATGTCAATATGCCATTTCTGATCTTAGGTCTCAGGGTGGGACCATGAAAGAAAAGAGTATACACCAGAAATCAAAGTAAATAAAATAATAATAATAATAATAATGATGATGATGATGATGATAATTTTGCACGCTGAACTCGCAGTCGGATTATAGTCATAAATTGGCTAGCAATAGCAGTTGTTACTTACAGTTTTAATATTATTAACTGAAGTATAGGTGAAATAAAGAAAATGTATTCCAAATTTAGAAAATTAATGAGAAATGTGAAAAAATCCCCCATTTATAAAGAGAACAATAGATTCCTAAAAAAGACTCAATATCATTCTTAAAAAAATAAATAAAAATATGCAACCAACAAATTTGGCTAAAATTATTTTCAAATATTCTAAGACACAAGACACAATTTAAAAAAAAAAAAAAAAAACTCCCGGAAAGGGAAATCTTTACATGACCAATATGCACTCAGAAGTAACGATGTGGATGTAGATAAAATAACACAAAATCCATTAGTGGCTGAATAGTACATAGTAATAGTGAATATATATATATATATATATATATATATATATATATATATATATATATATATATATATATATATTTATTACGAACTTGTAGCATATAGATGAACCACGGGTCCTAAAAAAAAAAGAAAACGTGGGATCTTTTCTCGGTCTTCACTCAGAAATGGAAGCGGCACAAGGGAATCAACGAAGAACAGACACAAGACGATGGATTTCAAAATATAAGATTTATTTATAAATATATATAACGAAATAAAGAAAGAAGGAAAAAAAAACCTTCATTTAACAAAGGGGGGAGGACATCATTAAAGAATAGAAGGCGCGAGCGAATATATACATGAAAACAGATCAAGCCAAACGAATCAACTTATCTTTCAGTCGAGTTGATATCTTCACATAAAGTTTTGGTTCGCGGAAGCGAGAGTTCTGATGATAAAACAATATCTTGGCCTGCCAACATTTTTCCTGGATTCCTTTTCTTTTCACAAGTATTCGAGGGTCCCCAGCATTTCATACAGGCGTTTGGTTGGGTCGATCAGTTCCGTAGCAGTCCTTTCGCCACTAGTCGACAGACTTTGCTGTCTTCCTGATCTCAGTTGGCGGTCTGACGATTTTTGCCCAGCGACGTTCAACTGCAAAATCCTTTTTTGGTTTTCGCTGTCCCCAAAGACAGTCACGTGGGTTCCCTTCGTCCTTGACCGGGTACGCAGGAGGATAGGGCGCAAATCACGCAGTGCTTGTGTGATGGCCAAAAGTTCAACACATGCTCAGTACGTTCCGATCACGTGAATCGCAGCAGGAGACCCTGATGGTGCCTGGAATTCACTTATGGTCAGCCGCCTGATAGCTGTGAAATCTTGGAACCAGGTCATTCTCGCGCCGGGTCACTTCGAAGTTCACGGGCCCTTGGCTTGTGGGTGGAAGAGAGGATAAGGAGAGAAAGAATTTGTGAAGAGGAAAGAAGGTGTATGGCTGATCATAGGATATATTCGCTCGCAAGTCGAAAACATTGGATTAAATTTCTATTTTTATTTATTAATTTATTTTTCTTTTATATCTAACTAATTTTCTTTATTTAAGATTTTACTTTAGCCTAACGCCTATATAGTTAATGAAATCGTATACGTGACAATATATATATATATATATATATATATATATATATATATATATATATATATATATATATATATATATATATATATAATTGCAGGAATCCCTCGGTTAGTCTGGCTAATGTGTACCTTAAAATACACACTAATCGAAAACTCATTAACTGAATATAATAACTTATAGGAAATTATATAATTTGTACCTCAGATTTTAGTGTCATTCACTATTAATTTCTAATTTGCATACTTTTTAATTAAAATATATACGCATATAAGAAGATACAATAATGAAAATGCTATGAATTAATGTTTATTAATCTGATTTTTATGAGAAACTTATTTATAGTTGTTTGCCGGTAGTATTATACTGTTCTTCATATAATTGGCGGTACTAAGAAATTGCCCTTTCCCGTTTTCCAGACATATCGTAATCATTCGTTTTTCAACCTGAAAAATTTATTTACAATCATTCCATAGTAAATACATACATATTTTATATTTCGATATTTTTTTGATAAATGCTAATTTCTGTATCTAATTAAATCGTCCATTTCTTTTTAATAAAAACTCAGAAATTTCCTTTTAAGACCTTCAAAATAAACATGAAAAAATCAAAATATACAAAAATTGTAAAAGGACAAAATATTCAGATATGTGTTTTTATTATCGGTTTATAAAATTGATTTTTTGAGCATTAGTGTAATTAATAACGTAATATTTGATAAACAAAATAGTTAACCATTTTTCATTTTTAAATTTTAGGAAATTTTTAATTAATCGGTAGCTATAAAAAAATCAATTTTTAAGGGTTAAACTGAAAAATGTTTTACCGCACTAATCGAATTTTGGTATATAAAAATTTTAGCGCACTAATCTAAAATGTATTAATCGATGGTATATTGCCTTCAGCATTCACAATTTAAAAAGTAAAAAAATAAAAAACAGGCACATTGTAATATACATTGTGTTGCATATTTATAAGACAACCTTAACTTTCAACGAAAGGAGTTTGAATTTATATGATTTGGCAATTCATGGGCATTTGTATACATATGAAATTAACCATTTTGCAATTAACTATTTTGGAAAATAGATTTTTGTAGACCTAAAAAATACCAGAAGTTTTTGTTGCAAAATTGTATGATCTGTAACACGCTGTCAAAGAAAAAAAAAATTCAGTAACTCGTAACATTTTCAGTATGATAAATAACCTGGAAATGCGTTCTGACAAATTATCTACTATTTTACACAATTGATCATCATCTATTGAAGCTCATGTATTCTATGTATCCTTTTCAGACCTTTGGGGTTGAATAGCATTGACGCCTAAATTTATACACCTTACAAGCAAGGGTACATCACAGATTATCAATTGAATTGAGGTCAGGGGAACAGACTGGCCAACTATTAACGTCAATGCTGTGGTTCTGAGACCTCAGTGTTCTGCTCTGTGCCTGATAGATTAGTACATTTTCAGTCTTTTAGTCTTTTTAACTCTGCTAAACGTACTTTTTAAAGCAGTTAGTTACAGAAGCATTATTTCATAGCATAAATATAATATAGTGCCAAATCAGTCAAAATTAAGCTTTCATAAGTTGAAAGTGTCACTGTCTTATAAATATGCACCACATTGTATAAGTGAGTTCTCGTAACAACTGCTTCACTTCTGGCCAATGTCGCTGATAAAATTGTTTCTTCATCTTTTATGGTTTTAACTTAGCAATTATTAAATATTTTAACACCAATACTATTCTTTGAACGGTTTATGTTTAGAGGATTGTTAATCATACCGTTTTAAAATTTTAATCGAGGTAAGTATAACGTATTTGAGGAAATATAAAAAAATATTAACCTAATTTTGGATTGAATTCAAGTTAATTTGTTTCTTATTCACAGATTTGGCTTACTGTTAAATTAAATAATGAATTCGATTTAAATTGGAAATAACTTTGTATTTAAATTTACCAAAACAGTTTGAAAAGATTTATTTCCTATCACTTGATAAGTAATTTAATCTTATTAAAAAAGTTACTGCTGGTTTTCAAACGTATTAGCATCTGAAGTAAACATTGAACTTGTGAGATTTGCCATTTTAGATTTCTTGCTTTACTGTAAACCAGAATAAAATGCCGGCATTTTGTACTTTACGCCCTATTTATCACTACATTAATGAAACAATTTCCATTGGTTATAAATCAAATACAAGGGAATTTATATCTGCATCAAACTGACCACAAAACTATAAATTTTATCCAATGATTAGATTTGCACTTGTATCATGATCTAATCGCGAGTCACTAACATCTTCTATTTCAGTTCATATAAAATTTCCATATTTTCCATATGTAATGAATTGATATTATAATTTAAGACACAAATGAAAGCGTACCATTCATATTGCAATCATTTCTGTTACAGATCATCGTATAGTTTGATAATTGCAATCACAAATCTCATAACCTGATTAAAGTACAGTATTTACATTAGTCGGACTATTGTCCTCATCTTTGTCGCCATATTTGTCACAACGTTTCGGCCGTTGTACGCTCCGGCCTTCTAATCAACGCCTTTATCCACTGTGCCATGTGTCCTTGAGGATGGCACAGTGGATAAAGGCGTTGGTTAGATCCAGTGACAGACCCAAAGAATGTGAGTTCAATACCCGGTTAAGGCAGTGGAGAACTTTCAGAGGGAAAATTAGCAGGAGATAACTGATAACTGACATCCATCAAACAAGGCACGTGGAACTAGAACAGTCTACCCCAGTGATCGAAATAAAGGGTTCAGTTCGAAATTCCAACCACCTGAAGAAGGCCGGAGCGTACAACGGCCGAAACGTTGTGACAAATATGGCGACAAAGATGAGGACAATAGTCCGACTAATGTAAATACTGTACATAATATCTCATCTCAGAAATATAGACAGACTCTGATTAAAGTAAATAGATTCTACCAAATTTGATAATGGCATTTACGAATAATCTTTATAAATAGTTACCAATTCTGCGTAACTACTTCAATTAAATATAAATATTTTAAAAGTAACTACTTTAATTTTTGAAAAATATGAACTGGATATTCAACTGGCTTAACATATAAATAGCTGATTAGTCGTAGATGCTGCTTTAGGATTTACTGAAAGTTATTTAACAGAACATACTATTCGTTAATATGAAAGATTTAAAGGAGACTGTTTTAAACAAGATAGGCTGAATAATCTCCATTTCAATTGATTTTACTCTAACATTTACACAGACATGTGTCCTTTATATATTTGTGGACATATAAGGGTGCATAGCAATATATGTAAGTAAAATATTAAGACAACAATAGAACCTTTAAAACACTGACTTATGACTCAATTATTTTTTATCTTCCGTTTTTAATACACTCATTTAATACGTGTATTCATAGTGGGCAGGGGTAAATGAATTCTGACATGAAAAGAGTAAGTAGGACAATTAAAAATAATGCCTAGTTTATAAAATAGCTATCATTATTTTTCTATATTTTAAATTTCATATAAATTGTGTGCGTTCCTATAGATACTAACTAAAAATTAACTTAATATCTTACATCGATGCATTATCTAATCTATTTGAGAGTAAATAAAATTTATGTATAGTAAACAAATTAGTTTGGATTTAATATTTTGTATATTTCCCCAAATAAATCATATTTATCTTGTTAAAATTTAAAAAAAAAAAATCTTATTTCAGTGTAAACATTTGAGTTTTATTTGAACAGAAACTTTTCAAAGGATTTTGTTAAATGGGTTTTCTCCGTTGTTTTTTTATTACAATTATTTAGGGTTCATTGTTTACGGAGAATTACATGTTAGCACTTCTACAAATGTGAAATTATAAAATTCGAATATCTTAATTTTCAAAGAAATAATAAGTTTATTTTATATATACCTAAATAATTATTATTACTGAAGAACAATGAGTATTGATATTAGCGAACAGCATCTAAATACTTTTAAAATATTTAAAATTTTTATGGTAAATACGGTGTTTACTTCTCGGTGTTAGAATTTAAGCTGGAATAAAGTAGACGTATACTGCGTTTCAGAGGCATCCTGACTTAAAGCGTAACATTTTCTTTTTAATGTTATAAATTGAGACTTGCTCATTCATTTTCTTGAATTCATTGAACGTGAGATGGTAGAAAATTTAATCTATCACAAATGATTTCCTTAAAGTTTATTGTACGAATGATGTTCTACAGCTATTCGCAGTAGTTCAAGGATTTGATGATATGAATTAGTTGTACAAAGTTTTCCAAATCGAAGTCAGGTCTCATTATATGGCTTATTGCATCGCCGTAAATTAGCAACGTAACCTATTATCGTATCGCCATAAAACTGAAGACATTCTTCTCTTCAGTTGCTGTATATATATATATATATGAAAAGCGTTTTGGAATCATATTTTTAAATAAATGATTATATATATATATATATATATGCTAAAACATTAAAATTCTCTCCCCTTGAGTTGAGTTGGATAAGCCTTATTATTAGCAGAGGCTGATTTACGTGTCATCTTCACAGTACAAAATAATGAAACACCTCTTAAATTTCTACAAGCAACAAAGTGGAAGTTAGTGTCATTGCTTGCGGTGAAATGAGCTTTCGTTTCGCTGATATTAGAAATCATTTGCCTGTATTTCTCCTACAGAACGAGGACACCGATGTTTACAATGATTTTATTTATTTTATTTTTATTTTTGGTTAAATAAATAGCATTTTCCATTATTAGTATAATTTAATCACATTAATTAGATTTGATTTGAAGTAATTTGAATTCCATTGGTATTAATTGAATTCTTGTTTACAGTTCCTACTTTCCATATGAGTTCTTCTCAACATCTATTTAGAGTCCAAACATTCTCAGATGGGTTTTCGAAGACATATGGTCTATGAAGATGAAAAGTTTTAAAGATTTATAGACACAAACCGCAATAAATTAGACGCCAGCATAGAACTGGTGATGTGATTCAATAAATTATTACACGGAAAAGTTAAATCTAACAAGTAATATTATCAATAATGATATAATAAGGATAATATCAATAGGTATTAGTATCTTTACTCACAGGGCAGATTGAGAGAAACATGAACAGGGGAAAGCAGCGTATAACATACTTGATGGACTTAAGGAAATGGGTAGTAGAACAGTGTTTGTGAGAAATAGTAAAAATACGATATTTATTAAGGACTACAACGGACAGGAATATGTGGAGGACCATGACCGCCTACGTCCTGAAGGGACACGATGCATAAAGAAGAAGAAATCCATGGTAAAATAAATAATTTATACGTCCTGAATAATTCAAATCAACCTTTCCCGTTCGAGTCATATTCAACATAATAAATAACTGAAATTATTTGATTTTTTAGTAAAAGGCAAAAGAAAAAGCACAAAGAGTAGGGAATATTTATTCACAACAAGACAGAAAGAAGAGACAAGTGGGACAAGGAAGATTTAGTGTGGAAATGTACTAAAGTTTTCAAAAATCTCGACAGGCTCAAAGAAACAAATGGCTAGGTTTCTTTTTTATTTAATGAAAACTTGTTAATGGAATTACGTATAAGTTTTAAAATGTTATCTTAAGAATTTAATCGCCATTTTAGTTATGATTTGTTTCTGTTAGTCAACTCTTCTGAATAACAAAACTTTTAAGAAAGAAAGCAAAACGTCTAACGGTTTCCTTTATATTTATCGCAGAATGAAAAATCGTTTATGTAAAGTTTGAAGCTGAATATATTATTTTAGCTGAAAACAAGACTATGTTGTTTCCAGATCAATTTTATAAGAAGTAGTATAATACAGGCGCGAAGCATAGAAGAGTAAACAACTGATAGCTTTTTGGAAATAATCCTGATGAAACAGGAAAACTTGTTTGTTTTCAGTAAATTAATAGTAAATATAACAAACTTTGGCGTCGACGCGATGTAAGACAAATCGATCGATACATTAACTCAAAAGACACGTAGAAATTTCTAGTGTCTGTTAATGAATACAACGCTTTTTGTTTTCAGAATAAATAATTTTTCTTATTTATTCTAAAAGGCTAAGTTATTGATCATTAACATTACAAGCGCATTACAAGAAAGGGAATTGTTGAAAACAAAAATACTACGGCTGTGTTAGTTTTAAGGATTAATGGAGAATCGTAGCACATAAATTTAGATATTTTCTTTCGTCAATGTGATATTTCGGAAAACGGAATGAAACTGAAATGAAATGCTTTTTATTTATCCTTTATCGTTTAAACTTTAGAGGTGAACAAATATAATCAATCAAAAAGTAAATATAAGAAAAGTTGAGAAACATAAAGACATATCCACAGGGTGGAGATTTGAAGAAGAAGGAGAAGAGAAAGGTATAAAAAATGACTGAGATGACTGAAGACGAAAATGCGATGTGAGAAAAGAAAATGACGAAATAGAGTTAAAGAGAAGACTTAACTTCCAGTAGAATGTGTTTTTGGCAACTCCCCAACAGCGATAATTTATATAGTAGTTCTGCTGCAGAATCAATTAAATGACCTTCTTATAAACACAATTTTCCATTTAAAATTTTCCATTAAAGTATAAAATAGAACCAAATGTCATATTCTTATTACAAAATTAAAGTTGAGCACGAAACTAATTTTTGACGCAAGAAAACCGAGATTAAAGTGAGCTGCGGTGCAATGTCCCAACAACAAAATAGTCAATGCCCTCTCCAATCAGGCACCGGGCAAAAATCTCAGCCGGCTCCTATAAATTGAGTGGGAGGTGTTGCTTGGAGGAACATCACTCTGGGAGAGAGCCAAGCATTAGCCGATCTTATGTTGACAAGTGACAGAAATTTAGATACTTTATTAACTCAATAATTACTTAAAAGATTATGTAATATTTTGCAAACTTTGTTAATAATATACCTACCCCAAAACCAATATACCAAAAAAAAAAAAAAAATCAACTTAAAAAGTGGATTCAATTCTCTAAAATTTCTGTTTTTAACTTATTGGTATGGAGGGGGGTCAAATTTGGGATTAAGAATATAATTTGGCTTGAAAAGTTACCCCTAAATTGAAGCTGTAAAAGAAATAATTGTATTTAAGAAGCTTAATCATCTCAAATATTACTTAGTTCCCAGCAATGCCGCAGAAGTGTTGTGTCATTGATTGCAAAACAAATAACAGAAACTAGCAAGGCAAAACTGTGTGAGAGATTAACAAGATATCAGTTTATCGTTTTTCAAAAGTCAAAGATGAGAGAGAGCGATGGAGAAAATCAGTTCCAAATGCCAATCTGAATGAAGTGATAGGTCTTGACTTGGCATCTCGACACCAGTTACTTTCTCACAGACGTTATGTGGCTTTTCTACAAATATTTTCATGGCAACTGCTCCGACGAGCTATTTTCACTGGTGCCCCAACTTCATGAATTTAAGCGTGCTACTAGGGTGGCATCTCGGTCCCACCCTGTTGAAACAGTTAAATATAACAACCACTTCTACACCAACAGCTTCTTCTCTCGCACTTCCTGACAGTGGAACTCCATTCCTTTTACTTGCTTCCCTGATAACTATAATAGTCAAAATATTAAATGTAATGTCAGTCGACCCTGATCCCCGTCCTTCTCTTTATCCTTTCCACAAACATCCCTCTTTACTCTTACTTTCACTCTCTGTAACCCCTTGCGTGCTAGGGACACTCCCGCCTCGCTTGGGGTGAAATGCTTAAAAAATATATTTATTTGTTAACTACATTGGCTTTCAAATTTGAATACCATGGAAGTTCATGGAAAAATGCACCCCCAAAATCCACCATCTGTATGGCCAGGTGTGCCAAAAGTCAAATACCAGCACCCTAAACTCTAGTACTTCTCGAAATCAAATTGATGAAGTGAATGTTTTTTTTAGAATTAGATAAGATTAATTATACAAATTTGAAAGAAAGTCTAATCAGCAACAAAAAGACTTTGTGTATCCAGTTGTAGCATTTTTGGATGAAAATATTTTAACTGTTCAGTCGTCAAAAGTTATCTCTCTCTTTAAGTTGCGAATTTATAAAAAATTGAAGTTTGAAACCTTTCATTATGGAGTTAAGTGTTATATTAGTAACCTGTCCACAAACCTTATAAATACAGTTGATACATTGGAAGAAATTACCCGATATTTAAATTCTATGGCATTTGATCACAAGAAGGATATCTTGAGTTATCACTTTTCAGCAAAATGGCTGGAATGAAATACAGCTCAGATATAATAATACGTGCTTTTGAGTACTATGCAAAATCACATTGTATAATAGATTAAGGATGACATCAAAAGTCTCAAAACTTAATGGAAAATCTTTTTGTTGTCTTTATTTAATACTTTAATGCCAGTCAAAAAGGGTGCATAATTCTCCATGATGAAGTATATATCAAGATAATGTTACTATATCATGACAAACAACTATTTGGTAAGTCAGTTGACAATCCATCTTTACTTGCTTACTTGGTATAATGTTGATATATCTTAATGGGGGTCCAAAACTTTTTACAAGATTGATTCCCAAAGTGAGTTAACAGTTCAGGTCATCACCTCTGTACCAGCTGATGTAAAGGCTATTATATCTGATGGTAACTAAGTAAATCAAACGTTTTTAAAAATTATACCCCACACTCCCTGAAAAACCTTAATTGACTGAAGATAATAAACATTTGCTTTTTGATTATGTTGATCTGTTGAAAAATTGTGGCTCACAGAAAAGACAGGAAAACTAATCTTTGATGATAATGGAGTAAAACAAGTTATATCGTTTTGAATCTGAAAGACTAGTTAAACTTTCAGATTTAAATGAAATTTTCATTGCTCCAAAGCCCATAGAAAAACAATGGGTTTCTACCTACCTCAGAGTGTTTTAAGAAAGAAACATATTTGGTTGGTGCATAATTATTAGGCGTTTTTGTAGGCGAGTTATTTGTTAATACAAATTGCTGTTTTGTTTACTTTTTTAATAAAAATATTATTTATTTTCAGATAATAAAAATTAGTGTCGACAATCATAATAAATATTGTTTAAAAACGCCTGATAATTATGCACTAAGCCTTCTCACTTCTCACTCAGTCTGAAATAAGTGTGGATAAGAATGATACTGTCATCTTCATAAACCAAGCTTTGGCATGGTGGAAAGTTTTAGATGTAAAGACCCTTCAAATTGGTAAATTACGCTCTTACAAACTGAAATCAGTTCTCCGAATGACAGCCGACATAATTTTATCATTGAGTTTGGTCAAATGGCTCTTCATATAGCTGACAGTCAAGGTAATCGTATAAAACAATTATCTAAACACACTGTTACTACCATACACCATGCTTGCAATGGAATTGTTAGTCAATGTCGACACCTTTTAGCTGCAAGCTATAAATATGTCCTAATTGGGCAATTTACAACTGATCCATTAGAAAAAGAATTTCGTAAACTTCGTCAAGGATCAGGTGGCACCTAATTTATAAATGTCCAACAGCATATTGAAAAACTGCATATTAAGCAGACATCTTTGCTTTTAAAGCGGAATGTAAATATTGATACTTTTGATATTAAACCAGGTCACCAATGTACATTTTGTGATTATAAACTTTGTGAAGAAGGTTCAGACATGTTTGGCAATATGGAAATTTTAGAACCATCTCATTCTGAAAAATGATAATCAACCCATTGAATATGAAACCATTTTTATTATAAAAATTATGGAAAATATACCAATTCAAAGTTTTCTTCTGGCCACTGTTGTCAATAGTTATTTTTTGTTTCATCCTTTTCCATACAATAAAAGAAAAGGTGTGTTATAAACCATTAACATTTTTATGCTTATTTCTGAGTTTCATTTTATCAACATGGGGAGAAAGCATGCTCATATTTTTTCAAATGTTACACACAGATCAGACAAAGAACCAGCTTTAAAGGTCTTGAAACTTTCCTAGAATGATTTTTGTTTTATCTGTCTATATTTCTGAGATAATTGATTGTCAAATATACATTCCGGCTGGTGCCTTCCAGCCTTCTTCAGCTACTTGTTGAATCCGATAAAATTAATGGAAATTTGAACCAGACTCTTTATTTAATCCGTGGGGGTAGATTGTATGAAAGTTTCGGTAAGAACTGTAAATAGTGATATTTCTGTTTCAACATCATGTGAAGTATATCATTTACCAGAATTATTTAGCTCTTTGTTTTGTTTAATGATTATCAGTGTCCACAACAAAATACATATTTACTTAACTTTCAGCACATCCTATTATCCTCAGTTATGGGTCAAAATGTTATTCTAAGTAATTTCAATAATAGATGACATAATTTTCTTCCAAAATTTCTGAAAATCAAACATTTTTCAATAAGCCTACAGTTCTGGCTCTCAGTTGCGCTGTGATCAGACCTGGAGCAGGCTTGTAGTATATTGCGCCATTGCTGATAGGCAAACAGAGTTTGCTTTGGAACCAGCTACTAACCTCACTAAAACGGAACGTTCTTTAAATGTTTTAAGAGCATTGAATCTTTGTTCTGGTATAGGTGGCGATGTTACTATTTTCCTGACTTCAAACTGACCGCTCATACCCAAAGTTATGGTAAAGTTGACAATTGCTGTAGCAGAGAAATTCTACATTGGTCTATTATATATATATATATATATATATATATATATATATATATATATATATATATATATAGATATATATATATATATATATATAGATATATATATATAATAGACCAATAATATATTATAGTCCTTTTTCACTTAACAATATGTACAGAAGGTAATTTATTTCCATATATTTCATGAGAATAACTAATTTAGATTATAAATGCAAGTTCAAATATTTTCTTGGGATTTAATATCAATTTTCTGTTAATGTTACGTTACAAGGGGACATATTTACAACGTTACCTAGTAACGGTAGCTATGTAATGTTACAGAAAGATTGTAGCAAAGTCATTTTTTAGCTAGAAATTCATTGGGCAAATTATGAACAGTTTGAAGTCATAGCATTCATAACTTTATAAACGCAACAGAAATAGACTATACCGATCATTCTTGTATATTAACAGAGACCAAAACATTGAATGAATTCGAAATGGAAGTAACTGGAGAATTTTATCATGGACACTAAATATAAATTAGAATATTGCTTCTCTGGGGCACTTTAAAAACATGGAACTGCCTATAAACTATAACTTCGCCCAATGTGATATTAACTTTTTCCAATTAGAAATACGTCCATTAAATTTGTTCTTGGTGTTAGATTTTTTATATAGAGAGTTTTTGATAGAGAAGGGAATACCAAAAGAATTTTTATCTTCCCAGTTTGACAAGAATCCATTTGAAGAAAGAAGAATTAAAATAAAAATGTAGCATTCAATTATAAGTAAAATTATCGTCTTTAATGAACTTTCTGAAAGACAATAAGATCTATTTTCTTTTGTCTATTTTTATTATACATATTCGATCAAGGGAACAATTATTGATAATAACTTTTAGCATGACAAACGTATCATAACAAAAGCAAGCCAATACCATTGCTACTATCGATTAATGCATTTCTAATCGAATCCTCCGAGAAAATCTTCATTTAAGTATTCAAATGCAATTTTTCTATTCATTTGTGTAGATTTGAAATTCTTCCCATCAGCTCAGTCAATATATGCAACTTGGAAGTTAGTAAACGAGATATAAACTGAGGCGGAATAATTGACTCCCACACCAATGATATATTGATATCCCATGCCTAATAATGTATAAATTTTGAATTAAAAACTTCTTTCCACTTAAATTTGAATAGAGATGACACTGTTTATTGAAACTTGTATGTTTTTATGACCAAGTTGAATATTTTATTAATATATGAAACGGAAAACAATGCATGGCAGATGAATGCATTATTTAGCGATATTATTAATTTCTTGTGGGAATACCACTGGAAATAAAAGTTAATTTATATGATGTTTCAATATTACTTAAAAAAAAGAAAAGGAAAAGAAAGAAGGAAAGAGAGAGCTGAAATATAAAAATATATTAGAAAATGTTTTTAAAGAGTACTCATATTCAACAGTCACAGACATGCATCTGTTCTTGTGCGTAAAGTGAAAAATGAAAACTAATTAAGACAAAAATTAATCTGGCCCAGAGCAAAATAGTTTTAGCGTTGTATCTATGCTGAGGTTAATTTCCAGTGATTTTTAATTATTTGACGTGAAGGATTTTAAATTTGATTCACTTTTCCAATGGAAACTATTAAGAAACTCATTAATTCTAATGAGCTCCGATGTCATTCTGATGAGTCACTCAAGCAATTACAAACTCTGGCGAAATTTCCAATTTCTTACAAGGCCAGCCTCTTCATTATATCAAACTAGAGTTAATAAAACTAAGTTTGTACAAAGAGGCACTTCTCTATAAATAAATAGAAGTGAAATCAGTGATATTTAACTTTAACTGATTGCGGTTGCAAATTTGATTTTTTTAGTTTGTACAACGTTTGAATGTAACAACTTTTCTTGTCAAAATAAGAATTATCTTCGATGCAAAACTATTTTCCAAAACTTAGTTCTACAAACTGCTGCGTTTTCTGCTATTTTTGTGGTTAATAATCAAAAGCTGGAACTCATTGAAGAAATAAGATAGAACACCGTTTAGAATTTTTCATCAAGTAGAATAAAAAAAAATCCAAAAATTTATTTTAAAAAATTAAAAAAAATTTTTTCCAAAAATTTATTTAAAAACATTTCAAAAATTTATTCCAAAAAGTTTGTAAATCAAATTTCAAATTCCAATTATTTTCCTAGAGTGTAAGGATATTAAAAATATCTACTTGTCCTGTTCAAAAGTGTTTCATTCGTAACATGTTAGAAACTATTTATGCTGCAATATGCCTGTAGAGTTTTATGTCGTTAAATGAATTACTGGTACATAATTATTATCGGTGTAAATAATGAACTATTTTATTCGAATGACCGAAAATGTTCTCATAAAATAGTTAGCTACTATGTAACATTCATTCACTTCAGTGATAAGTGATGAACAATAACAATATTACTCTGATCATATAATCACTTAACAATATTACTCTGATCATATAATCACTTTAGTAAATAAATGCCTCCACAATAATAATGTGCTATAAAAATGTAGCTTTCAAGGCAGAAAGAAATCTCAAGATAAGTTTTAGCTTCTCGTCATAATTTATATTAGAAGAGAACGGTAAGAATGTTATCGGCTGAGCAAGAAAGTATTCCTCAGAAAAGTTTCCGTTTTTTGCTTTTTTTACAATCATGTTCACCCTGAACAAGAGAGATATGGATAGCGAAAATTAAACACAAAATGTTAAAATTCTAGAAATCTACTAATAAAATCATTTTAATTCTATACTGAGAAATATTTAATTATCATTGTTAATATGAATATTCCGACATTATTGATGATAATTCGACGAATGTTTCTAGTTCCTCTAGTGGCATTTATTTGGTTTCTAATCTAAAAAATGTTATGACAGAAAATGAAAGTCAGACACTGTATGTAATTATTATTTATTGACCTATTAACAAAAATATCGTCGAGTATAAATGCAAAACGATGCATAATAAGGAGGATCTAAAGGGCATAGAATGTTGAGCTAAAATTTTGAATCTGAAAATGTTTTTAAAAAAAATATGCTTAGAAAAATTACTAGAATCAAAACAGAAAAAAGTAAGATGACAGGTGACATTGTGATATATTTCCGGTTAGAATTACTAGTTAATTCCATTGGCGGAAGTAAATCAAATAATCCACCATGATCCAGAAGATAGCACCTAAAGTGTAAAAGATAAATGAAAATGTCTGAAAGTATGTTTATAATGAATAACCTAAAACATTTGGCCTGGTGTTTGTTGTTGGAGTGCTCGAGTTTTAGTAACTTTATTTTAAAGGATCCTTTTCCATATGAAATCTATCAGAGATACTTCACTCAAAATAAAAATTGCGCGGTCGGCGTTGTTTATTGATTCTAACATTGAAGATGGAAGAAAATCGGCAATATTATTTTTTAAGAAGGGTGAAAATTGAATTAAAACGAAAAATACAGTTTATGGAAAAGATACGGTGAATGGTCGAATGGGTAAAAAGTGATTTAAGAAGTTTCGTACCTGAAATTTTGCAAAGAACGTCATTTCACTTTTGAATAGAGCAGTTGAAATTGATAGCAATTAAATGAAGACATTATTTGAGAATAATGAATTCTGAAGATTATCAGAATTCTCAAATATAAAAAAGAAATAGTTGAGACTCATTTACACTAATTTTATTATATTAGTCTGTAATTAGTTTAGAGAAAGGTAATTCAATAGCACCAGGAAAACACTAAACTGAATATATTTTAAAGTCCAGGTAAAAATGATTACAGTTTTACTTAGTATGTATTTACTAACGCATTCCTCAGGTATTGTACCTTCAGATTACGGTTTATTTTTACTCTATAGAACTGTCTTCATGAATAACAGTTTCAACGGAACACTGCAAAAGTAGCAAGTGTTATTCATATTATTTATGCAGAGAATGTCAAAATGTTTTGGGATAATGCAATTATGAAAGACAGCACAAGATAGTGAGACAAATGTGTAAATCAGTCCAAAACATTTGAAAAATTTCTTCTTATTATAATCTAATGTGTTGGATCAATGTTTTCGTCACTGGTAAAACGAGAGAAACTATTTCTACTTTTGATGAATAGAATATATCAATTATTAACTTGATATATAACATCTAATTCAAAGATGGGCGGTGGATGAGGTAAAACCTCCCAACAATATTTCTGGAACCACTCTTTTGTCAGGTTGGCCGTGTCTAGGGTGGCGTTGTCGTACAGGAGGAGGACAAACATCCTAGTGTCTTTCGATGAGCAGCTTCCCAATATTTGCCCAATATTACAAAGTATCTGATTGTTTTAATTGTCAGGAAATGCGATCAGTACACATTTTGCATGCTAAATCACCTTTGCTGGTTACTGAACTGCAATTTTTTGGCGGGGTGATCAGTGACGATTATGGAATCAACCACTGTTTTTTTTCACTCGTACAGAGATATAATCACTTCCGGCCATGTTCTTCGACGAGATTAGTTATGTGTTTGTGCACCAATGGAACAATCACAAAGGTAACAAAGTGGAAAAGGAGAACAGTAATGTAGAAGTTGGTGACATATACACAATATTTTATTTGCATAGTAATAAATATATTCGATTAGTAATTGTTTGTACTTTACTTTTCGGATGTCCATTGTAAGATAAAATATGCTATAAAAAACAGCCACCACGTCTGTCAGGTCAGAATGAATTATTCATTTTGACCTGGCAAGCATTAAAACTGGAATGAAAAATTAAGTATTTCGTGAATTATTCAAGGAGTAAGCATTCTTATCTTTGTGTTTGGTTTGTCATATTTGATCAGTACATTTTCTGGTCTTTTTCGGGTTTATGACATAGTTTTGTAATATTCAAAAATCTTTGTATATCTTTATATCATTCATACTTTCTTTGTTGACTTACGCCACTTAGTTCTGTTAAAATTCCCAGCGATACAAGTTCATGATGCACTCATAACATTAATACAGAAGAAATTGTTGAGAGATATTCTAGTCAATAGTCAATAAAAGCCTCAAACTATTTTTGAATGCTGTTCTCATTTTCCTCGAACTATAAATAATTTTGATATTTTCTAACTCGCCCTTCGATGAACGGTAGCACAATTCAAAGTGTACGTCTACTGACGAATTCTGATATTACATTTGGATGTTTACTATTTCCCTAGAGTATGGGAAACCATAACGATGAACTATGTATACAGCATTAGATGTGCATCAAAGATCAGTCTTTATAGGATGAAGTCAAAATAGTAGACACAATAACAGAAGTATAAAGAAATTTGAGACATTAGTTCATATAATCCAAGCTAGATATGAACCCCATAAAATGAAGATCCTTTGAACATGATGAGACAAATAATCAAGTTTTATATTTGATTATGAATTTAAAGTGGGTAGCTTTACGTGGTTATTTACTCTGGTGTACCTGATCTGTTCACAGTACGATACTAAATCTCCTTCAGACAAGTCAGTTAGTGCCACATCATTTACAATAACTACGCATTTTTAGTTACGCCTTTGCTGATTCACACAGACGCACACATCCACACGCACACATCCACACACACACACACACACACACACATATATATATATATATATATATATATATATATATATATATATATATATATATATATATATATATAGTCATCTACATACCGTTTCGCTGTATCACAGCTCAACAAAAATATATTTCTAATATCTATTTATAAGAAACTTTAATTAAAATTGTTACATCTTTTCGATAACTATTTTTGAGGTATATCATGAAAGACTTGGAGTTTTAATGGGATTTTCTTTAAGATTCTATATGAAACTTTCACTAACAGCATAGAAATATATTATTTAAATGCTATAATAAAATGTGACTACACATTATCATACTTATACATTTTGCTGTCTACAATTAAATCATGCCATAATAATATCATCTATCAATTTTTTATATTTCCCTCAACAATTTTTGTGAGAAAGTATTTGAACGTCGCACAACTTTGAACAAATAAAATTTTAAAACTTTTCGGGGAAACTGCACTCACATTAACAGGAGACTTTAGTAGCCAATGGGGAAACCTAATGAAATAAGACATTAATAAGAAAAGAAAATTGCGATTTCTTCACAGAATAATCTCTATCAGTAAGTAATTAAATTCGGAAGAAAATCAGGTTTGTAGAGAATGTGCCATATTACTAGTACTCAGATTTCTTTATTGGTATTTCTAAACTATCTAAACGTTCATTTATCAGATGGATATTTAGAAAGATAACAGTAACGATGAGATTAACCGTTTCCATACAGGAAACATTCAACATTCATTGTCCGAACATTCACCGCTACAATTGATTGAGATTTATACAACTTTTTCTTCAACAGTTTTTCCGGAAATTAGACTTCACGATTAGACTTCACGATTAGACTTCACGATTATCGCTCTCTCTAGTGTTGACGGGAGATGATTTCGAAACCTTTCTGTTTTTGATAGTGTGGAAGTTAACATCTTGATTATATTATTATTTTCCTTTCTAGTTACATATGCTAACAATTTTTTGTTGCTGCTGTAGAAAATATTTAAGTGATATGGTTTGTTGTTATTTGGTGTAGCTCTTTGTAATTATGTAGAGTCTATATAGTCAGCTGAAAAATCATTTAAAAACAATATTTCGGTCTCCTATATAACAGCGTATGTTTGAAATGAAAACGTTGAAATATCTCTTATCATATTGAATCGTTTTTCTTCAGTTTCCATTATTTACGCTAAGCTTTTACTATAATTTGGTTATATAGTAATCAACATGCTGACGTTAACTGATGTATATACATATAAACATACATATGTACCAATAACACTCATACACATATCTCCATTAATACCTTTGTATAACTGTATTAATTTAGTTACAAATATAGATGCGTGTAATTAAATCGCAATTTAGATTCTCATTGTTTATAAAGTAAAAACTCACTTTTTATTATTCAGTTTAACAGATTAACCGTTTCCAAACAGGAAACATTCAACATTCATTGTCTGAACATTCACCGCTACAATTGATTGAGATTTATACAACCTTACCTTTTTTTCTGATGAAGGAAACGTAATTATCTATTATTTTCAATTTCATAAAGTCGAGTTCTAGATATAACATCTTTCCGCTTTTGTAAAGTATTTTTCTGTGTCCGGCTCCTTACGTAAATAAACTTAGAATCTGCCAAGTCAGTTGTCGATTTGATCAGCAAATGCTCGTCGTTGTATCCATTTTCTATTCACTGAACTTTATTCTATCGTCACTTGATTTATTTAGACTCTACTCGCCACTTGTTTCCTTCTATTTGCCATCTCATCATTTAGTTAAGCCATTTTCCCACCTCTAATCTGCTCACCTACTGTCAGCTATGATTCGATAGAAAAGTTAAATCAGACGTTAGGAGTAAAACTGAATGTGATGAGTGAAATAATCCTGCTGTAAAGAATATTACGAAATATTTTTCTATGCATGAAGATATTAAACTTAATATTTCAGTTAACATGGATGCAAAACAATAATAGTATTTTTTAAAAACTAGAATGTATGCCTTTTTTCGTTCTTGTTCTATATTGTCAGCTCGATGTGCAACTGGATATTATTGATCACAGTTGGAAAAGGCGAAAAAATAAGAAAGTCAATGAAAAGGGAGTACGAGTTTAGAATAGTTTTATAGAGACCATCATTGCTTGTAGCGAATAGAAAAAAATTCTCGTCAGATAATAGAATTTTCTCAATGTCTATTTTTCTCATATATATATATCTATATCTATATCTATATATATATATATATATATATATATATATATATATATATATATATATATGATCCATACAAAATCGGACAAGTATGATACTTCAAAAACAGACATTCCCCACTGAGATACAAACTAGACAGTTTCATTGCAAATAATTCAGTAGATGGTAGTGGAATCTTCAAAATGGCAAAACAATCCATTAACTGAATTAAAATATGTCGTTCACAAGTGCAAGAATTTCTACCGTGGATAAAAATTTGACCTCAACTATTCAATATCACTTGCACCTCTATACATGCACACGCACACGCATGGACATTTAAATGTGTTTATATGAAACACGACTGCTGTTCTGGGCTTAAAGTATTAAAATTCCTGTGATTAACAATTTGTATATATGATGAAATATATCTGTAAATGTGCCAAGTTATGATCATATTTTGTTATTATATTTGATACATAAATCAAATAACTGAATCATTTTCACCGGTTTCGTTATGTTAATCGCTTTGATGTTTCTAATGCGTATATGAGAAGCAATGAAAAGTTTATAACAATGAAATCAGCAACCACCAACATTAATATACTATTTAGGCCAACTGAATACAGCGATTGCCAGACGAAAATCATTCGAAATTAGTTAAGATATTCCATCAGAAAAAAAACACTGGACTGTATGTATTTAGGTTTTCAGGTAAAAATTGTTACATCTCTGCGAGAAAGTTTTCACTCCGCTGCAGTATTCACTGCACTTTCAAATTAGAATTTTTTCATCTTTATAGAACTGTCTTCATGGAAAAAAATTGTTGACGTATTTGTTTTAGTCTTACAAAACTAAAGAAGACTAAAAATGCGTCAAGACTTATTTGCTGAAAATAAAAGGTTCTGGGAAGATGAAATTATAAAGTTTGTTTGAAAAGTGACAGAAAGTGATGAAACAAAACTGTAAATAAAGTTAATGTTAATTTTTTTAATGTATTTTTATTTCAATTTAAAACAACAACGTTTTTGGTTTCCAATAACAGCAAAAGGAGCGGAGTTCAGATCAGTACGTTTCCGTTCACTGAGGATTAAAATTATTGAAATGTATCTTGTTAATTGTCATAGATATTAGCATTTCTATCTGTATTATATTTCAGAATTTGTAGAAAGCGCAGTTATTGTTTAGTCTGGCACACGGCTAAAAGATAGGGCACCTAGTTAGATCTTCATCTAAGAGACCATTCCTATAATCATAGCTCTCATCAAATACCTTGTAGTTAGTATGATAATACAGACTCTCAATACTGTTTCCTTTTAATATATTATCTTCAAAGGTATAGTGGTTTGTAGAAGTATCCTATTGCTGAAGCTTGCTATCAAAGGCTTGAAAGGGATTTTAGTCTCGTTCCTACTTTCATATATCATATTTTACATTGTTTCTGAAAGTCTTCGATGACGTTTAGACCGTTTACACTTTTTACTTTCTTTTCAGTCCATTTATTAATGCATTCATGTGTCAAGACGGCCTTCATTCTTTGCCAATTACAATTATATCCACTCATTGTGTTATATTGCATGGGCTCTTAATGTTTCAGTACTATTTCTGGATTGAATTTTTGATTAGTTAAAATGAGAATGTGTCATTGATCAATTGTTTTTAGATTTAACAATATTTGTTCTAATTCATGGTTTTGAAACCGCCATCATTAATCGCAGAAGTCACAAATACACACGTATTAATCAATTTTGAAATGACATGTCCAATGATTTTTTAGTTCTAATAAAATAAAATTATGCGTACCATATCTGCAGTGAGACATAAGCAAGAGAAGCTACACACATCAGGGGCCTACCTAATCAGCATTCCTGAATACAAGATAATTTGAATGCTTTAGAACTTCTGTATAAAATCTTATATAATATTAAAATATATATATGTTATATATGTGGGAATGCTTATCGTGCCAATCAAAAAAACTCTTCCAAATAAAACCTGTTATTTACATTCGGACTAATATCCTAATTTTTTATGGTATTATAACGACATTTTGACCATTGTGCCTTTCTTCCTTCTTCAAGCTGAGTAACATTCAGGGAATTCGAATTTAACGCATTATTTATTCTATAAGAGTAGGTTGTTCTTATTGTGCCCTCTGTGCCTAGGAAATGATATAAGTATTAAAAGTGCCGCTAAATTATTGTTAGGCCTAGTTTCACTAAATTGGCCCAAGGATTGAACTTACAATTACTATACCACTGCCGATTTTTTCGTGATTTTGTTGCTATATCATTTCAACAGCAACACCCTATGCAATACATAAATACCTACCCAGAACTAACAAATATACACTGTAAACTTAGTACAAACCAAAGAAAAAAAAAGATTTTTCTCAGCACCTACACTGTTAATCCCACATAAATTTTATTTTACTCATATGGTAGACTGGAGACAAAAAAATAAATTACAATGGTAATATATTGCCTACTTATTATTATTGATATTGCATCAGTTTATGACAGCCAAAAGTTAAAGAAAATGTTCTTCAATTCTGACGTCACACAACACCTGATGATAAAGCATTTTCTTTTTTTCCTTTACATAACTTGACTTTTATTCATTAAGTTTCTAAATATTCTTTCATGTACCTAAGGTTACATGAAAGAATATTTACAAACTTAATAGATAAACGTTTTTATTATCAAATCTCTGATTTCTTTCAATCGTTTTAATATGAAACATCAAATCAGTGTCTAAAGCAACCATTAACTACAAATATATTAGCATATCTTCTCGTATAATTAACATAGCTAATTCATTTTTAATTGGTTCATACTTTCTTTTTAAATGAGATCAGACTTTTATTAAATTTAATACGATGATTTTTCTCAAATGGAGTTTTATAAATCTACCTCTTCCCAGATTTGTTTATTTTTTTAATCCATTTTCATACGGAATATAAGTCGGATTTCAGTAGACAAGCACCTTGTAGCCAGAAGCATTTCCTGAATATTTTCTATATTGGCGGTTTTGTAATAAAATAATCATGTTATCCTATGGCTTAAAGTAGAATTTAATTCTGGAAATTCATGCGTCGTTGATGTTAATGAATAAACTGAATTATCAATATTTGTTTATTGTAAGATGCCATCATTTTATTAAATGTGTTGTGTTGTTTGTGTGGGTGTCTGGGATTTTCTCAAAAACTATTGAGAATGAGGCCCATCTTATGATATATATATATCCTATATATTCTGAATCAGTATCATGATGGGAAGGTTGGTATACCATGAATTAGGATCTACACACACACACACACACACACACACACACACACACACACACACACACACACACACACACACACACACACACACACAGACAGACATGCATACACACATAACTTTAGTATCTTTTTAAACTTCAGTATGTCGCAACTATTATGAAAAAAAAAACGACCATATTGTCTCTAGCATGCTGTGCTGTAGGTTTTTCTTTCATCTTTCAGCCAAAAGCAAACAAGACAAATGCAAGATGAGCTGTTCAAACTTAGGTAGAAATGTGCAAAAAAAAAAAAGGAATTTAATCAACTGATAAAAGAGACACAAATTGGTTATTTTCATTTTATCATTATTTTTTAACCATTCACACTAAGGAAGCCAATAAAGCCACTAAACGTAAATGAGTAATGTGTATGAGAGAAGAAAACATTATTAAGAAAAGAGAATAATAAAGGAACAGGAATTATGATGACAAAAGATTGATATTGAATTTAAATTTTTGAAGATTAAAGTTCACTGGAAATCAAGAAGCCGGAAGAGAGTTTCACAAGCGAGAAGTGTAAGTTCTATGCTGTTAGCATAGAACTTCCGGTTGCATCTAACCATTTAAACTGTAAAATGATGAAACCACACCGGCCAACTCGTCCTGCGCTTAAATTCGTAAAGTCTAAGTACCAAAGAGAAAAGCTCATCAGAATAATTATCATGAAACTTAGCTAGATTACCAAAAAGTTAAGACATATTAAATTAAATTATTAAGGCCATGGAAGAAAGGAACCCGTAAACCATATCCAAAACAGGAAACAACGGATAAACTCTACCGAGCTTTTTAACCAGTGGAATGACCCCCACTGGATGCTTCATTCGTGTAGTCTTTTGCAAGACAAAGCTATGAATTTGATTCATAATGGATGCTCGACACTTTGCGGTAAGTTGACTTTGTGCATTTGCTGGCATTGGCAATGTTCGATGCATGACAAAATTTCAAATGTTCATTTCTTAATTTCTCCTTATTTGATATTGTAAAATATTATAATTATTGAACAATTTTGCTCATAATTGTTTTCATACTAGGAATTGATCATATTTCTGTATACATACACACACTCACATACATGCACACACATTAAGTTATCTCTCTATATATATGGTAAATATATAGTTGTAAAGAATATATATGGTACAAATATAATTAGGTATACTATAAGTTAAGCTATATTTATAGGTGAAAGTGCTTTATATCATCGATAGAGTGTATATGGGCATGTGAAGATTATGTTCAAGCATGAAACAGACTGTCTCTGCTCGGTGCACTTTTACACACACACACACACATATATATATATATATATATATATATATATATATATATATATATATATATATATATCCTATTATAAAAAATATTCCAGCTGTAAACTCGGTGATACCTGGCTATTGAACAAATATTACTTGAAAAAGGCAGATGCTAAGTATATTGTCATATAAAAAAGAATTAAGTCAGCTTTGTAAATATTTAGCGATAAATCTACAGCTGACAAAAGCACCAAACACAATTTTACCATAATGTCCAAGCCTCAACTTGGAACATTTCGTATTTCTTATAAGTTGAGTTTTTCTTGTATAATAGTGTTTTCATGATCCCAAATCTCTTAAGCTTCAGAGCTGAAACACACAAACAAATGAATGCAGATACATCACAGTAACTGACCCTCTCAACCCAAGGCAAACGACACTGACCCGGAGTCTAATCAAATATAGTGAACACAGAATTTTCAAGCAGCTGTATTTTAATAATTTTTACACAAAAATCATTTTAAAAACTAATGTGAACCGTGAACTTCCAATCAAGGAGAAATTTGAGTGAGAAAACTAAAATAATTTTCTCATTATATAAATTTTTTTAATAAAAAATCTTTACATTTTGATTCTCCATGAAAGATTATCTCTATATGCCTGGTTTCGATTATTAATTCCAATCCAAATATAGAAAATACGTGGTTTTATGATTGTAACTCATCCAGATGTGTTAGAAAATTCTCAAACACACAAAGAAACAAGTCGCATTTAGAAATTACATAATGAGAAAACTTAGTGAATCGAATATATCGACGTTTATTTACACTGAAAAAAGAAGAAAAAGTCTGACGTTTTTAACTTGAATAACTATTTTTTTTTATCTTGGAAACGTTTTGAAAAACGTTTCAATTCAAATTTGATTTAATTGAATCCATTCAAACCATTGTTGGGATGTTCATATGTAAGATTTGAAACCCTAACAATGACATTTTAATTTAGAATAAAATCGAGTTTTATTAATATCGCGCTATTTCTGTTCGATTACGCCCTATATAGATCACTTCCTCCTCCTCCTTAAAAAAAAAAAAAAAACAAACCAAAAAAAAAACGGGTTTCCCTTCGAATTTTATGTTGCGAATTATATCAAGTTAAAAATATACAATAAATGTTAATTATAGAGCCGTACTGGATTTCACAATTATAATAGGAGTAGATAAGTTGCAAAATCATTGAATTTGCCTTGATAAAGTCACTCAGAGGACTAAACTCGTCGGCGAAGATAAGTTTTCCTTTTGTCCTTTTACAATATATTGTATCTGAAAGTTTTACGCATACACACACATATATTCAATCATATAAACACACACACATATATATTTACATGTATGTGTGTGTGCATTAAGGCAGCAATCCTTTTTTCATGCACATTTCATTGAATACGACAGACATGGTGCTTTGATTTATTATTTTATACACATTCTTCAGTGATCTAATAAGTTTTTATTAAAAAAAATTAGATCACGTGACCCTCGTATAAAAACTAAATCAAAGCCCCTTTTCTGTCGTATTCAATGGAATTGTATGATATATATATATATATATATATATATATATATATATATATATATATATATATATAGATAGATAGATAGATAGATAGATAGATAGATAGATAGATAGATAGATAGATAGATATGATTATGGTATTGTAGGATTGTATATGAGCTAAAATATAATGTTGAAAACAAGTAAAAATACAAATCTCCATTATTCAAATAATGAAAAATGTTTTGTTTAGATATAATGTAGTTTAAAAGATTCAACAATTTACACAAGTCAAACAAAAGTCTTGATATAACTGTTAGGTATTTAAAAAACAAAAAAACATGTAGGCTAAATTCTTTCAAAATCAAGGAACCAATCCTGACAGTACATTTCTTGATAAAAGTAGTGTACAAAACCAAATCTAAATTGTGAAAGCCTGCTAATTTCAGACACAACCTGACTGAAAAAATTAGACACAGTAGTTAACAGATGTCCTTGTCGATGCTACCAAAATATGTTGCAGCTCTAAATAAGTTTGATTATCACACCAGTAAAAACAATATAGATCTTCCAGTAAAATACTGGAAAATCACTGTAAATTCCGAATGGGACCTTCTAACTGAAACATGTCAACTTATCAGCCTCTTAACATTGTCATTTGTGTGATTAAAAAGATGTTTGCATTCTTAATTTCTTTTTAAGAAATGTACACTCAATTCATGAATGCAACCTGAAAAAAAAATATTAACAACTTTGAGAAGAAAACACAGAAGTTTGAATGTATAATTCCAGTAAAATTCTGATGTCAAAATTTTTACACCAGCCAACTTTGATATGATTGGTTAAATTTGCTTTGACTACGTCAGAAAGGAGAAATATTGACGTTCCAAGTTTAGGCTGTATTTGTATGGATTTACCATTCTCAATAAAATATTACTAGGAACATTTTGGATTACTGGTAGTGCTGTTTGTTACCTAAAAATATGCCTGGCTCTATTACAGTTGTTTTGTGCTAAAAACAGCTGCGGTGTCTGCGAAGCAGCCATCACACAATTGATGAGTTTTCAATTTGGAAGTATGAAGAATGAAGTTGAATTTTTATCACAGGAGTAAAAAAAAACAAAAAAAAAACATATATGGACTTTATGAGAAAATTAACAAATAAATGTATACTAATGAAAGAAGAAAAAACTTGGTGTCACGAATTTGATGAGAAAAATCTTTTTTTTTTATTTTTTTAATAATAAAATTCCAAATTATTGATTGTAGTTTTTAAGTTTGTTAATTTTTCTTCTTGAAATTAAAAAAAAATATTTTTGATTTTTACTCTTCATAAACAAAAATGAAATGTAATTCTTCTTATAGAGATGTTTTTCATTTTTTTAATTTATTCTATTTTCTATTTATTGGCGTATTTCAGGTACAGTTTTGGAAAAATATCGTCATTTTTATTTTCAAAATAATATGCTAGATAAAACAATAGAAAATGTCCAAATTAATCAGTTTTCACAAAAGCTGACAACATAAAAACATTTTAGATTCTCGGTATCTTATTCGTTGACATTAAATAAGAAATAAGTAAAAATGGTAAAATATATTTTACACAAGTAGAAATATTTATGGCATAATTAGAACAAAACTTTTAAACACTTATGGATCGGTGATAGAATGTCCGCCCACATGTAGTACATGTTTTAATCTGTAACCTTCAGATGATCTTCTGTTCCATGCTTCTTGTTTGCTCAGTGATTCCAACAATTTGAAGATGTCAAAAATATTCTCCAAACAAAGCTGGAACTATTTTTCATGATGGAAGACAGGCTTTATTTAAAAGGCATGATTGATTTACAGGCCGGTTGAAGTTTAAGAACGATTCTGACAAAATAATTTCTTCATTAAAATTAATAGATTTATTATTTAAACATCAAGGTATTTTCTATGACTTTCTATGACTCTACATAATCTTTGAGGTAAATTGCGTAGTCAGTCCTATTTCTTACATGCATCATATTGATTTTTCGGATAATAGCTGTATTAGGACCAATTTAAACACACACGGAGAACTACCAACCTCTTCCGCAACATACATGTAGAAAATACGAACATAATCGATTCATCCATATGCAAAAAATGGTAAAAAATTATGAAAAAATTAATAATAAAAAGGAAAAGCCATCTTTCAGTAATATCAAATATGAACACGGTCATACTGTGCTGGCCATATTTGGAAATTATAAACATGCTCTTATCTATATATGCATATAAACGAAATCTATATATTCATTTAAACAAAAGAAGCATCCTTGATAATGGCCAATAGATTAGATCATTTGGCTAGCTTTTACACATTCTATTTCCAGAAAAAAAAAATTAATAAAAAGTTTAATAGCAGTGCCTGTTCAGTTACACTCAATGAAATTTGAATTAAAGATGGATTGCTGCCCACATACATAATTATTACACATTTGGACATATCAGTGATGTTTCCTAGGGGTCACTGGGTATTTGAGGCCTTTCGAGAAATCAGATCCCCATACTCAGGTGACTAATTTAGAGTTGATATAGAGTAGGTTCGTGTTTCATTAATGCTACCTTACCCATACATCTCTCTTGATTCACAGTCACCATGCAGCAAACTTCTGCTGTTTTGGTGGCTCTTCATCTGCTGGCTTTTATGATGCCCTGCCTAAGGGCACACTTGAAAAATCCTGCATTTTACCTAAGTGAGTTCACACCTTGCTCATTAACTGTTGCTTTGACATTCTTCAATGTCTGTGTCAAGATAGACAAATTTTTTACAATGATTGATGTTAATTTCCTTATAAATTTTACTCAGTTTCTTAACGCCTGCATTTTATTGACTACACTTATTAAATGATGATTCTGATGGGCATTTCATAAAATATATTTTTCTATTTTGCTTTTAATCCGGCATTAAATCATTATTTCAAGTTTAGTTAAAATTCAAATATATAAATGGAATTTTCAAACGCTGAATCATCTTAAAATTCATTATCACATGCAGATTTTGCAGAAACGTGTCTCCGAATCAATAGACACGTCTGAAAAAGAAATCAACTCTTTCTTGAAAGAACATTTAAAGGTAACTGGCAGATCTTTTAGAATAGTATGGCAAGAACTTCTCAACAGAACCAAGGAAGGACTTCACAATAAATTGTGATGTTTAGTTATATTTTGGAAACTGAACTGGACTGAGAAATTTTCAGAACCCTATTATATCTCTAGTCACAGATGTTTAGTTCCATGCAATCCATTTGAAGTGAATTCATTGATCCTCCATATAATTCTTTGAAAGCAAATTTGTAGCTAGCAACTGCAGCTGTTTAATAATCTGAGGAGTGATAATTCTTTGTTTTTACATTGGAGTACAATTTCACAATAATTAATGATTCTTTCAGAAGACAAGAATGCATGCAGTGGCGTCAAATAAGAAACGTATTTACTTGTTAGTGTTCAAATTAAAAAGAATAAAGATATGTAATAAAAATCAAAAGATTTTAATTAACTTTTTGATCCTAGATTAATGATTTCAAAATAACTACACTCTAATAAAATTGTAATTTTCATCAAAATAATATTCGAAATGTTTTTTGTCATTTAGGTGCTCAGAATTGTATTGAAACAAACTAATATTGACTTATAATGATTTAAGAAAAATGTTGTTTAAATCTTGACGGAAATATGAATAGTGGGAATAAGCTTTCTAAATTATTTTTATTTTTATTATTGACATATGGATATATATTTATATTTTTATCAATAATATTTATCACCAAATATTTTCCAATGTTATTCATTCCAAGAAAATAAATATTGCACCGTAAATCACAAAGACAGAATATATTCAATTCGATTGAATACGCCCACCTTTAAAAAGATTGACACTTTTTTCTTAACTGGTGCATCCATTATTATTGAATGCCTTCATTCACTTATCTGACTTCATTGTAATTATTCAACATTATCATTACTGAGAGTGAATAATATTTTCCTTTAAACAGCAGTAAACAGCTCTAAATAGAGAACTTTAAGAATTCAAGAAAATTTTCGAATATAAAAGGTATGTTGGCTTGAATTTTTTCACTCTTTTTTTCCTTTTTGAATTTTCTCATTGACTTGTGAGAACAAAAAATAATTGGAAAAAAAAAGAAACTGTTAACATGGATAATTCCCGATCACATTTCATGAGCGTATATTCTGTATGTCAGAAGAATGAAACATTTCTGTCTGAATTTCTGGGATATTATCATTATATCTAGACACATACTATTGTCTGCATCGTTGTTGTTATCGTTGTTATTATCACACTATTTCAACCGTTGTGCCTTCCGACCTTCATCATGTGCTTGTAAATATGCATAATCTACAGGGAATTTTAAAGTGAACTCTTTATTTAATCTATGTAGGTAAATTGATCTCATTACGTTGACAACCAAAGCTTTAATCCACTGGAACATGTGGATTATAGATTAGTGCATTTAATCAGTGGTTTATGAATTTGGTGACATAGTAATTGTGAGTACAAGTCCTGGGCCGAACACTGTGTACTTGGAATCAGTGGAATTGGCGCATGCAATAACTGAGTAGTACTAAAAATAAGAAGACAATATATTTCTAGACATGGGCAGTGGAACGAGAACAATCTACATCCGTAGCTTAAATAAAAGGTTCTGTTTGTAATTTCCTGTAGGTCACCCAGATCGGTAAGTACCTGATCAAAGCTGAAACGTCGTGATAGCAACAACAAAGATGAAAACAATAAATGCAAATCGAGTGAAAAATATTTATGAATTAATTTCAAAGATTTTCAAAATATTTAAAATAATAATGATAATAAAAAGTGCCTTCTTATTGATATGGCAGTCCCTGCTGACTGCAATGTATCTTTGAAGATATTCAAAAAGTTGTCAAAATACAAGGACCTTGAAATAGAAATCTCGAAAATGGGGCACATGGGAACATCAACAATCCCTGTTGTAGTTGGAGCCCTAGGACTGGTTGGAAAAGATTGCAGTAGACTAATTGAAAGGATTCCTGGAAATCCATGCCTCAAGGAGATACAAAAATTGTTCTGACAAGTACAGCCCACACTTTACGAGAGTGTCATGATGCCATCTCTAACCTTAGGTCCCTGGGCGGGACCGGGAAAGAAATGTATAAACGTCAGAAATCAAAGAAAATAATAATAATAATAATAATAATAATAATAATAATAATAATAATAATAATAATAGCAAAAATTTCGAAGGGCTTTATCTATTCAAAATATGTTTTTTTTTTTTTTTTAAAAATTGCTCAGTGGAAAATGTCATGATGCCATTTCTGACCTAAGGTCTCTAATCGGAAACCGGAAAGAAATGAGTACACACCAGAAATCAAAGGAAATAAAACAATAATAGCGACATATGTGAACTGGAAGATATGTAAAAAACATCGAAACCACTGAGAGATGGTATGAGCACCAACCAGTTATCCAAAATAACGATGTAACAATCTTTTGGGACATGCCAATTCAAACTGACAGGGAAATAAAAGTCAACAACCCTGATATTATCATAAAAAGACAGGAAATTCAGAAATTGTATTCTTATTGACATAGCAGCACCATCAGAGAGAAACAACTCCATGAAAATTACGAAGAAATTGTCTAACTACAAGGACCTGGAGATCGAAATTAACAGGATCTGCAGAATGTAAACTGAGGCGGTACCAATAGCAATCGGAGCTCTGGGCCAATGTGAGAAAAGGAATGGACAATTTTACTAACAGTATCGCAGTTAAAAACAACGTACAAGTTACTCAGAAGATTACCCTACTAGGAACATCACATAAACTAAGAAAAGTGCTATCAGTTCTCCTATATGGCCTAAGGACCATAGTTTGGACCAGGCTCTTACAGGATACAAAGCAGGAAACATAACATACACAAATGATAATAATGATAATAATAAACTTCCTGTTGCCGCTTCTGTTCTGTCTGTCCTTAATCCCCCTTTCGCATGAACAAAACAATAATAACTATGGATACAAAGTAAAAAAATAAGTGTTTAATTACCTATTTTACATGGATGATATCAGACTCTTTACCAGATACGGCAATGAGTTGGAAGGTATCCTCAATACTGTAAAATATTTCAGTGATGACATCGGTATAGATTTCGGATTAAAAAAATAACATTTAGGAAAGGGAAAATTACAGAAACCAATAATTTAAGAATATATTTTTTATCCTATATGCTTTTATTAAACTTAGTATAATTAATAATTTTCTTTTTTATATACTGACTGAACGGGAGATATGAATTTAGATTAATACTTCGATGCTGAATAGTGAGTCAACGCGAGATATCGGAAATATTTTTTTTTTTTGCACATCCATACCAAATATAATCTAACTGTTGATAAAAGGAAAAAAATAATATAAAATTCTTTTAAAAAAAGGTTCACAATTGAAACTCTACATTTTTTAAACACGTCTTAATAAAATAAACTCTTGTGACGAACAACGGGATAAATTTCAAAATTGCACTGAAAAATTACAAATAATTTTTAAAAAACTAATATTAAGTTTAAACATTTTTTCTGTCGAATCTGAAAGAAAATAATGTGTTTTATTAAATTATCCAAACATCACTTGTTTTTGGCAAGATGCGGGGCGAATTTTCCACATGTTCACATTTGATATTGCACATTTTTTTAACGAAATAATATCTTCAGGAATTTCTAAATTAAAATTTAATTTAATTAATTTAAATAATCAACATGGCAACATCAGCACGGCAAAGGGCACTCCTTTAAAGGGAAGGAAGGGCAAAAATATTTTAAGTCAAGTGATAGCGATTGCTGTATGAGTACGATTTTTGAATCAAGAAAAATTTCTTTTTATGAAATTTTACAAGAATTGTTTTCATATTTTAAAAATTTTAATTAGAATAATTAACAAAGTTAAATTTCTGTATTAATTTGTACCAGTTAAGTAATATTATTATTAAGTAGAAACTATATTTACTAATCACAATTTGAAAAGTTTACTACACTTCATCGAGACCCACAATATTAAATTGTGTGCTTATAAACGTGTCGATTTTTGTAAATACTGACGTCCATACACGACATTATCAAAAATAAGTTTAAAGCTAAATTACCCAAAATTCAATAAAATACGGAGAATATTTTCCTAAATTTTTAAGATTACTGGGTAGTTAAAAAGTATATAAAAAAAGGCGCTCACTTTATATTCCTCAAATAATTTTTACAAACATGTCCACCGAATAAAAAATAATAAATAAAGATAAACTTCTGTCTGTCAGACAAGTTATAAACCTGTCAACACCTTAAATAAACACCTACCTCCGTGTTAAAAAATGCATTTCTGCGATATTTCAAACTAAAAGAAAGTAATATTTGTTTCAAATCGGATTAATTAAATTTTAAATCAGCTAATATTCCTTAAATGATGTTTCAGTAAATTATATATTATTTTTTAATGTTTTTTTTAATAAAGAGAATTACATTCTGATGAAAGATGGCTAAAAATGTCGTTAAATTCAGCGATTTTTAACTATTTAAAAACAAATCTCCTTCCAGTCAATTTAATTTAGTTTTGAAATACAGCAAATTATTTTACTTATTGGGAATATTAAATTCAATCTATTAGCTTGAAATTAAAACTAAAATTAAAGCTCCAAGAAAGATTTCTCATTTTTTTTTAATTCATTTTAAACCTTTACGTATCGCGTTTCTGGTATTTCATATAAAATAATTATTTTAAAGTTAAAATTTGAAATTGAATTTAAAAAAAAGAAGAAAGTCATTTAGTTAGGATTTGAAGTCAAAAGAAATAAAAAGTAAATGAACAAAGGAAAGAGAAGTGATGTGTTGTTTCCATTTTACACTACATAACCCTGAGAAAAATCAAATGAAAACATCTACGAAATGCGGTGTGAAAAAATTAAGGACAAAAAATGCTTAGACCCCCAAAAGTTAGCAAATATCAGATGATATATAGTGAAACAAAGTACTTGACAGATGCTGAAATCAAGAATTGAGTGCGTCATCAAACAAAACATAGAAGAGAGTAATATTCAGGAAATAAATGAACAGCAGGAGACTGGAGTTGAAGATGAGAACACGAATTTGTCTGAAGTCTGCAATGACAGAAAAATAAATACAAATAATCAATTAATAACAAGGAGTCCAAAATTTCGTTATCTCTAAAAATAGATGTATATTCAGAATTGCTAACCCATAAAGTCATATTACGACCGAGTAATCAGAATCGGGATATGAACATCATATTCCAGCGAGCGAATAAGATCGGTTTCCAACTAGAATAATGACGAGCTAAGTAGCCCATATTGACATGTCTACAAGAGATTGTCTTTTGAAAATCAGAAATAAGCATGTGTTTACTTATGCAATTTATGTTAGAAATTTAACTTTCCAAGAAATATGCAATGCAAAAAAATCCAATTTGACTGAACTAAACCAATTGATATATGTAAAAGTTCTTAATGCAAAGTGAGGAATAAACTAGAAAAAGAAGAATTGCAGGTCACCAAATTTTAAACCAAGATGGAAGTTAAACATCAAGAAAAATATAAAAATAATGTGAGCAGAAAAATCTATTTTGGAGGAACTTCATAAGAATAATGAACTGAGATTTAGTAAAGTAAAAAACTCAATTGGCGAGTGAAAAACAAATAAGCGAATTGAAAGAAAAACTGAAACAGGAATCCCAGCTTAATCAAAACGTCTCCAAAGGATCGAGAAACGAGAAAAAATTCTATAAGCCAAACATGAAACAGACGCAAATAAATTTTACATAGAAATAGGAAGCCAAACAGTTACAAAAGAGAAAACACTATTAGAAAAAGAAATGAGCATATTCTGGAATAACATATAAATAGATGACAAATTCCAGAATGAGGAGGGTAAATGGTCAAAAGATCTGGAATAAGGGAAATATTCAAGAAGAGCAATGACAACATATTACAAGAAAAGAAATAAAAGATACGCTAACCAAATCTCACAAGTAGAAATCAAAAGGAATTGACAAAATTACAAACTTCTGGCTTAACACATTCTCTAATACTCGGGCCATTATCGCAATGTTATTTAATGAAATGATACTAGATCACACAATAACATCAGAATTATTCTCCGAAGGTGTAACATACTACCAAAAGATAATGATACAGAAAAAAATTAAAAACAGCCTAATATGCAAATTACAAATTGGAGATACCCAAAATGAAACAATTACAAAAATTTAAACATTTGTGAAGTGTCTTAACAGAGGATGAAAGGTGCGACACTGAAATTTGAAGGCGCATTGCCATAGCAAAAGCTAAGCAAAGTATTAAGAGACAAGAAAATTTCTTTAGAAACAGAAAAGAGTACTGAACTGTCCTCCTACATAGCAGTGAATGCTCGAGAATCTCACAGGTGAAAAAGAGACTTGAAACAACAGAAATGTGGTTCTATAAAACGATGCTGAGAATACCATGGACCGAACGGCAAAGTTTTAAAGAAAATGTAAACAAAAAAGCTGCTCATAGGATAAGGAAGATGAGGGAGAGCTAGTTGAAATTCCTGTCGTATATAATGAAGAAAGAGGGCCTGGAAAATCTTATACACGCAGGAAAAATAGAAAACAAGAGGGACAGAAGGAAACAACGCATAACCTTCCTAGGCAGCTTGAGTAACTGGATGACGGAACAAGATTTAGAAGAGATAACAAAAAGACAAAATTTATTTATTATTTAACAGACAGGAAATTGTGGAGAGACGCGTCCTGAAAACACAGCACATAGAAGAAGAACAAGAACAAGAACAAGAAAACGAAGAAGAAGTCCATATTATCGCAAAGAACATTTAGTCATCTGGAATAATACAATAGATATTGAGCAAAAAGGTTGACACATGTGCTTCTATAGCTGCAAAGATTAGTTGAATTAGTTAGGATGATTCTTGAAAATACTCACTCAAAGCACAAATTTTCCGTCTAGTATGGATAGACTAGATTTGGCGGCATCCCATATTCGTGGATACCAAAGCCCTTGAATAATACAAAAATCATGCTAACACTTGTGAATTTCTTACGACATAATATATTTTGGAAGACAAATCTGTGACTCTTCCTAAGTAAAAACATGAAAATGTGGAATTTTTCAAGGAAACCTTTAATCTTCTCTGCCTCTTTGTCTGGATTTCATTCCTTTATCAAAACTTTAAAAAAAATACAGGATATGGGTATAGGGTTAAAGATAAAAGGGTTAATTAATCTATTTTATATGAATAACTCAAAATTATACGCAATAAATGGTGATAAATTGGAAGGGCGTTTGAAGACGGTGAAACGTTTCAGTGATGATATTTGCTTGGAATTTGGGCAAATATGCAAAGATAGCTTCAAAAGAGGAAAGCTTATTAGTGGTGAGAATATATAATTCTTGATGTAGATGTTGTGATTAAGGAAATCGACCAGGAAAGTACCTACAAGTATCTGGATGTGAATGAAGACAACGAAATGCACCAGGTGAAATCGAGTAATAATAAAAACTGAATTGAATTCGAGAAATATAATAACAGCCATTAACACTATTACTATCCCAGTTCTAACTTATAGAATCAACATAAAAATATTAACTTAAAGGAACTCAAATTTGCTAACAACTAGCAGATATTGATCGTCTGTATTTGCCAAAGAGCAGTGGAGATAGGGACATGATTTAACTGGAATTGTCTTTAAAAATTTCAACAATGGAACTTTATAATTAACTTGCTGCTCTACAAGAATGGATGTCACAACTCTTAATAGAATATGAAAAAGTAAAAGATTTATTCTGTATCAATAGAAGCTAATAAATATGCAAGAGTTAAATCGGGTTTAAATCTCGAAAATAGAAGTTAAGTAGATATAACTGCTACAAAATCAGCAAAAGACCGAAACAAGAAGCGAAAAAGCCAAAAGCCAGTTCCTTCTCCGAAGCAGAAATACTGATGTAAATCAATTAGAAACCTACAAGTGGCTTAAGAGTTCAGGATTTAAAGGTGGAAATAAAAAGTTTATTCTTGCTGCACAGGACCAGAGTTTGCTTATGCACAACTACAAATTTAATATATTATGCACAACTACAAATTTAATATACAGACCCTAAGTGTTTTTTGTGACTAATACAGACCCAAAGTGTATGTTCAGTGACTAATACATTGAAACTATTAATTACTTTATTTCAGGATGCTCAATACCCACACAGTCATGATAGTGTGGGTCAGCATCTTCATTGGAAGATCTGTCATCAACACGTGATAAACAACAGCATCAAACTGGTATGAACATCATTTTGAAGGAGTAGATGTTATCATATTCTGAGATTTTTCTATCAACTCGGATCAAACAATACAAGCAGATTAACAGACATTATTGTCAAAGACAGAAAAGAAGAAAGATTTCACACTGATTGGTATAAGCGTACCAAGTGACAAAAATATTTCTGCGAATGGTTTTGAAAAACTAACCAAATACAAAGACCAGGAGAGGGAAATAGAAAAAAAATGTATCACTTAAAAACTAAAGCCGTTCCTGTTGTCGTTGGAGTTTTTGATCTGATAAAAAAACGGAATTCAAGAATAAATCAGCAAAATCCTGGCGAAATATTTCTCCAGAAAATCCAAAACTAGTTCTCACAAGTACAACCCACATCCTGCGAAGAATTTTTTCCATTTTTTTTAATATCTATCTTTTGTCTAATTAAGTGGGAACAATAAAAGAATCAAATCCTTTGCTTACCCTAAGCCTAGGGAAAACAAAGGATCTGATATTAACAAATAAAATGGACAAAGCTCTTCGCAGAATGTGGACTGCGCTTGTTAGAACTATGCTTTCCAACCATGGATAGAGAGAGATGTCTGTCCATCTATTTAACCCATAGCTGGGGAGAGAAAAGATGGGCACTTACTTTTACTACGGGTATTTGCGTAATAATGAATGTAATGAATTCGATCTTAGTTCACCAATTTCTCATTCTGAGCTAATAAACATTGCACCACTTTCACGTCCGGTTAAGTAAATGAATATATATTTATTATTCTCTTTTTATTATGATTCTTAATTATATACAAGGAGAACGCGAAACTCACAAAATAATGAAAAATAAAGGAATATATGAAATTTGATTCATTGTTTCAATAAAGACACTTTGAATCCTGTTATCAGGACTTTATTGAAAGATCCAAGCCCTAATCAACTTCCAATAATATACTTTACTTCCTAGTTTCAAACTAATATTGTTGTTTTTTACAGTATAAACTAATCCCTTGTAATGAAAGCATGAATAAAATATTTCTCTATTTGAAAAGTGGAAGGTTTTACATAAATCCTCAAGTTATTTAAAAATTCTTAATTTAAAATCTTACATTTTTCTAACAACATTAAACAACTTTTGTTTCACACTACAGATTAAATAAAAAATTTCATCAGTCTTACAAATGAAATATCCTGAGTTCTGGGAAACAATTTCACCTAAAACACAGTTATTAACAGAGTTTAAGCAAAACAATGGTGATCAAAATGTAGAGATTATAAGGCCAATCTAACTGCAGTGAGCAAAGAAATTAAAATGACGGTGAGCTTGAAACAGAACACAATTAAAGGTCAAGAAATTAAAAAAGAAATATGGCAAAGATAGAACGTATAAATTTTAGAAAAAACAATTGTTCATTGTAAAAACAAAAATGGTTCAATATTTGTTTCTTGGAGTTATGAAAGAAATCTTCACTTTTATGTTTCTATTATTTTTGCTTTTTAATTCACGCCATTCAAGTTGATTATGCAACATCTGAAAAGTAAAATTCGTGAAACAAAATATTAAATATATCATTATGTAAAAGTTTTTATAGCTGATAAGTAAAATTAAACAACTACATAATAAAATAATCCGTAATTCGCAGAAAAAGGAGACAAAATAATAATTGCGTTTAGATTAAAGATAGTAATTCAAGATCCTAGAACAAAGAAAATTAATAAGAATTTAGAAATAAATACAAAATCTTTTAAGGAATGATCCAATTATATTAAAATTAAAACTTAGGTTAGATTACAAAACTGAAAGAAGCCAATAGCAATACATAAACTGCAATTTAGATATTTCCATTTGAGAACATACGCAGTTACAATTCAGAAAAAAATATTAGTCTTTGAAACCTGATGGGGATTCAATGTAGCTCTGTTGAATATTAGAGGCAATTGTAAAAAAGAAAGATAAGAGAAAGTTAAGTGGATGACAGGTGAGATTCTCAATATAATGAAGGAAAAGCATCAGATAATTGCAAGAAATAATACCAAGTATCAAGGCAGAAAACACGTTCTTTACTAAGATGTATAAGATCTAGAGAGAATGATAATAACGAAAAATAAAATATGCTGAAAGATGGAAAATAGTACATAGGCTAACTGATCCATGATAAGAAGCAAAACATATAGTGCACAAAATCATGAATTAACCTGGACTATCTAAACTAAAGATTAAAGCAGGAGATGCGATTGTCATAGAGATAACCTTAGATGATTTTCGGATTGACAGGGTTACTGGAATATATACAAGACTAAATATATTACAACGGTGAAATCCCGGAGGATGTAAGTTGATCAATTTTTATCGTATTGCAAATAAACCAGGTACGAATGAATTCGAACTTCATTCAACAATCAGTATATGCTACATAGGAGAACAAATAATTGGGATTCTGATGAGTAAAATTTTTAGTAGACTTGAACCGGAAATAAAGGAAGAACAATGTGGTTTTGTTCTGGAACAAGAAACGCAATTTCATTATTAGAATGTTACCAGAACAAGCTGTATAAATTCAGAAAGACCTATTCCTTTATTTCATAGATTACACAAAGTCATTTGCTAAGTACAACATGAACAACTTCTTCAGATGTTAGGAAAGTTTGAGCTGCACGGGAATGATACAGATAATCAGCAACCTGTATTGAATGCAAAGTAGAAGAGCTACCGGGATATATTACCAGCAGACGTGACATTGTGTTGATGGCAGATTCAGAATGAAGGCTAAGTAAAATATTAAACAAAGTAGTTGATGACAGTAAGAAGAAAAGACTAAGTATTAATTGGCAGAGTACATGTAAGGAAAATAACAATAAAGTGTGATTTATGCATAAGGGGATGTCACACATAAAATACCATATCATGATCTTCTTTTATGTACCGTACCCTTTCAAAAACTAGTTAGGCAGTTTACTCGCTGTGTCACTTCACTCCTCTTCAGTAAATAATTGTGAGTGTCAGATTCTCTATGTCCTCTTTCTTCATAATGTGTTATAGAAATGTCATATGTCCTGCTTCTTTCTGATTCGATATACAAGGGTTTTTTTTGTTCTCATTGTCCTTAAAACTCCCTCATTGCCAAAATGTTCATGATATTCTCTGCATTCTTCTGCAGAATCACTGTTGACTCAACTTTCATTTTCATTTGTGAAGAAATTGTCCAGTATTCACTGCCACGTAAAAGTATTGACAGTACATAGCACTTTTTTGGTTTGTTTCTAACACCCTTTTCCTGTTTCTTTATACTTTGTTTAGCTTATGGAAGGCACCTTTTTCTATTCCATCCTGCCTTTGGATTTCGGTGTTATATTTTTCATTGTCTGATTATAACACTTTCCGGACAGTTAAATGTATGTTTTTCCTTGATTCCGAAATCTCCAATTTTTAACTCGGATTTTGGACTCTTCCATTTACATACATTTTGTCTTGTTTCAATTCATAGTCTTTTCTTCTCGCTTTTATTGACTATCTTGTCTAGGAAGTCTTGTAGTTTTCTTTCCCTGTCTGTCATCAACACTGTGTCACCTGCATATCATATATTGTTAAGATTGTGCCCCGCAATAATAAATCTTGTATGCATGCGGTTTGTTCTCAGTAAATGTTTCGGATTATTCTAATATTTTTCACAAATTTCCTAAAGGTTGAAATAGATTTTTATGCCGTACTTTATCAAATGCTATTGTGTAGTTCATGAAACTTAGGTATACATCCTGCTGCATTTGGATTGCTCTCTCTTTGATATCATTCTGATGATAATAACTATTGCATTTCTTGTTCCAGTGTCTTTAACGAAGTGATACTGTTCTTTGAGCATTCCTAGTCTAATTCTGCTACATGATGACGAGTTTCGTTATGCAGCTTATTAAGCGGATTGTCATTTGCTCCTGGTTTATTTGGCATTGATATGAAGATAGGTCTACTCTGGTCTTCCGCTATTTCCGTCCTATATTTTATTATTTCGATTATCTTATCGATCCGGAAATCATCTATTAGAATCCCATTTTGCCCTGCTTTCTTGTTCTTGCTCATCTTGCCCAGTAACAATCTTATCTCTGACTTTAATATATGTGCTTCCATGTTTCTGTGTATTGCATGTTTCCCATTTTTATTGTGGAAGAGTTCTTTGATGTATTCATTCCATCTTTAGAATAATATTTTTCTTTCTCTTTATATTTAGTGCAGCTTGTCAAGGAGCACGATTTTAAGCCTTTTATTCTTTTATGCACGCATGTTCTATGTCTTTCTATCACTTAATTGTTGTTGAGTTAACCATTTTTGCCTACATTTGTTCCTAAAGTTTTTGGTTAATATTATATATTCTGTACCATTTTTTTATAATACTGAAAATTTCATCTGTCTTTCAATTTTTTTTTTTTTTTGACTCTTTCCTTGGGATCATTTCATTCGTCTACGTCACTAGATGTTCCTTTAAGGTTTTCCGCTTTGAATTTCCGGCCTATTTGCTTTTGCTTTTTTTGGCAGCAAACATTTGTTTGCAAGTTGAGTCATCCTGGTGTCTGTAGTTTTGAGGTTCATGGATTACTTTGGACTTCTTTAATTTCTGCAATTTTAATTTGAGCGACCATCTCTCAGGCATATATGCAAGCACAGACTAAAAATCTATCTTGATGGCCCAAAATAAATGACTGGACGGAAGTAGTAACAGCGAAATCTGGAAGTGCAAAAAAGAAATTCCCGAAGAATAGCGAAAGATGTATTTCAGAAACCGAGTAAGATATTTAGGGATAGAAAAATAACATGTGAAACCAAGAAAACTTTGGGGAAAGCATGTTGGGCTGCGATATAATACTAGACAATTTCATCGCAGATGAAGAAAAGAAAACTTGAAGTGATTGAATGTTACGAATCTCATCGACAAAGTTAGCGTGGAACAAGTAAGTTTTAAGAACATTATGAATTACCAAGAAATTAGATAATAATTAGAAATGACTGATGAAATTTTGTGAGCAGATCATGAGAAAAATGATTTAACAGGACACATCGAAGGGAAAAGATACAAAATGAAAGATTGTATAGCTAATTTGATAAGTTCTAGAGAGAGGGACAAATACTATAAGAATAAAAATGTGTAACAGAGGAAAACTATTGATGAGAGCAACAAAAGACAGGATTCTGTTGAAAACTATGATTGTCCATGTCCTGAATATAGTAAGTTGATACTTAGCTATGCAATAGTGGTAAATGTACACTGTAAATTGCACAGATTGCATGTACATTAAACTTTCAGACACATAGCTCGATGTTTCAGCGAAGCCAGTCTGCTGTGCAATCTGATTGAATGAGGTCAGATGAAAAAAAAAACAGCATAATGATGCGAACCAAGATTAACGATAATGAAAATATGTTATTTAGCAATAATAAGAATAACAACAATAATTATTTGTGGGGCGAACTGAAATTAAATAAAGTGCTATAATGGTGGATGCCATAATTAAATCGGATGAGTTATCACGAAAATTGGCCTCTAGTCATCTTTCACTTGTTGACTTGAACATTTTGTATCGTCGCTTTGTAGTAAGTGGAGAATAGTATTGTAACATTCGCGTGAGTGGTGTGAACTGTGAAATATGAAGAAGTTTACATTTATGATAATTGTCTTCAATACTGAGTATCACTGGAGACACTTTATATAAAAAGGATAAAAGAGGCTCAAATTGGTTTCAGACAGGGTTCCGGTATCTTCAGTTCTGCTTTGATTCTGTTCTTCCATTAAAATTTACTACAATTCCCTTTGAACTTGTAGTTTCAATTCAACGCGTTTGTAAAAAAAAAAAAAAAACTATTCTATTTTATCAGTGAGGAAATTGTCCAGTCTTCATTGGAATATAAAAATATTGATAGTATACGATCATCGAGTATATTAGTGCTAACAGGATTCTCTTTTATACAATCATCCATTTTATTAGTTATCCAAGAAAAAACTGCACAAAAATAGATTCCTAAGAAAAAATTGTTTGACTACGAACTTAACAGAGTCGAAGTTTGAAAATACATTCAAACATTGAACCTAAATCATCTTTACAATATTTGAGTCGTTTTTATTGGCGTTTGTTTCAAAATAAGTCAAATCGGCTGTCAAGCAACCAAGACAAGCTAAGCAATTATACACAAGATGACTAGGCTACAACAATAAAAAAAATCTGACGACCTTTTAAGTAATATGTCCAAAAACGCAAATAGGCTTCAAGTCGTATACAACCAATGAATATCAAAAGTAATTTTGGAAGCGCTCAGAACTATTTCTCTTGCAGTTCTTGATTTGAAAAAGAAACCTGTGAATGCTACCAAAGATGTCACTGAAAAGTTATTACCTGCCCCCCACAAAAAACAATTCTATAACAAAATTTTCGGATGATGATTTTTACTGCTCTTACAAATTAAGATATATATTTAGAGATGTACGTTCTTCGGATTCTACTAAACAAAAGTGATGACGTTTGGCGTATCATTTATTGTAAGCAACTACAATTAGTATCTTCTTAGAATTGAAAATGATATCATCTGTGTTACTCAATTAAAGATCGGTATGAAAAACTTTTCACTGTCTCTTTCATACTGGACATTTGAGCGAGATGTCATTAAAGACAATAAAGTGAGCCTTGCTGGCTCAGAAACCACCTTATACTCAAAAGATGCTTTGTATATACCAACAATAGAAACAAAAGAAGTCAAGTTCTGCTTAGTTCGCTGATGAACTTACTCACTAGCTGACTGTACTTTCGGCTCTCTGAAACGATTCTCTCATCTTTTGATCTTATTTTTAGAAAGAAGAAAGGTCTATTATACATCACACAGTGGAGAAACTTTTCGGCTGAACAAGCCAATTTTGGAGCACGATTTGACAATCCACGTCACAGCTGACTTAAGAGCATTTAAAAAGTGAACGTCAACAATATGAATATAAACCGAACATTTTCCGCCATGTGACCAGATTATGTAAAACCCAAAAGTACAGAATTACTTTAGTTTTATTATAAGGCTATTAAGCAAGACTTAGTTACGACTGAATCAGACCATGGTAGTAAAGAACAAATTATCAGCAGGTTAATTCAGATTTCGGTCCAGGTTCTAACCAGTGAAAAGGGTACAATAAGGTTCAAATTCTAACTTTGGGTCAGTTTAGGTTCAGTTCTAACTGGCGGTGGTCGAAAAGAAGGACTAGAACACTAGAACTAACTGGCAATATCATGGAGCAGTCAGATTTAGAACGAAGATTTCAAGCGAACAGTTTGCTCCAAGCCAAATCCATAGATTCAGAGATACCTGACGTCTTATAAAGCAGTTACTTGCGAAGGATCGGCCTCAAAGTCCGACAGGTGGTGAAACGACTCCCTGCGTTTAGCTGATTTAATCTACAAATTATATTTGTGATTGTATCTACCTCTCGCGACAAGCGTATTCATTAGCTCCATTTCACCAGTGTTAAGTAGAAAATAACGATGGATTTGTGTCACATTTTAAAGGTCAAACAACCATACTAGAGTAGACAGTTAACTGCTCATAACTAAATATTTTATATAGAATAAATCACAAAAATATTTCGGGAGGTTTAAACTGCTCATACACATTTTTGTGTATTATTTAGACCTTTTATCCAGACGGAGAATAAATAGTCGAAGGTACAAAACTTTGTGCATCAATAGAGGCTGAGTTTTGCAGATAGTTGTCTGTAAAGGGTAGAATTCTCTATTACCATCTGACTCTTTCCTCCTTAACCCCTTACAGAGGATTTGTATTCCTCTTACTGAAAAGTTGAATATTGGCGCGTACACCCAGTCTTTCTATCTTTCTCTAGAAGAGATGCGAGACAAGAGGTCGTTGAACAGTGTGTTATCAGTGTTTGTGTGTAGGTATCTTAATGTCACACTTAGCAAATCACCGAAATACATTGTCCAACTGGTGATTGACTGGTTTTTGAATCGTTTCCTGAAGCCTCCCAGTAGAGTACTTTACTCTTCCAAAATTGAAATTTATCGTCTTGATGAAGCGAAGCTTTTCTTTCAAGAATATTGACTATCTATGCTAAGAATACCTTAATCCAAGCCTAGAAAACTATAACAGTTGGGAATCATTTCGGATACAATTTGTATCGTGACTTGTTATTGAAAGAGCTACGTTCGATTGGGTTGATGCTGTCAAGGTACCAATTACCTTAACAAACTGACAACTGATTCAAAATACGTTATTGCAAATAGGCGATAATTTGGAGGTGGGTTTCATGGCTTTGTCAAGCTGCATTCGGTGCGATGGCTCGAAAGACACATTTGCTTTTGTCATTACATTTTAGGCCACCCACTTTGGGATTGCGTCGACTCGAATGCCATTTGGTCCTTTTTGCTCTTGGAGTTAAATATTCAATTTAAATATTCATAATTTATGGAATTCTTGCAGCAGTCAATCCATTTTGTATGTATTTCGCCTCCTGCCATTTTCCTTCCTGTTTGTAAAGTATTTTTCGTATAGTTGGCAAGAAATTCAAAATTAACTCCCTTAGATGTACAGAAAAAAAGGTAAGCATCAAGTTTAGATAGGCAGGGGAGAGTGAATTCTCTGCCATTAATGCTTATTTTTCATATACTTAATTTTCCCTACACATGCATCATTGAAACTGTAATTAAGAAAACACTTTTGGTTTTGTGTTGAACAAGTTTAGAATAAGATGGATTATTTTTTTCCTGTTAGGAATAATGTCAGTGTGTTTGAGTTACAACAAAAGATTTAGTTAAGGTCAGCAAAGTCAGTGGAAGCCAAGCTCTATCTACACTTCTTTTGAGGATTTTTGTATCATATCGTATATATATATATATATATATATATATATATATATATATATATATATATATATATATATATATCCACAGATATATAACTATCGACCAGCATTTTGTCTTTAAATCCATTACCTTTTATATCGCGACATGAAGTTAAACAAACAAGATTAACCAATAGATTTGCGTAACGTATAAGTTTTAAACGTAAAAGTAACATATAAGTTTTAAACTTAAACGTCATCTTAGTAAGTATTAATACTTACTAAGACGTTTAAGTTTAAAACTATTAAAACTTGATTGAATGTTATTCTGAACAAAATTGTTGAAGTTTTTTTAAAATTGGCAAATCAAATGAGCTTGTAAGAAATATATCCTTGGTGAATGCAGCTGCATTTGTATATGCAAATTTATAACATACATGTTTTATGAAATATTTACTTATTATTTAATATTATTTTTACCTTCTCGTCATTAATTAATTATCACCTTGTTTGCTTTATTTACGCAATAAAAAGTCATTTGGATCTTTTTCGTGATGAATTTCAAGCAAAACAACCTTTTTGTATTTTTCTCACTAATGTCTGTTGTTGTCATCAACATTGTTCAGACAAGTATATACGTGATAATACAAAGTATTTTGGGGATCAATACTTCAGCAAGGCCATGTACTTGTACTCAAAAGACGGTTTAAAATTGAAAACAAAACATCGTGAGGTATCTAGCGATGACTATAAAGGAACAATTGAAACTAATAAAAAACTAGTTTCTTATTTAATCGCTTAATTTCTATTGAGGCAATCTTCCTTGCTTACTTCATTTTTAATATGTAAATTAATCGCTGTTTTCATTTTCTTTCATATATCGTAAATCATCTTTCTCGTAGTTTAAACAAATTTTATTTTTGTCTTATCTAGCACAAAAGGAGATTTATTACAAAATTAATAACAATCCGAATCATGGAAAGTTCAGTTATTTACCGTTTGAAAAAAATAATTCTCAAATGGATGTTGACCAAAATTTGTTTGATAAATTTTCATCGTTAACACCATACTTCAATTTTGAATAATATTCGACTGTTTACGCGTTTCAACATCGGAAGATTGTCCGAGGAAAATTGCAATTAATTGAAAGTAATAAACAAGAAGGAAACAACAAAATCGGTCTTGAAATAACACGACAAAGTCTTTTGCCATTTCAACGAAGTTCAAAATAAAGTCAATGACATATTTCATTCAATGCTAACTTTTTAATGCTTTTCATTTTCTATAAATCTTTTTACATCACTATTTAGTAGTGAGCCCATTGCCAACCAAGGTAGATTTTTGAAAACCAAATATATATATTTTTGAATGTTAAAAAAGTTTCCTACAACATAATCTTCTTTAACCAGCGATTGTATGAGTGGATATTTAAAATATAAAATAAAGAACAAGTAGGAAACGATCTTCATATATATATATGTGTGTGTGCGTGCGTGTATGTATGTGTGTATTACAAGACAATATTACAGTCTTCTAATACCGAAACTGTTGCCTATCAAATGTTTAAAATATGACGACAAAAATATACAGATCAGGTAGCTTCATTTCTTTTCAGGGTGTATTTTATGCTGTTTTCTGAGCTGCCGCTGAATATTAAAATGCTAATCGTACATCTGTATGAAGTCGGTGCATCGTTTATGTTAAAACCAAAAAAGGATTTTAACTTTTAAGACAAATAACATACATCTTCTACTCTTCTACATCCTGTTTTTTATACTTACTTCCTTTCACTGAAAGATGATATACAAACTTTATTTGAAGTCTGTTTCCTGTAATCATGCAGACAAGCAAAAGTCCAGCATATTTTTCACATTTATAATTTGGCCTCAGTTAAGCATTTCAATTTTAAATTTGCTACATCTTGAAATATATAAATATATTCCATTAATTTAAGAAACAAACTATTAATGATTTAAAATAAATCATCACCGTTATTTGTTTATTATGATATTTTAAACGATAAACATCGTGAAAGAAAGGATAAGGAAATTACAACTAGAATATTATTGCCTTTCCGACAAGAGGCCAATCATGTTTGAAGTTATCCTGTACGAAACAATAAAATCCACTACCAGTGAGTAGTTTAAATAATAGTATTGAATTTCTCATAGTATGAAAATATTGTTTTAGTTATATCTGATATGATCGTTATTACTTGACCAGAACCTTTAAACCACAAAATGGGACAGTGGATATTAATAGGAAAAATCTATAATTAATATCGAATTTTACAATGGGAATGAATGGATTAAGGAAGACACAGATAACAATTTTTCCACAATATTATTCTTCAACATATCGAAGAATTAAAAGAAGGAAAGAGGGAGAAAATAAGAAAAATGAAGGATAATAATATATACGACTTGATTATACGCAGCCAAATATGGCTAGCATTTGTATTCACAATGAATTCTTTTTAAGTTCAGCCGTGGAACACTTCAGAGAGTGATATTTTTAAGTTCTTTGTTTGGCAATAAAATTCATAAAACTTCTGGAAGGTGTAACGTAATTAGAAACATTCGTATTTATTCTTTTTTTTTTAGTCTTCGTTTCATTTTTGGATTTGTTTTCTGCAGAATTGTTTGTTGACTTCAGTTTCTTTTCTTATTTCTTAAAAATATTTCTTGTTATTATCACGTGGAATGTGTTGCCTTTTCACATGTTGAAGCTATTGTGCTTCTTCCTTTGTTTTTCAATCACTCAAATGTGGATCAATTGGCGAATACACATAAGAAAATTATCCTGTTTTTCATTTTTCAATTTGTATTCAAGTAAAAGAACAAAACAGTATTGTCTTTCACTTTTTAGCTATTTGCAAATAGAAATTAAAAAAATCTCATGTCATAAAACAAAAGTACTAAACAAACATTAAAGGTAAGATCAATAGGTACATTCGAGTGAATATAAATATTGGCGAGTTCTATCCTATGTAATCGGTTTCCAACAAAAGTTGAAGTTTGCTCAAAACCAATCTTATTTCAAGAATGAAAAAGATGAGAATTGGGCCGAATTCTGCTTTTAAAGAAAGTTTTCATACCAACGAGTGATTTTAGCTTAAGAGAACAAATGGTTAACACCAAAATATAAAGATGAAAGTTGTTTTTTTTTTCCTTTAAATCTAAAAACTGTCAGCATTTATTTCTTTTAGATGATGATATCCAGTTTTTGAAAAGAACTTCCAGTAAAGCCTGTCTTTTACAATAATTATCAAAGCTATACCCTTTAACTGCTCTTATTGAGTATAATGTCAGATAAATGAAATCCAGGCTTTCTTGTATCTGTGAATTTTTTGGCAAAATGTTCTTGTTGAAAGGATGACCTTTACCGGCTAATTAGTTTTGAAAATTTGTTTCCAAATGTTTGGGAATTTCACTGGTGACTTTTATACGAGGGGTTACTGAAAAGTTCTCGGTCTGACCCACTTCCTGAAATCTGACCAAATGACCAAAGTAAGAAAGTTATTTGAAAGGGCTATTTGGTCAGACTGAAAAGTTTTCAGACCCTCACCCTCACAGATTTATTTTCTTACGTACTGAACATATGTAACATTTATATACTAATATATTTAACATATATAGCAAATAAGTTAGAGATAATTACAAATTAACACAAAGAATGACATTTTTTAGAAGTTGAATTGGTGGAATAAACGCTGATAGAAAAATATATAATTAAAATGTTTCATATTTAAGACATTATTACGTTTTACAAAAAGCGTTTCACCTTTATTATTATGTTACTTTTTATCAGGACACGCTGTGCCGATAAACTCTTTGGCCATTTTAGAAAACAAAATTAGAAATAAAGTCGCTTCTACTAAGATTTGAACTCCCATCTCACACGAAGAGAACAAGTCATTCCTGAACGTAGTCTGAACCACTTCAGTTATGGATAAGAGTTGATGTCTCGTCGAAAGCTATATCTTTATCTTCGATTACATCATGTTTGCTGTTGTTATTACACAAGGATAACATGTAAAATACATGATAAAATTTGGATTCTTGTGACTACTGGCGGCTCTATAATAGTGTTCAATCTTCTATCCCTCCTTTCTTCATTCAAATTGACGTGTTAACATCATCTACTGATAAAGCAGAATGTTTTGCTCGTAAATTCTCTTCCAATTATTCTACTCTTATAACTTATCTGCGGTAACTTTGCCTTACTTTCCACTTAGAAATGAGTCTCTATTGAGTGGTATGCATATAAGTGTCCATACTTTCTGATATCATCTCTAAACTGGATAGACACAAAGCATGTAGACTTGATGATATCGCTGCAATAATTCTTAAGAAATGTGCTCCTGAACTGGCTATTGTTCATTCTAATCTCTACAATAAATTCCTTGCTGCTTCTTGTTTTCCTGCCTTTTGGAAATTCTCTTTTGTTGTTCCAGTTTTTAAGAACTCGGGCGAACAGTCTGATCCTTCTAACTATCGATTTATTAACCTTCTCCCTCTTTTAGGCAAAGTACTAGAGGCTCTAATCAACTGTAAATTGGTTAAGCATCTCACTTAACAGGATCTTCTTTCAGATAAGCAATCTGCCTTTCGCTTCTATAAGTCAACTACTTATGTATTAACAATTATTGCCGAAAGACTCTATCAAGCTTCAAATAAGAATGGTGAAGCTCGGGATGTTGTTAAGGATTTCTTGAGGGCATCTGACAGGTTTTCTTCGTAAGTTGAAAGGTCATGGTATTTCTAGGCTAATTTTTTAACTGATTCAGTCTTTCTTATCAAATCGTGAAATGAAAGTTGTCTTGAACCGCCACGCTTTTAGAAATGTTTGCATTAATGCTGGTGTTCCACAGGGATCTATCCTTGGATCTACGTTATTTCTAATTTTCATCAACAATCTTCCTGTTATCATCAATTCTCAACTATCTATTCTGAAGACACGACTATTTACTCCTATCTTAATAGTAAGTCTGATTGGTCCAATAAGGTCAAATTAGCAGTTGATTTCAAAAATGACATGCAGTGTACTGTTAACTGGAACAAGGAATGGTTTGCTAATTTTAACGCCTCCAAAACGAAACTGCTTTCCATGAAATGAAAAGATTATATTGAATCCATTTTTATATTTTCTACTTGTCTCCCTATGTTGTGCTAGACAATCTTTCTCGCCATAATCTATCTTACACATTTATAAGTTTATCATTCATCCACGTATCGAATAATGCTACCACATATGGTCTGCTGCTTCTGCTTTGAATTTAGAGATTCTTGTTAAAGTACAAAGAAAAATCTGCAATGTTATTGGTCCTGCCCTGGCACCTCAGCTTCAAACACTTTCCCACTGCCGTAACGTATCTTGTCTGGCTTTCTATAAATATTTTCCTGGTAATTGTTCTGATTAACTTTCTTCTATGTTACTTAGACTTTATGAATTTAAGCACAGAACTAGACTGGCGGCAAAGTCTCATAGTTTGAAATGGTTAGATGCAAATATGCTATTAACTGATCACAATCTAATAAGTTAAGGCATGATCCATTTAATTTAATAATTCATTCACATTAAAATAACAGATCTATTGTTGCAAAATTATCAGTATTTTTTAATAATAATGTCCACCCTTGACAAGGATCACGGGCCACTCAAGGCTCGAGGTAGAAAGTTAGAGAGTAAGAAATAATGAGCTCAGTTTATGAGGATATATGCGGGGAAGATAACAGTTAACCTTTGATTTGAACAGGTTAAGATTGTAATGAATGGGGAGGCATCCTGTTGGGAGTCGGGTCCACGAAGTAGCGATATGTAGGAAGAAGCCGTTCTAGTGCAACTTACATCTCACCAATCGAATACGAAAGGAATGAGGATGGATCGCTACAATCTGTGTAGCGTGTCGGGTCTTAGCTGTGAAGGTTAGAACTGGTGGAACTAAAGAATGAGTTCGTCTGGACACTTTACATAGAAATAGCGATAGAGTAGCGAGATGTTTGCGTTTGTGGGAAAGGGGTTGTCGAGAGGGGGAGATAAATCATCACTCACGAGGCTACGTACACGCTTTTGGACTATCAAAAATTGGAAAGTGAAGGCTTGGTAGTTCCTTCCCATATATGGCAGCAGTATGCCTGATCTAGTTTTTATAAAAGTAGAGGATAACAAGAGTCAGGTAAGGAATGAGAGAAGAAAGAAACTGAAAACCATATTTATCGTAATAGTAACAGACAGCAAGACATGTTTGTAGAGAGAAAGGAATCGAATTATTCTGAAAATCTTTCTAAGAAATAATTGCATTTATTTTACAGACAGTCTACTGCAACATCGTATTCTTTATTTGATTCTGATAATTACAATATTTTTTTTACCAAAGTTAAAGCAATTCTTTGGGGTGAAATAAAAATACCTTGCTGTTTTTACTCCGACTTGTTGTTTGAAGCTAATTAAATTTTACCCACCCCCATCCCCTTCAGAAACAACTTTTCTTTCTTTTCCGCGAATATTTTTATTTTTAATGATTTAAAAAACATTCTTTCTTTCATTGAGCAAATTTAAAAATACTATAGATAACTCATGCAGTAAACCGCGTTAATGCAAATGCAGAATGAAATATGTGTCATTTTTGGATAGGTACTATATAAACTAGCAATTAGTTAGAGACCTATTTTTTATTTACCAATCTGCTAAACTATTCATGCAAACATTCTTTAATACATATTTTTTGTTTCATAAATTGGAATCAAATTTAATTGATCCTTAAGTTAAGTGCAACTAATCTTTACTTTTTTTGTCTTAGCGGAAATTTCTGACTTGAAATAAATGCGTAGAATCAATTACTTTAAGCCGTTCGTTTAATTTTGTTACCTGAAGCATCCTGTCATTGAATCCGGATGGCCTTTTCCTAGCAGACAGAATTTTGTCTAGTAAAGAAATCAATTAGCGTATTTTAATACAATACTCTGCAAGATTTGGTGCATTAAGAAGTCAAATGCTTAAGCATATTTAAAAGAAAGTATAAAATGAGTAATAACATGATCTCTAATGTAAGAGGTTAGAATTCATAACCATGAATCTCATAATGATTCATTTCCATCTTGTTATTATATAGCTACCTGCATCATTCCTAGCCATTCATTTGTATTCATTTTCTGACGTTATTCATCCATTCAAGTTGTAACGTTTTTCATTCTCTCTCTCTCTCTCATTTCTGTTCATTAAACAATGCTATCTCCGCCTCATTATTTTTCTGTTCATATTTCCTTATTTTTTGAAAAATACAAAAGATTGATTTTATTATGAAATAATCAAAATTGATTTACTTTTATTTACACATTTAAAATTCAAATCAGAATATGTAGATTTACACTGTTTTAATAATCAATAAATTAAATTCTCAAAAATGTGTGACGCGATGTGACACTGATAAAAAGGAAAAAAAAAGGATTAATTTGAATATAACTTGGAACAGAAGCATGAGATGACATAGATTTATATCCGCTTGCCTGAAAGGGCAAGTGATGAAACCATGTCTCATGATTACCAGGAAGAAAGAAGGGTTCAATTGAGTATAATATTTGATAATTTGGGGGACAAGGGCAGAATCAAGAAACTGGTCTATACCTGTCTGTTAGCAGGCGGAAATGGCCTCGCGTTGAAGGAATTCAAATCTGTAGGGCCCATTGAAAATTAAAAAGATAAATGCAATTAATGACTAAAAGTTGAGAACGCCTTTCTTCCCACGCAGTTTGAAAGTCGGAGTTGTCAAACATACAGCTGAGGTGACGAACTTAGATGAAATACCAAGAGAGAAGGAGAAATTATCTCCGCCCATGTAGAAGCAAAGGTGCGAGATATAGATAAGAGAAGGAATTAGTTATACGGGCGGGCCAATACCTGCAACCACTAGGCATAAGAAGAGGGGATCTCCAAAATTTGGAGAGATACTTAATATTACAAACCAGACAACAAAGGATCTTTGCTGTAATCGTTACAGAGACCTGGGGAAACCCCATATTCCCAAACATTATCAGCCCCCACTTTCATTTTCAATCAAAGTCAATATAAGTGGAGCGCTCTAGCGACCCAGGTGGTTGCAGTTGGGGTTAAATTGCAGACAGGAAACGAAAAGAGACAGCGGAGAAGGAGCTGCTGAAACCCACGCGACCTATTGCCAAGAAAATTCCTGACTTTGAGCCCTGTTTCTAGATATTCGCACCGATAGGCAAAAGTGTCACTAAATAGATTTTAGTGGAAAGTGTTAATTTTTGTAATACCATGAACTATATAAACCAAATCGAATATTAACCAGATGTTTTCGTTTTTCTTACGTCTACAAAAATACATTTCTATTGTTTTCCTCGTTGCACAGCTCGCCGTGGTATGAATCATCGCTACAATACTGACGGTTAATCGATCCCTATCAGCTCTGTGATCAAGAGACACGGCATGGGTGGAGCGAGGTCGTGACCGAAGTGGATAGCGACCAACGATCGTTGAACGCGACAGTATCGAACAGTGTGGGATTGGACCAGGAATCAGTTCGTCGTCCTACAAACCTGAGGGCGAACCCATCTTCGGATATAGGCGGCGTGTGGCAAGGGTCAGAACGTCTGGTCACTGCTGATCAGGCTGACCCAGAATCAACCTCTGGGTTAAGTATTATAAATGTTTAAAATGTTGCAGATCAAAATAAAGGTTCAATCGACATAAAACGAATCGGTAATAGAACACTGAAAAAGAGAGAAATGATAAAGTATTTGTTTAAAACTAGACAGTTGATGTTCAGAAAATATGACACAACCAAATGTAGAATAATTTCAATAACTGTTAATCCACTGGTAATTTCTGTAATGGATTTGTTTTTTTTTAGCTTTCGTCTTGAGTAGAAGAAAATCAACGGGAATATCGATTCGTTGATATTAAAATGGAAATCTATGAAAGTAGAAATATGTCAAAATATTTAGCGACCGAAATATAACAATAATAAAAATATTTCGTTTTGAGACATATATGGTAAGGTTGTTTAGAAAATTGTCAGTGAGAACACGCAATATTGGCAGCAAATGTACCTGTAATAAATAAACCTAAAATTGCATGAAAACTAAATTTATCGTCTAAAATTCTGTGCCGTGACGAAGAAGATGTAAGAAATTCTGATATAAAAGTGTTCATATGTATATAACATTGGCCTTTAATAAAACTTTCTTAGTTAATAGTTTATGAAAGTGATAAGTCTCCCTTTCTTAATATTAAATAATTTAGGCAAAACACCCGAACATACTAATTTAATGATCTTTTTATCATCCTATTATTGATTTTTTTTCATGTTTTAAATAAACTTTCTAGAAGAAATAAAACCAATCGTTTTTTTTTTGTAATGAAAGAAGTTCACATGTTTTACTTTGAACATTAGAAAAATAATGGAAAATATTGTTCTTTTGCATAAATTGTTAGTTTTATTTTAAATTATATTTAGGTTGTGTAAAAAATATTTAAACTATAAATGATTTCAATTCGACTTATTCGAAAATTATTGCTTTATTCATTCATTTGTGTGTTTTGCCCGATATTTTGTTATTAAACGGCAACAATGTCCAATAATTAAATATACATATATGATAAAAATTATTTGATACTTTGTTTTACTTTCATCATTTGTAAGTTCAGATAACCAGAAGCATAAATATAGTGAATTTCTTTTTGTTTTACGAATTGAATCAATCATTTGCAGTCAGTCCACTGTGCATGTGGAACAATTATTATTCATATAAAATCCTTCAACATTTTATTACTTTTATGCTTTCTTGAAGTATAGGGTTTTAATTTTTATATAAACATTTATACAAAGTATTTCGTATAAAATATAATTATAGATTATGTGTGTTTTTTGTTAGTAAAACGAGGTCAACAATGAATTTTGTTAAAGCATTTTTCTTTTCTTACTTTTCTGTAATTACCAATAAAAACAGTAAGGTTTCACTTTTTTAATTTCATTGTTCGGTTGCTTACGGGTAAGACCCACCAGACACTTTACTTAGAGTGGACTTTTTGTTGAAGTTCAGTAAATAATTGAAGTTCAGTAAATAACTGAATTTCGGTAAATAGGACTGCAAATGTCAGAGGAATAACAGAAATGAAAAAGAAAATGAGCAGGAACTGCTCACAGGACAGGAAATGTTCGTGTTGAAAATTGGAATGACTTGATTCATGAAAAAGTCTCACATTAGTGAGGGAGAGATAGTCACTTCAAAAACGGCGAAATCAGTTGACAGTTTGATTTTATTAATTCAGATGTCAGAATGAGTGAGCAGACTAATATCATTTCACATCCTGTTACGGCTAAATATCTGTTATAATAGATCAATAGTTTTTTCCGGTTTGATATAAAATATACGTCATAATAAGGCACTCCATCCAAACAAAATATTGATTCCAGTTGCTTTGGTAAATCAGTGAGTTACAAGTGTTTCATACAAACTCTTGTGGCCACTTTGCTATAAAGTGCATAAAGTGTCTGTCAACATGCGTAAAACCAATCAGTTTATCATCGGAAAATTTCATTGCTTGAATTATGAAGACTGTTATGATACATCTATTGTTAAAAATGTATTTCCATTGTTAATTTAGTAGGACTTTTTTCTACAAGTTCAATTGTGCAATCATAAAATTAGTTATAATTCAGATGTAAATAATTTATTGATTTTGAATATTTTTGTTTAAAGATATAAATCTAAGATTTTAAAACAAAAGTCTATCGCATTAAAGTTGATGTTATTGAAGCTAAAACAAGACATTGATTTTGAAACTGTAAGCTATTTTCTTTAGAAAAGCTTTTCAAATATTTCTTCACATTTTATACAGTGTTGAAGAGTAGTCCTTCACTAAGTCTTTATTGTCTTTTTCTAGATATGAAATCTTCGTTTACAACATTTGTAGAAGAAGTTGAAACAAAACCAACACGCGTATGACAAAAGTATTATTGAAATGGCTGTTCAAAATAAATCTTCCTTACCTTCCCTACATAAACATTAACATACCTCCGATATAGTAACACTGTGAAAAGACATATAAGTTTTAGAGAAAACATTCTTCATATTTATAGAACTTGAATATGACAATAGTTTCTTCAAGTATAGAACGTACACATCAGGAGATATGAAAAGAAGTTAATTTTGACCTCTGGCGCAATAGTTGACTTGGTTGTACATGCTTAACCAATTTAGAGTTGATTAGATCCTCTCGTACCTTGCCAAAAAAGAGACCGATAGTTAGAAGTATCAGACAGTTCGCCTGAGTTCTTAAAGACTGGGACAATAAAAGAATGTTTACAACAAGTAGGAAAACAAGAAGCAGCAAAGAATTTATTGAAATGTTTAGTGAGAAATGTTCAGGAATACATTTCTTAAGTAATATTGCAGGAAAACCATCAAGTCTACACGCTTTGTGGGGATCTAGTTTAGGGATAATATGAGAAAGCATGGACGGAGTTATACGCATATATCACTGAATAGAGATTCAGTTCTAATTAGTAAGACCGATGAAGATACTCCAGAGGCAAGGGGAAGAATTTGAAGAAGAATTACGAAATTCTGCTTTATCAATAGATGTTAACACCTCAAATTGAATGAAGAGAGGGTGAATTGAAGACTTAATTTAAGCCACTATTACAGAGTCACCAGTATGCACGAGAACTAAACTTGTTAGAGGCTATACGATGCCTCATTCTATCAGCAAGCAAAGACTTAGCCTCTTTGAAGACACGTTTACAATGATTGCAAGCAGACACAAATATGCATCTGTTGCGAACGGAAATATCACGTTGGTACACTCTGATAAAGTGGTTCCTGTGAACGATAGCTGCTGAACAGGCCGATGTGAACCAAAGTGAAGATTCTGGTTTCCCTTGGCATTTATTTATTTATTTTATTTTGTATATCTACAAAAGCATTAATGCCAGTTTTAACCCAAGAAGAAGCCTCCGGGGCAAACATTTCAATAAGAAGATTAAGAATATCAATCCAAGAGGCGTCTCGAATAAAGTTAAGAAATGAATCCCAATTAATACGCTGGTAACAAAAAGAAGTTTTGTCATTATGAGGTTTCTTTCTAATAGACGACTCAAAGGAAATTTCAAGAGATACTAAAGCGTGATCCGAATCGCCAGTATAACAGTTGTGATGCTATACAAGAGAAGGAGAGAAGGTAAGGAACAAATCAAATAAAGAAGAATGTTGAACAGATTTATTAGGGAAACTAGTAGGGAAATCAATTATTTGACTGAGAGACTAAGCATTAAAAACACCAAACACAAAAATGTTCGCAGATGAATGCAGAGAAAAATCCATTTCTATATTTTGGTCAATATATTACATTCCTGAGAAGAAGGAGCGATAAAGGAAAAAGAAATAGGAAACTGGTTACAATAAAGTCGCAAGTACATGAAGTAATCATCTGGGGACTCAAGAGACAATTTGCAACTGGAAGATTCTCCCGAATATAAGCACCAAGACCATGCACATGTCTCCTACATTCTTTTTGACAAAGAGGATGGTAGCCTGGAAAAATAATTCATTGGTATAGTAATTTAATTTAATTTCCCAAAGTTCGAAGTTATGTTTAGGGACATTAAAAGTCGAACTTACTATTTAGTATAGCTCCCATTGGTACAACTTACAGCCTCAACACGACACAGGATGAAGGAATTCAACTTAAAAGTTGCTTCAGCAGGAATATTCTACTATTCCTCTTGACAGTAAACCCGAAGCCATCGAAAATTATTTGACATTTCTGTTATGCACCAAACTTTCCAATTCTTTCCACATGGGTTCAGTTATGTTAAGGACAGGGATTTAGGCAGACTAACCGTGTTACACTTCAATGAATTCATCAGTGAGAAAATATTTTTAGATTGTGTTTGGAAAAAATAATGATTTACTGATACAAGTAAATACTAATAATTAACCCATAACTGGGGGATAAACTTCTTTGTGAAATGTGATGTATAGCAAAAGCCATCCATCACGTTGGAATATTTAACCTTCTGCTATATCTGGAGGAGACGTTAACAAATTAATATTTTTTTTCACTGTTCAATGTTCTATCGATTTCTTGTACCATTGCCTTTAGCACTAAATTATTAATCTACTACCACCGAATTTTACCATCAATATTGTATATTTTAGATTGATTCTTGCTTTAGAATTCAGTTCTGGTCCGCTTTCGTCACTAAATGTCACATTTGTCCATTTTCCATTATCCAAAAGCAGTACTTTTGCCCGGTGTTTTCATCTTATTCAATGCTTTTATGGTTAATGATGGCTTATTTTTGCTGTAACGTATCCATTTAGATGAGTTTTATGTAATATCCATCTTAGTGTATGAACTGACATTTCAGTAGTAATGCTGTTTCCATCCATTATTTGACAATTTGTTAATTTAGTTCGATACTGGTAACCTGACTAGCTTCCTTCAATCTCTTTTGTGTCATTTCAAAGATCTTTTTCATATCTGAAACACTCCTAATATCAGTATTGTTACCTCTGACTGACTTGGACTGCGTGTTAGTGATTTTATGTTCACTCATTAATTTTGTGATATTTGGAGAAAATGACAACTTAGTTTACAGTATTAAATGACAACAGATACTACCCATGAAAGCACAATATTTAGAGCTACTCATTAAAAATTAAGCAAACTGATTTTTGGTTAGGTAGTTCATTTCATTATAGCGCAAAAAAAAAGACACTGACTAGAACACACGGCCGTTTAAGCGCTTAAAACTCATGCACACAGCGACAGCATTCTTTTTATAAATTTTATACGTGATGCACTGATTTTTTTCCTGGTAAATCCAAAGCGAGTTCGACCAGATTGATTTTATGTTTTTACTTAGATTTTTAGTTTTATTTAGTGTTAAATTTGTCGATCCAGTGATTTGATGTAACTAATTTCATTAGAGATCATCGACCAAAATAAGGTTTGAAAAACAAGCAAAAACAGCCACATTTATACATTCATGTTGTATGTCATTCACCTTTGTCATTCACCTCTGTGTGCAAATAATATATGACATAATCAGGATATGCAAAATATATAAAAAAAACTCATACACTATATAGTTTTAAAAATTATTTAATTGAAACTTAATTTTTAATTATCCGTTTTTAAAAATATGCCTTTTTACCGATGCATGTCACCCGACTGAATTACTGAAGTCAAAAATTTAAAACCTGCTCTACATCAATTCATCCTTCAACATTTTTTCTTCAAAAAATGGAGGAGATTAATTAATAGGAGAACCAATTATAGATCACACACTAACTAAAAATAATTAGTTTAAGTATTGGGCTTGTTTCTTAATACAATTAATTAATTTCGCTTTCTTACAACTACATACATATCACCGAGGAGATATTAATGAAATAACTTAAGAAATTGATTTTACAACCAGTAGAGTCCCATTTTTATCATTGAAATACGGTAAATTGGCTTTTTAAGCTCCTCGCTAAATATATACCAAAATTTTCCCAACTCGAATTAACAATTAAATTATGATAAAACCTATCGTTTCGGAGTTATCGACAAGAAAAATTCGGACTCACTTGGGTTCACACGTCGGCCATTTTTTGGCATGGTGTTACTACATTCTCTGTTGACGAGTTCCGGTCGCATAAGCATAAATTTTGGCCTATTTACTGCTTTATTGCTGTAACAACCGGCAAATTACTACGCACTTAAGTTATGTCGAAGAGCAATGACAAGTTTTTTTGTATTTTTTCTTCAACTGTCATTTTTTTATAGTAAAGCTTTCTTTTTAAATAAAAAAACTAACAAATTAAATAATGAAATAAAGATTTTTTTAATTTAAAACTAAGACGAATAATAATTAATGCGCAAACTTTGCATGAAGTTTTGAAAAGATCATGATTATTTACGAAATAAAACAAAATGCTCCTTCCTAGCCTTTTATTTATTTTGTAAATAATCATGCCCTTTACAAAGTTTGCGCATTAATTATTATTTCTTTTCTAGAATTTTTTTATTTTGTAATTTTATTTTGTAGATAATCATGCTCTTTAATCATGCGCGCGCGAATTTGGCAAAGAGCATGATTGAAGAGCATTAAGAGGAGTTAATATTGTATACCTTCTTCTTTGTACATTAACTGTGTATATGATGACTTCGTTACTTTCTCTTTACTATATAATTAGTTTCTTTATAGAAATCATCTTTTTCAGTAGTTAGCGACTGACACAAGCTAGGAAACGGTCTCTAGTGGTAACGCTGAGATTGTCGACTGAGTTTGAAGTCATTCTTTACATTCAGTGTTATCACGTGTTAATTCGTTATTTATTGGCTCATAAAACCAGTCTTTAAACAGTCATATGGTTACTGATATGGTGTTTAACGAAAATATATTCTAACTATGCACACTTGTATTTTTAATGTAAGTTTTTCGTAAATGAAAATAAGACTTTCTTGAAATAATAAATCAAACTTTTAAAAACTTTCTTAAGTAAATTTCATTCGACCGGAAAAACAAAAATTCGAAAAATCAGGACAATCAAAATCAATAATCTGAAAACATTTGGGAGTTGAAAATGAAAGTTGAGCTCCAAGGGAGAATCGAAACCGCTACAAAAATAGTGATCTATGAGACAGGTTTGCCACTATTCAACGCCGAAACACCGATGTCTGTATGAACATAATTAATTGAAATTTTAATATATCCTAAGAATATCCATTTAGAATTTCTGAGAAACGTTGATTGAAGAATTTGCATATAGATAGTCCTACATCTTTCATTTTAAAAACATTTAGTTGTATAAAAAGACAACAATTGACGGAAGATCATACACCCACCCACCACATGATTTGACAGTAATTATGCACTTTGTCATTTTTGACAGTTTATATGAAACATTTAACAGATTGCTTCTGATATATTGTCTTAGTTTTACACCTAGTTACTATTGGGAAAATCACGAATATATATACTTTTCAGTTTTATTTTAGTCAGTTATCATGCAAAATTTTTTAAAAAAATATTTAACAGTAAGAACATATTAGAATAGAGCTAAAATATTTCTACCACAAGAAAAACCTTGAATGTTCAGATATCACATGTATATGTTCAGATTTATCGGCTTTATTAAAATATGAATACACTATTGCGTGTTATATTCATTTGTATTTCACCGTTGCTATTTCAAGAATACGAGAAAGAGACAGACATACACAAATGCTTCATCTGACGTGTGGATTATTTTTTTTATGTGGGAGGCGGAACTTATACAGCCCGCTATATTAAGGATAATGTAGTTGAAAGCAAATATATACAGTAAAATATTTATCTAAACTCTTTAATATCTCTGGTTTTATTATTATTTATTTGTTTTATAGTGGAAGAGCATCTATCATCAAACTTCTTCTATGTGTTGTGTCCTTCCAGAGCTTTGGCAGTTATGTCTCTCCACAATTTCCTGTACCTTGTAGCTCTTAATAACTTTTGTCTTTTGCTATCTTGCCTAAACCCTACTCCGCCATCCATTCATTCAAGATCGCCAGATAGTTTGTGCGTTTCTTTCCTCTGACTCTCTTACCTTCAATCTGTCTTGTCAGTATCAAATTTTCCAAACACTCCTTCCTCATTATGTGCCACAGGAACCTTAAATGTCTCTTCCTGGTGTTAAATACAAGTGCAATTTTGTTGAAATTGTCTCTCAAACTTCGTCGTTTCTCATATGTTCGGTCCATGATATTCTCAGCATGTTTCTGTAGAACCACATTTCAGTTGCGTCAAGTCTCTTCTTCTGTGAGGAGATTTTCCAGCATTCACTGGACCGATATTACATAACAGTTCACTACGCTTTTCTTGGTTTCTAACGTTTTCTGCTTCTTAACACTTTGCTCAGCTTTTGGAAGACATCTTTCGTTATCCGAATGGGCCTTCGGATTTCCGGATCAATAATAGATTGAATTCAGAGATTCAATCTATAACAAGATTCACGCTACATTGTCACATAGAAAAGGCAATTTACTTTAAATATTGCGTCAACAGAAAAACACCAACTCTAAATCTATTTACTCACAACATTTCCCGAGTGCTGAAAAGAGTAATCTATTTATATGGAGAAGCAAATTTACTTCTGTCAAAAAAAATTTTTTAAAAAATAAAATCTAGCATGAAATGAATTTACCCACAATATATTTCATAATAGTCCTATATTATGAAACATGTAAGAGCACTTAAGATGCCAAAGAAATCAAAGTTTTGTGCTGGAAGTGAAATCCTATTCCTGTGCTTAAAATGGCTTCTGCTATTATTTGTTGTTTTTCAGATTTATTGCTAATATTGATAGAAATATACACTTTTGAAATACTTTTATCAGCATAAATAAAAGTGACGATACCATATTTCTCCGGAAAGGGAATCATTTTTATTTTTATATTAAATCAACATTAGTTTGGCATAAAGCTAAATGAGAGAGGGGAGAAGAGGGGGAGAATCGTTTTACGCTAGTTTCTTGAATAATAGAATATGTACCCGATTAGCTTTACCTTGAAGTCCAAATTTAAAACCCTAGTTTGTGGGGTCATGGGCGCCGTTTGGAAGTATGCAACTACTTCAGCCACTGTAAAAACACCAGACATATTTTTAAATAAATTGTTGAATACGCTGAAATGTGCTATTTTCGTCAAAAGATATTCCTCAAGTCTTATTTTTAAGGTGTATATGGTTTTGCATTCTCTTCATGGAATGTTATGCACGCAAGTCTTAGTCATATTTTCTTTTGGTAACGGTTCAGGTCTAGTGGGTCGTACCGCTTTTGAATATTACCTGATATTGTACAAATCACAAATCCTCTAAATCTCTCCGACACGCCTCTGATATAAGGTAAAACTGTGACGGTGTATCATAGTCACCAGTTTGAAGAGGTCAGTATGATTCTTAAATGGCTGCCTGGTTGGTATTATGTTCCAGAGACGCTGCATTAGTATATAACAGGTGGCTAAATGGGAGAATTATAATGTATTTGACAACAATAAATAAACTTGTAAAGAAATTATACATAAAAACGGTGAAGCTCGGGCTGTAGCATTGGACATCACGAAAAATTACGGTGTCCCCGGACACATTTTGAAACTGATCCAGTCTTTCCTATGAAATCATGAAATGAAAAATATCCTGAACGGCCACTCTAGATCCTTTCATAGAAACGCGGGTGCTTTCCAGAGCTCTCTTTTTAATTTTCATTAATGACTTTCCGGTGACAACTTGGTATCTACGCTGATGACACAACCATTTAATCCTGCCTCGATAGTAAAGCTGATCAGTCTGGCAAGGTCAAAATGATAGCCGATGCCCAAAACAACTTTAAGTCCGTCGTTACCTGGGGCAAAATAGCTTGTAGTTATAACTAATAAATAAAACTAAACTTCTTTCTATTAATCATCTGAGAGACACCTCTCTGCCTTCCATCAGCACGGCTGATGCTAACCTCCAGGTGAGTGACTCGTTCCGCTTTCTCAGGCTAACGTTCTCAGCTGACATGTAATGAAAAGACTATATTGAATCAATTGCTAGGTCAGCTGCTAAGAATGTTGGTTCACTGTGTCGTGCGAAACAATTTTTCTCTCCAGAATCTATCTACCAGTTGTACATATCTAGAATATTCCAGCCACATATGGACCGGTGCCCCTACTATTTATCTTGAGCTCCTTGATAAAATCTAAAGAAGAATCAGCAATATTACTGGTTCAAGACCAGTAATATTGCTGATTCTTCTTTAGAAGATGTGGCTCGGCTTCAGCCATTTTCCCACCACCCTGAGGTTGCCTCTGTGTGTCTTTTCTATGTACATTCTCATGGTAATTGTTCGCATAAGCTCTTCTCTGTGATATCTAGACTTTTTGAATTTAAGCGCAATACTAGACTGGCGTTGAGATCTCATCAATTTACAGTGGAGATGGCGAGATGTATATGTAAGTTCTATGCTAGCAGTTTCTTTTCTCGCATGTGGAACTCCCTTACAGTAACATGCTTTCCAACTTTATTGCATGCTTAATGCTTCTTGGTTCTGACTTGAATCACTAAAATGGCTTGTATTATAATTCTATACCTTTATCTTGATATCATCAACTTTGAAAATTTTTTTAAATTTTCTTCTTACAATATTAACACAAAACATTACTATACCCCTTCTGTTGTCTTCTGAATAATGTTGATTAACCATTTCCATGAAAGACCAAGACCACTAACCCAGTCAGCAAAAAAACATCCATTTCAACTCTTCATTCAACACTAAATATGACTGTTGAGGTTTATGTTTCATATTCTTCTTATTTACATTTCCATCTATGTGATGGTTAGTTAAAGCTGATACTTTCATTACTTTCGTGTCTTTAGCCAATGTTCATAATATTCGGCATCTCTTTTCTCCCTCGTTACATTCGCATCACCAACCTCTTAAAATATTTTCTTGAATGTCAATCCACTTTTATTGATTATTACCCTTTTTTCATTTTTTTCCTTGTTCTTATATTGTTAATATTTTCAGTTTCATTTTTCATTGCTCGCTCTTCAATGTTTCTTCAGTTTCCAACGTTGTGTACCTATTAATCTATAGCAACAATATTTTCTTTTCTTATGAGGTTATATATTTCTTATGATACATATTAATCTTTATACATATCTGAATTAAAAAGGAAATATATGTAACATATATAATATATACATATATTTACTTTCAATATGATGAATAGTTCATGAATAGTATAAAATCTCGCACATTAATGGAAATCTGTAATATAATCAGATAATAAGCTGAAATCAACATAGTATATTTATATTACTGCCAATTTTATTGTGAAAACTTGAATAATAAATAAATTTCTTACCACTGTTGAATGACATTATGCATTAGAGAACGTGATAAGTCACAGTAAAAGAAAACGAAAACCTCTTATTTTCAATGTCGGCATTTCTCTTCCATCTACTATATTAGAAATATGTCCTCGGTATTACTCCATAGTCAGTGTCCATAGATAAGTGACAATAAGCCCACCACGCGACACGACATAAGTATTGCTTTAGTGATATCCAAAGAAAATACTGTAGCAATAGATGGGATTTAATTACTTGATTATAAATCGGTTTGAGCAATGCTTCTGAAAAATTCTATAAAATAGTAAACATAAAGATCTCATGAACTTAATTGTGTCTCGGTCCCAATTTTACAAACAAAACGTTCCAGAAAAATGAAATATTGCGTTTTTTTTTTCGAATAACTTTCACATTTGCTCTAATTCCTTTGAAATTGGACAGTTTTCCCCGTCGAAGGTATAATAATTCGATACAACAAAAATAATCAAGTAGTATTCCACAGACAAACCAATTTTTCTTAGCAATGCGAAAATTTTAAAATCTGAATATTGTTATAGCTCGTGACAAAAAGACAGAAAAGCTGTTTTTATCAAAATAAACTATTTAGTAATGAATACCGTTTTGAAAAATTGTATTAGTACATTAATACTTTATTATAACACCTTTTGTATTTACCATTTCTCTCATTCGTTGAGAAAATAAACTGATTAACCTAAGATAATCCTCCGGTGGCACCGATGCATACACTAACGATTCATTTTAATTCTTCAAAATTTTATGGATATTGTTTTCTTAATCACCTCTTGATGATTATCCATAAAATTTCCATTAGGTGTGCATCTGGGCTATTTGTAGGCCAATCAACAACAAGTGATCTCGGATATTCTGACAGCAGCTTTAACCGATTTTATCAAAAAACAAATCTTACTGACAAACATGCAAACAAAAACCATTACATATTGTGGGAAATTTACATTTTTTATGCATTTGGCATCAAATCTTTCATGTGACTTTTAGAAGGTAATACAGAATTTTGATTCATCGGTGAAAATGACCAGATTCCATTGATAAAAAAAAAACAATTTAAAGGTCAGTATTCTAGATTAGAAGGCACGAGGGTGTACTGGATAGCAGCTCAGACTGAAGAATTGGAGAGCCGAGTTCGAATTCCAGTCGAATCTATTACATTCACTTACGTGCTAATACCCTTGGGAAAGGTATGAATCCTCTTTTCAGCTATGGGTAAATAGCAGAACAGACTGGGTTCTATAGCCTTGAATGGCAATTGGTCTACCGCAGAAAGAAATAGCAACCTACTAAGGGAAAAAATCTGCCTCATCAATCATGTATCGAAAGATATATGATCGCCTAAGCGTGTATCACGTATGGCACATAACTGAGTCTAGATTAAAGCTTCTGTTTCTGTTTAAAATTTAGTAGTAGCGGGTATAATGCATTCAAGCTGATGGAGTCGTCAGAGTTTTGTGGACCCAGAGGCAGCGATACCAACATCATTCCAGGCTTGTAAATTTCCCTACAATTGGCATATCGATTGGATGTTAATGTCTAGCTGTTGTTTTGACTGTAGAAGTGCAGTTGGACCGTTCTGAAGAAGTTCGTCTTGTTATCGTTGAGACAACGGACTGGGAGCACCTCATCTTGACATCTTTCACTTTCTAAGTTTTACCAGCATGCATGAATGATAGTTTTTGTGTTTCCGATACATTCTCTATGTCTGCTATTTATGATATCCTGAACACCGAAGATTCCACTCTTTTTTACCGATACTTAGACACTGAGAGTATTCATGAAATTACCATATATGTAAATGATTATGTAAATTTCAATTGTCAAGTCGGAAATGTCAGATTGTTTACATATATCAAATTGATATACTGTTAAAAGTAAACAATCAAATTTTAAATAAATTCGTGCGCGAAATGTGAAAGTTATTTATAAAAGATAGAATAGTCAGGTTTTCTGAATCGTTGTTGTAATATACGTCCCCATCTAATAGACATTTTCTCTACTTAGCTTAATATCTATTAGATGTTGAAAAGAATATTTTGAGAAAACCTCTCAACCCATCTTCTTTTAACATAAATTATTGTAATTAAACAAATACTTTATTTTTTTATTGTGTTCCTAAAGAAATAACTAATTGCTATATATATATATTTGTATCTGGGGATATCCCCATAGCAATGGAACAGAGAAATATAGTCACTCATAACAATAAGTGGTAAAAGTTAAATAAAGGAATATTGTGAATCTCAAAAACGAAGAGGGAAAACGCAACATATACTATAAAAAGCAAACAGAAACTATCTCAGTCGAAATGTTCTGAGATGGTTATGCGGAGAGCACTTTATCATTGCAATTCAGAAGGAAGCAAAAATTTAAAAAAAAAAACAAGAAAAATATACAAATTTGCGTTTTGTAGCGAAAGACACCAGACTGTAAAACACGTCATAATTAAATGCACTAAATTGGTTCCGCGCCAGTATAAAAAAATACGACTATAATAAAGTAAGGAGGGTGACACAGTGGTAAATGTTCAAACAACTTGGCTTCGACAAGGTAAACAAACATCAGCATAAAGCAGTTTTAGACAAAAATATCATGAGACTTTGCGATCCAGATCGACTTTCCCATCCAAATTAGAAAAGATTTTGTTTTTTGAGAATAATAAAAACAAAGTGTGACTGCTTATAGACTTAGACTCATTTCACAGAAAGATGGACAAAGAACAAAGAGAATGTCAAAATTTAGTTATATCCATAAAAACTAACGCGGTAGAATCTCTGCCCAAAACATAATAGGTTGGAGGGATTGGGGACTGAATGAAGAATTAAAACTGTCCATGAATCAGTAAGTATACAGAGGAAAGTGATCAAGAGTCTAACAAATTTATTGTCTCATCATCCCTAGCGTCCGACACCAGTGATTTGTGTGAATATTCATGAAATAATGATAAAAGGACATACTGAAATTTTACAATTATTTCACTAAAACTTATACGAAAGGCGAAAACGACATGAATGAATTATACTCCTGGTGATAATCATCTATCAAAGACGAGGAAATAAAGGTAAATAAAAGCTAATGACAGGCCTTCTAACACATTACCTGACCAACGGCAATATTCCCACCAATTTTGGATTCTCTTCCTTTTTTCAACTCGATATCGAGTACGAAGCTACGTAAAAGAAAATAGTTCCCCAAAAGATTCGAAAAATACCTGCTACTAGGCGCATAATGTAACATGACGCACCAAATACTTGAAGGAACAAGCGGCAAGGAACAAACCAACAATGAAAATGGCTATTGTTTCAAATTAAACGAACATTTCAGACAAACTGTTGACTCATGTTATTCGAAATCTGCCTCTAAGTGTTGTATAGCCCTTCATGCCGGGAGATCTTGGGCGACGGCGTCAATTCGATAATAAATTTGCATTCTTCTCTCGCCGTTGGTGATCGCTAATTGTTTTGAGTTCAGAGATAAAAGACATTCAACAAAGGGAATTTTAACTTAAAGAGTTATTGAAACAAAAATAGGATTTTTTTTCTCTATTTTATACTTACATTTGCGGGTAGTCATAATTTCATATTTTCTAATATCAATGCATTGATATTATTTTCTCTCCAAGCAAAATTTGTAGAAACACTAAATATTGTGAAGTTACCCACAGTCATGTCAGAAGTAAATTGTTGATAACTTACACTAAATTGATGAAGTAGCAAAAAAAAAATCTTACTGAAAAAAATTACTAACACTACTAAAGGCCCTAATTAAGCATCTCAAAGAGCAAGGCCTTCTTTCTGACAAGCAATATAGTTTTCGCTTTTCTAGGTCAACTGCTGATGTACTAACGATTATTGCTAAGACTATTAAGTTTTAAATAGGACTGGTGAAGCTGTTACTTTAGACATCCCGATTGGCTTACCGATCTTTATAAGTTGAAAGGCTACGGTATTTCCTGACGAATTTTTGAACTGATTTAATTTTCCTCATCAAGTCCCAAAATGAAACTTGTCCTAAACGGTCACTAGATCTTTTTGTATTAATGCAGGTGTCCCACACGGCTCTATCCTTGGACTTGCTCTGTTCTTAATTTTCATAAATGAACTTCCTGATGAGATCAGTTCTCAATTTGGTACCTATGCTGATGACAACCATTTACTTCTGCCTCGATAGTAAGTCTGATCAGTTCGATACGGTCAAATTAGCAGCTGATCTAAAAAACAAACTATAGTTTATTGTTAACTGGAACAAGGAATAACTTGTTAATTTTGTGTCTCTAAAACAAAACTTCTCTCTATCAATCACCGGAAAGATCCCTTCCTGACCACCATCAGTATGACAGATACTAACCTCTATGAGAGTGCGTTCTCGGATTAACATTTTCAGCTGACATGAAGTGGAAAGATTATATTGAATCCATTGCTAAGTTTGCTGCTAAGAATGTTGGATCCCTGTGTCGTGCTAGACAATTTTTATCTACTGAATCTATCTTACAAATTCATAAGTCCTGCTGCATATTTAGAGATTCCTGATAAAATTCAAAGAAGAATCAGCAATATTACTGGTCATGGCCTGGCGTCTCGACTTCAGTCACTTTCCTGCCACCGTAATGTAGCTTCATGGTAATTGTACGGAAGAACTCTTTTCTCTGGTACCTAGACTTTATGAACTTAAGTGAAGTAGCAGATTGTCGGCAAGGTCTCATCAAATCACTGTTGAATTAGCTACTAAAACTTTCAAAATATTTTTATAAAAAATTCTTAGCATTGAGGATGTGATATATGGCCCCATAACCTTGTCGATAGTGATTTCTTTAACGTAAGGACTTCGTATTTAGTGAATAATTATTCCATTTTTCTTCGACATTTGAGCATAAATCCATTCTAAAAAGAGTAGAAAAGATGGCAAAAATCAGAAAAAGAGGTGAAAAATATAGTAGATTAAATGGCACCTTAAGTTTACAGATTAAGAGGAGAGTCGCATTTGTTCAAAAGAACTGAAGTAATTGTTAAAATGAATGATGTATTTCCCTTTCCGGCTTATACGAAATAGTCGATTCTTTTTAGTCGACAGGATCTGTTCCGGTAAAAATACTGGACATGATTAAATTTCAGAACCTTGGAAAAGTACATTTGGTTTTAAAACTGAAGAACATCTAATACACATTTATTCAGTTTTCGATTTCCATTTTGGTTAGAGGTTTCTGTAAGTGCGGATAAACAGATGAGGAACAGTGTCGATTTTTTCTTTTTACAATTATTATCTGTGCAAATTCTTCACGATTTGCAATGCAGTTTTTTGTTTTAGTCTCTTTTATTATAGAAATATACAATCAAAAGCCGATAATCGTCTACCGGAGTGATCCGATGTTTTGATAACTGAACTTTCATTGGAAATGACAAAATTGTTTAAAGCAGAGACAAAGTGAATAAAATTTCATCCAACTTTTAAGGCATTACATCTACGTGCATACATTACAGATTCATTTATAAATTTTGAGTTGGTCTATACAAGTGTTGGTAATTCAAATGTCAATTTGATATGTTTGCATTCAACGAAATATGTCAATAAGCTTTAATAATTAGAAAATAGGCAATTTTATGTAGTTTTATACTCAAAAGATTAGTGATTTAAGATCAAGTCACACTGAAAGCAACAGTTTTGGTTCAACCACTGAAGTTAAGCAGTGATAAGCCTTCCCTGTACTGAGATAAATAACCATTTATGAACAGCAGTTACTGTAAATATCTTGAAGCTTGTTAGTCAGATTCAGCAAACCTTCAACACCTTTTCATTATTGTGTATAAAACCGATTTAATAAAATTGTAGCGCTCTAGGATTTTGTTTTTAAAAATTTTATGTTCTTTAATAAATAATTATACAATGATATTGGAAAAATATTCCCTGCAATTATTCTTAAAAATATTACGCGGCTATTGATTAGATATTATTAACTACATGTGCACAAACTCGTAATAATTTTTGAATTTCAATTGTTACTCTCCCATTAGTAGCATGAAGATATGGCCAAGAAGAATCCAAGCAATCAAAGAAACCTTATAATCGTAGGGAAAACGAAATACCAATCTTGAGGGAGGAATTTAGACAACTAAGAGGTACCAGAAAGACAACCCCGAAGAACAAAAATCATTGGCGGTACTACGTAACTACGATATATAAGAAAAATTAAAATAGGCAAAAAGCTGAATGACAGAGAAAGCGAAGCAAAAAGAGAGTTAGGAGCTGAGCACATGTGTATCAACACACTGATTGAAAGGACAAATAAATGTATGTCCCCTACATTACGTTCAACAGAATTTGTAGAAATATATTAGCCAATATATTACAAGTTAATATTGTAAATAAAGACATATATTTACGGAATTTAGGTAATTGCAATATATAGTATAAGAAACAAATATTAAATTTCGCCGAAAGTAATTAGAGAATACTTTAATTTACAGAAGATGAAGACGGTAAGGACCACATAAATTCAAAATATGACATAGGAATTTATTTATTTAAATAGATATATTTTTCTTAGATTAAATTATTAAAATAGTGTTGAAAAAATTAAAAATAAGTCACCTTAATCAATAGTATGGAAGAAAGGCTGAACATAAGAGAGGGTATATTTATAGACCTTTGATACGATTAAGTTTTAATTTGCATTAAATAATCAGATGTAATCTATTTGTTATAAAAGCCTGTACTTTTAGTCTTTTTACTCACTAACTTCTCTTCTTTGTAAGTCCTACTTACTGTTTTCCATTATTAATTGTTTTTTCATTATTAATACTTTTCCAACTTTTTTCTACCACATGTTATTTAGAGTAATTTCATAGCTTACGAGATCTCTTTTCTTTCAGACTAGGGCTGCCAAACCCCGAAGGTCATAACAAGAACATTTCTGCGTCTTTTCATTAAGAGTCTTTTTTTTTCTCTTTCTTTTTACTGGCCGTTTTTTAAAGGTTTGGAGCTGAGTCCTTTGAACAGGTTGAGATCAGATTTCTTTGCACTGGTGGCGTTAGTCTCCTTACCTTTTTTTTGGGGGTGAGGAATCATGCATTGATTTCTCATGTCTGCATGCAAACCATTGAAATATTTTGCACTTGCCTTCCATGTAAAACTCCTTCCGATTATTCCAAATATTTCACTTATTTGTAAGCTATAAGACTATTTTGAGAATATAATAATTTGCTGCAGAAACCAAAAAAGAATAGTAAATGTATTAGTTTTATTTTTCATTTTTTATAGTCAATATTTCATGTGACATAATGTGTTCCAGAATTAACTTTTTAGAAGTAATGGTTTTTCTTTTTTTTATAAAAAATCTTGACCAACTAAAAACAAATCTTAGAAAATAATTTGTTTACATACTGATATTTTTTTACGGGCCACCGTACGGAAGCAATTAATATAAAACTGTCAACATGAATTTAAGTCTCTGTCGTCGGCCAGTCGGTAATACAATATAACCTCACCCACTCAAATTGACCTTTGGCGCGTACTGAGTGATGAGAGCCACCCGAGTTATAAAGATACGTCTTCATTGTTTTTTTTTAAATAAAATTTTGGGAAGTTTTGACGTAGCTAAATCAAATATTAAATTCCTGCCCCGGTTAAGCAATGATGGAAGGAATTCCAATCAGTAGCTAATTGGGACAGGAAATGGCTTGTAAATTTTTACTCCTCCAAAAGAAAACTGCTCTCATTTAATCACCATAGAGAAACTTTTCTTTTTGGCGTCAGCATGGCTGACGCTAAACTCCTAGAGAGCAACGCACTGTACCTACTTGGCCTCGCGTTTTCAACTGACTTAAAGTGGAGCAACGACATCGAATAAACAGATGCAAGGAATGTTGCGTTACTATGTCGTGCCAGAAGGTTTTTTTTCTGGTCAGAGTCAATTTTTCACATTTACAAATCTACCATTCGCCTTTGCATTGAATACTGCTGCCATATCTAGTCTGGTGATCCTGCTATTTATCTCGAGGTTCTTGACAAAGCCTAAAGAAGGATCTGCAATGTAATCGATTCTGACTTGGTATCTCGACTTCACTCACTTTCTCACCGACATAACGTGGCTTCCCTCTGTCTTTTCTACAAATATTTTCATGGTAACTGCTCCCTGATGCCCCGACTGCATTAATTTAAGCGTGCCACTGGATTGGCATCTAGGTCCAACCCGTTTACGGTTGGAATAGCTAAATGCAACCGCCACTTCTACACCAACAGTTTATTTTCTCACACTTCCCGCCTGTGGATCTCGTTACCGTTTAATTGCTTCCCTGATAAATACAATCTTCAAAAATTTAAATGCAATGTCAATCACTATCTTCTATCTTCTTGAATCCCGTTCATCTTTTGTCCTTTCCTTCATCCTCCCTATGCTCAGTCTTTTCTGTCACTTTCATTCCCTGAAACCTCTTGTATTTCCGCCTTGCTTGGGGTGAATTGATTTAAAATAGATTAAATAAAAATTGTTCTGATGTTAAGATTATTTTTAATAAATGTTTATTTAGATTTGTTAAAATATCTAGTTTTCTGTCAATCAGATAGTGATCATTGTGATTTTCGCCGATTCAAGTGAAAATGTTCAACTTTAATTAAGTGATTTCTTTCTTTACAAGATATAAATTTGGCCTGCTCTTATGTTTGTCATGAAAGTAAGAAAAATCGTAAGAACTCACTTTTTTTTTTTTTTATTAATATTATTCAACAAAACATAACATTTTTGTTGGAGATGATTAATAAAAAGATCTGTGAAAACAAATGATATTCCCAGTTATTATTATCATATCTGGTTCATTAGAACCAGATATGATAATATTATCAAATGTAACTAGGAAACAGCTAATATACTAACAAACAGTATCATGGGTGAGTTACTACTAGCTCACAAGGGAAAACTTAGGAAATATGCGAAATTAAGTGAAAATTGCCAGAAAAAAGTCTGGCAAACCTTGTTCTTGTAGAATAACAATACAATAAACAACACTTACCGGCGTAAGAGTCCCAGCTAGCGTCCAGCTGGCAGACAAAAATAAAGCAGGCTGTAACTTAATACAAACCCTGCAAACTAACTGAGAAATCAAGCTGGTATTTATATAGAAATACTTCCACTCAGGTACCAGCAGCCAATCACAGCCCAAGCAATGGACTATCCCACTTTAGCATAATGAGATGCTCCATTGCACCATAAATAACTCTCTTTCCCAATGTTTTGAATAGGCGTATTCCTGTATTGGAGGATGGCTCTTGCTGCACGGTTATTATCCAACGATCCTTGGACTCCTGTGTTGCCATTTATGATTCTCTTGGCTGTTTTGACAGCGAGTCTGCTCAACCATTGGATTGTGGGTAACCAGCAGATGATAACCTTTGTTTAACAGCCCAGTCTTGCAAAAATTGCTTGAATGGAAGAGATGTGAAGGGTGGCCCACCATCACTGCTGAGTTCCTCAGGAGCGCCGTAGGTTTGAAATATGTCTCGGCAAATCGAAATAATCCTTGAGGCATTAGCTTCTCCGTGGCTCAAGTGGTATAGATTCAGCCAGCCCGTTAACCTGTCAGCGCATGCTAAGAGAATCATAAATGGCAACACAGGAGCCCAAGGATCGTTGGATAATAACCGTGCAGCAAGAGCCATCCTCCAATACAGGAATACGCCTATTCAAAACATTGGGCTATCCCCTGCTCAACTACTACTCCACCGCCGACTACGTGACTACATACCATCCCACCCACACTCTATAAGCCACAAGCGAATTGGATAACCGCAGCCAAAAATCGTGAGATAAGTCTGTCCCGGCGGAACGCTCGTCTCATAGAGAGATACAACAGAACAGCACACACTTTAAACCCCTTCAAAAGGACAAATAGTGGGACTACAAAGACCAACAACCCGTCGATGGGACACAACAGGTCAGGTCATTGAAACCCTCCCCAACCACCAATACCGTATCAGAGTTGACGGATCAGGTAGAATTACCTTACGAAATCGCCGATTTCTCAGGAAACTGGATACACCAACAATTCCAGTTTCAAGACCTAGTGCCTTACCTGAGACTCCTACACCATTGCCACAAACATTCGACGCTGGAATAACATCAAACACTGCTCAGCCGTCTACAATAACACGGACAAAAACCCCTCGGGCATTGTCCAGACTACTTCCACACAACCAGCCAGGTTTAAAGGAACAAATCCCTCCCCAAAGGACACTACCAACACGTGATGGGGGGGGGAAGGAGATGTAGAATAACAATACAATAAACAACACTTACCGGCGTAAGAGTCCCAGCTAGCGTCCAGCTGGCAGACAAAAATAAAGCAGGTTGTAACTTAATACAAACCCTGCAAACTAACTGAGAAATCAAGCTGGTATTTATATAGAAATACTTCCACTCAGGTACCAGCAGCCAATCACAGCCCAAGCAATGGACTATCCCACTTTAGCATAATGAGATGCTCCATTGCACCATAAATAACTCTCTTTCTCAATGTTGAATCATTATTCACTCAGCTTGCTCCACAACTGAGTGTTTATCTTGACCACGTGATTGTTCGACAGTTCTAGGCCACAGATATTGAATGCAGAGCATTTGTAATCAAATCTTTAAGCACGGAATTAATACTGGAATAAACAGAAACAAAAAAAAATTATAGTCATTTTACTGTCTCACCAGTAATTTTACAAAAATAAGAAAATACTCAATAGAGGTACCAAATAGAAAAAAATGTGTTAATTTCTGGACCTCTTGAGCGATTTAGTAAGCATAATTTACATGTGGCACAAGACTAAAAATATGGAGCATCACTACTCAAATCTTATGCTAACTAAACAAGATAACCATTATATTCTATATATAACCATGTCGAAGTACCCAGATAACTTACTAAGGCCAACGATATAGAACACCCAGTGATGATAAAACTCATTAATTATTCATAATTGATCTAGCGTAACAAGCTTGTTAACCATTATACCACGTCGAAGTGCTCTATCTGGACCGCTTTATGTATTTACCTGATATTCTTAAAACTGACAATAGGCCATGTTTGATGTTTCATGTCAGTTCATTTACATTTGGTTCAATCAATAAATATATAACATATTTATACAAAACTCACAATAATTTAAAGAAATTAGGATTGTTGTGGGTGCGTATACGTCTGATCTTTATTTATAGTATGTTTCTAAATGTTACAATGTGTATTTTTTGCTGGAAAGATGTCGGGGATACAGTATTGGATTAGAAGCTTTATTGGCTAATCTAACATTGCTTTAATGGCTTCAGGCAAAATTTCAAACCATAACATCAGTTGCTTCCAGCATTTTCATAATCATTGCCTAATATGCTCCAAGATATTTTATTCGAAAACAACTTCTGGCATGTTCGGATTTCTTTACATGACGAGCATTAAGCAAAAAGCAGACTCACTTAATAACAAAAGCCCAAAATTATTGTGATTAGTATAGGTATAAATTTGTTTCTGTTGAGTAGATGTTTTTATCTTACACACACATACACACACATGCACACTTTCACACACACACACACACACACACACATACACACACACACACACACACACATATATATATATATATATAATATATATATATATATATATGAACACATAAGATACATATATGTATATATGATCTCATTTAATAAAAATTACAAGTTGATATCTTACTTATTATAAAACGCAGGTTGTGTGTGTGTGTGTGTGTGTGTGTGTGTGTGTGTGCGTCTGTAACGTTTATATGTTGGATCGAATTTCCTACATTTTTTAGCCGATTTCAACAAAACTTCACAGGACTACATAAAATTACCTTTTGGTGGTTCTAACGGCGCCGAAAATGGGAAAAACACATTTTTTTCGATTTGATAAAAAAGATTAAAATCTTACTTTGATATTCTTTTAAAAATCAATTATCATTTTTTCAAAACTGATTTTAATAAAAACAGATATTATACTGTTTATTTAAAATATTTTGAACCAAGCTTAACTTAGCTTCTGCGCCGAAAAAATGTAATTTAAAAATAAAACAAAGCAGGTCATAACCTTTCACGTCGCTTGACGATTGACGAAAGGCACATTCATGACGTTTAGATAACTTACGGGAGGATAATTCTTTTTACGGATGGAAGGAAGTGAAATTATTTAAGTGAACAAATTATTTACCTCGTTACTTTTAAGGAAAACTTTCAGCGCTCTAATTTTTTATTTTTTATTTTTATTTTTTTTTGTACTTAGCTTTCATTTTTACGTTTACGATGCTTTATGGAAAATATAAAGAAATTAAAAAATAAGACTGTTAATAGTGAGATTAAATTTCATAAGAAAAAGGTATCTAATTAATTTAGGTACCTTTCTTATGAAATTTTATCAGAAGTGTACATAAAATACTATAATTTTATGTACATTTATTACATTTTACTGTATTATTTGTATTTCCATTCATTTTATTATTAATTTTGATATTTCATTTATGGAAAAATGTCATAACTGAGATTAATATAAAAATAAGATCATATAAATTAAAGTTTAGCAGTAGTTAAATTTCATAAGATGATACTGTTACTTGTAGGTACCCTTCTCAGTTGAAATTGAAAACTCAAATTAACTTCTCCATACGTGTTACGCAAAAGTAAAGGCCTTAACAGCGGAGAACAATGCTGAACTCAAATAATGCAACTAAATTGTATTCTGGTTGCTCTTCCGTACTTGATAATTACTGTCCGACTATAAACACAAAAATTACATTTCTTAATTACAATGGCTAATCTGATTGGTCCAAATTGTACAATTTTCAAAGCGCTAGACAATGACAATCTCACACGGACATTTTGAAAGGTTGATGTTGCATTTAACTAATGTTAAAATATTTTTTAAAATTCAATTTAAACATTTTTTAAAAATCTTTTTAAAATTAAAGAAATAAGAAATAATTGTATTAAAAATTCAATTTTCATTGAAATTTTTTTTGCTTCCAGAAAATATTGTCCATATTCATAAAAACAAATTAAAACAAATAAAAGCATTTGAAACTGAATAATATATTTGTTTTATTGAGTTTTGTATGTTACAATTCACAGCTGATTTTCAGGTACGTTGGCCAAAAAAAACAAAAAAAAAAAATACATGGTTTGCATTCTTCAAAGCCTTGTGCTTTTAACTATTGTAATCACTAAAACCGATGGTCTCGAATTTCTAGAGTTTTTCATAAAATTAGTTATTGGGTTGTTAATAAATATAAAAAAATATTTCTGCCATGACTTTAATAAAAAAACATATTTATAATAATTTCGATTATCTGTGAATAGTTTCTGAAAGTTTCATTAACATCTGACAATTATTTTTATTTTTGCAAGATTTTCCAAATTAATGTGTGTAAATACAAAAAAACGCGCTAAAAATTATCTATGATATTTACTACCCCTTGTTGCGACAAAGAGAAACAAGGTTATTTAAATCAAAATTTAGAATATTCTAAAAAGATGGAAAATTTTAAAAAATAATTAAAAAAAAATTTAGTCTATCCTCTTCATAAAAACATAAGCATTTTGACGATAAAATTTTGTTTTCATAAACTTTAGCGTCTTTTTCATCAGACTATGCTCTATGTTGTAGCGATTCCGTGGAGTGACTTAGGTAAAAAAAAACAGGTTGTGTGTGTGTGTGTGTGTGTGTGTGTGTGTGTGTGTGTGTGTGTGTGTGTGTGTGTGTGTGTGTTCCTTTATATATGGGATCGGATTTCTTACATTTTTCAGCCGATAAAACAAACATCCACTTTTTTTTTGGCAGGTAGTATTTCTTATTGTCTTGCACACTTTTTTCTTTATTTACATTCAGAATGCTTTAAAAATTCCATTTACAAGACAATTGTTTATAATAAAATTGTATTCACCAATCGATAGACTCATAACGATTGTAAACAATGTTTTTGTTTGAGTTTGGGTTTGACCAATTCGTAAAAAAAAAAAAACTAATTAAGACATGCGTGTCCGTCAACCTTAAACAATAATCTTTGTCAATTTTATTTTTCAGAATTTATGATGGGGTCGATACTTGATCTATCTCTTACTGTTACATCTCCGGGCAACGCCGGGCTCTACTGCTAGTCTCTTATAAAGTTTAGAGTTAAACACATGAGGAATTGATCTGTTTAATAACTAAACCAAACCTGCAATAAAAATCTTATATTTTGTCATGAGGGACAGATGTCTATGTTAGAGGATCCCTACAAATATTAAAATGAAGAAGTGACACAGGCCAAGACAAGAATAACTATAATGAGGAGTTTAGTTAAAAAATATGCCAAAATTTACTATTGGCAAAAAAAAAAAAATATCGTCAAAATTTAACATTAATTGGAAAATCTTGCAAAAATAAAAATAATTGTCGGATTTTAATGAAACTTTCAGAAAATATTCACAAATGATAGAAATAATTATTGTTGTGGTGTCCTCCCTTTAAAGAGTCTATGTTGGACTCTTCCGCCTACTATAAGATTAGTAGGAGAGAAGGCCTTGGTGGGAACAATTGCACAGATTGTTCAAACTGTCGAACTCTCTGCCTCGGCAGAGAGGAACTCAGACAAGGCTTTGCCGAAGGGCAAATTTTCGACCGGGGAGATAGACAGACCCGGACCCGCTTATGCGGGTTCTACGGGATTATTTTGGCCGAGCCTACGGGCTTGGAGAACCCACGGTAAACTCGGCCTTGTGCCACATAAATCCCTCGTGGGGGTGGTTGTTAAATATAACAGTTGAATAAATTGTACGCTTGGTCATCCGACACCCCCCCCTAGTCATGCAATACCCTTCTGTTGTATTTACTGTTTAATACATGATATATATGCAACACTTGTTTTGTTATTTCTTTAACCATTTTCTTGGCGACGAAGGATTCGAAGAAACGGACTTCAGGTTAAATCATAAAAAAAATTGCCAGTGTCTACAACACTTCAATTCAGTGGTTGGGAAGAAGGTTGGTGAACCTTGTTATTTTTTCTATTCCAACAAGTCAGTAAAAGAACTGTACAAACAGATTATTTTTCGCTAATAGGGTAAAGTAAAAATTTACCCCATCTCCTGCTTTTAAATTTTTCAGTAAAAGAATTATACAAGTCAAACAGACTTATTGTTGGTTAAGAGGGTAAAGAAAAAGAAATTCCACCCTCTCATTTCTTAATTTTACCTACTAATGCAGTAAAATGGACGAATTTAAAAGCGCAATGCTAGAGTTGATGAAACACCAACAGGAACAACTGCTGTTGGAACATAAATATCAAGAAAGACATTTCAACAAGAACAAGCAGAATACCAGAAGAAATTAGAGGAATTGCAACGAGAAATTCAGGTTAGAGAACAGAAACTGGAAGAAATACTCCTTCAATCACAGACTGAGCAAAGGCACTTGTATAATATATCGATCAAAAGCCAAAATGAGAACATCGAAAACGCGTTCTCTCAAAATGCTATATGGAGTGCTATTGAAAATTTCACGTTTGCTCCTGAAGAAGAAATTACATTCGCTTCATACTTTAAACGTTACGAGGACTTATACAATATGGATTGTGCAAGTTGGGCTGACCATAAAAAGGTTCGCCTACTCCTCAGGAAATTAGGCACAGCAGAATATACTAAGGTTGTTAACTATATTTTGCCTCAGAAAAGCGACTTGAAATTTAAAGAGGCGGTTCAATCATTAACAGAACACTTCAGTTCAAAAGCGTCACTGTTTCCCATGCGTTGGAAATGCGTGAATCTCACCCGCAAAGACGAATATTATACTACTTTCGTGAGTGTAGTCAATAAACACTGCGATGACTTCAAATTGGCAGAGTTAAGCGACAATAATTTTAAATGCCTGATTTTCGTCCAGGGTTTGATTTCAGCGAAAGACGCCGAAATACGTCGTCGAGTACACAACAAGCTTGAAAACGAGCCCGACGTTACTTTACAGCAAGTTGCCGAAGATTGCCAACGTTTCGTGAGCGTCAGAGAGGATTCGAAAAACATCGAACAGAATGGCGTGGCTCACATTAAAAAAATACCCCAAAGAAAAATTAAAAAGAGTCAACCAAAAAATAATAAAGTTACTTTGCCGTCAGGACCATGTTTCGGGTGTGGTCAATTACATTGGTATAGAGATTGTCCTTTTAAAGATAAAAAAATGTTTTAATTGTGATAAATTGTGACACAAAATTTCCCACTTTAAGAACAAGACAAAAAAAAAGTTTTGTAAAAATGACCAAGTCTGATGAACCAGAAAGTCGTAACATCAGGAAATATATTGAAATATTTAACAAAAATATAAGGCTACAGCTTGATTCGGGTTCAGACTTATCCATAATTAATTATCAAACATAGAAAAAACTGGGTATGCAAACTTTGTTAAAAACGAACTGAATAGCTAAAAGCGTAACTGGCAACATTATTAAGTTTATGGGCGAACTCGTAACGAACATGTCATTCAAAGGTGAAACGTTAAAACTTAAGGCGTATATTATGAAGCTGAATGGTTAGAACAGTTTGGGATATGCCTATTAACTCATTATGTCAAAAAGTCGAAAATTTGACTGACGAAGCAGAAAAATTGAAAGGTGAACTTAAAAAAAAAAATCCGGACGTTTTTAGTGGAGGACTAGGAAATGCACAAAAATTACCGCTAAGTTTGAGTAACATTCCATTTGCTTCGTCAAATCAAATTGACTTGAGGAAATGGGAGTTCTGGCAAGGGTTGAATATAGTGAATGGATATCTCCCACAGTTTATATTAAAAAAAGAGCAAAGAAATTCGTGTATGTACTGACTTCTCTACACGGCTGAACAGCGCCCTTAAGGATCACCATTATCCCCTTCCAAGTTGAGAGGAGATATTCGCTAAACTCAGTGGAGGAAAATATTTTTCTAAGATTGACTTAAGCGACGCTTATCTACAAATACCCGTGAACGAGAAATGCTCGAAGCTCCTTTACATAAACACCCACAAGGTATATATAAATTTTTAAGACTTCCGTTCGAGGTTAAGGTCGCTCCTTCCATTTTTCAATAGGTCATGGATACGATGTTAAATGGTCTGGATTTTGCGGTGGCCTATCTCGATGACGTTCTAATGAAAAGCGAGAGCATCTAGGATCAGAAATCGCACATTTGGCAGGTGTTCATGAGAATCCAGGATTACGGATTCAAACTCTTTAGAGAGTATTAAGTACTTGGGTCAAATAATTGACAAAGACAGAAGACGTCCCGACCCAGATAGGGCAACGGCAATAAAGAATATGCCAGCACCAGAAAATGTGTCAGTTCTTCAAAGTTTTTTTAAAGTTTTGCCAATCATTACAACGTTTTTGTCCCAAGAATACACAGTTCGAGAGCTCCACTTAATGAATTATTGAGAAAAGATAAAGAGTGGGGATGGACAACCAAATGCCAGGAAGCATTTGAGAAAATAAAAGAAGCATCAGATCTGTTCCATACAAATTACGACCCAAACCGTGACATCATTTTAGCCAGCGATGCTAGCTTCTACGGTATCAGGGCGTGCATTTTACACAAGTTAAAGGTCGGATCGGTAAAGCCAATCGCCCATGCATCTAGGATGCTATTACTAGCTGAAAGGGGTTACTCGCAAATAGAAAAGAAAGCTGTACGAATCATTTTTATGGTGACTAAATTTCATAGATTTATTCATGGAAGCTACTTTTTGTTGCAGACAGACCAACGTCCACTGCTTACTATCTTTGGATCAAAAAAGTGTCTGCCAACACATACTGCAAAGATGGGAAACCATTCTCCTCAATTAAAACTACAAAATGGATTTTATCCCATCTACTAAAATCTGTCATGCAGACAGGTTTTTTAGATTGATATCTAAGTATGCTGAACCCCTGGAAGACACAGTCATTGTTGATATAAGATCAGAAGTCGAAATAAAAAGTACCTTGTGCAATACTGTCAGGGAGCTTCCTATAACAATTGACGAGATAATAAACAAAGCGTCCGATGATGAGTTCATAAAGGAAGTAAAAAGACAATAGTAAAGATCGGAATATCTCAGAAGTTTACTCACTCTGTAACGACACACTTATGTATGAAAACAGAGTAGTAATCTCATCTACACTACAGAAAAGAACATTAAAGAGTCTGATGAGGAGTTACATCTACTGAACCAACATGAACCAGGATAATGAAAACACTGTAAGACCGTGAAAAGGGTGTGCGTTGGCTGCTAAAGAAACCCCGATAAAATTCAATCCTTGGCCTAAAACCGACCCTCAGTGGTCGCGGATACAAATTGATTTTGCTGACCCACTTGATGATTTTTATACCTTGTAGTAGTTGACAGTTATTCAGGGTTTATCTGGTTGAATAAAAAGTATTGTGTTGTAATTATAAAAAAAGACTCCATACGGAGTCAGGCTGAAAAGTGTGGGGGGTGTTGTGGTGTCCTCCCTCTAAAGAGTCTATATTGGACTCTTCCGCCTACTATAAGATTAGTAGGAGAGAAGGCCTTGGGGGAAAAGCCGAATAGATTTGAACGCTGGGTCATCCGACACACCCTCACTAGTCGTGTAATACTCTTCTATTGTATTTACTGTTTAATATATGATGTATCTGTAACACTTGCTTTGTTATTTCTTTAACCATTTTCTATGGTCACAACAATCATAAATATGTTTTCCTTTTTTAAAGTTTTGGCAAAAATATTTTTTAATATTTATTACCCTCCCAACTAATTTATGAAAACTCTAGAAATTTATTACTGTACAATTTAGTGACTATATTACTTAAAAGCACAAAGCTTTGAGGAAAACAAATAATTTTTTTTAATCGGATCCCTTACCTGGAAATCAGCTCTCAATTGTAACAAACAAAGATATTATTTAATTTCAAATGCTTTTAGTTGCTTTTAGTTGTTTTTATGAATATGGATAATATTATCTGAAAACAAAAAAAAAAAAAACTTTTTCGATGAAAAATGAATTTTTAAAACAATTATTTGTTATTTCTTAAATTATTTTATTATTTTTACATTAAAGTTGTTAAATATTCTAAAATTAATGAAAATAGCATACAGTTTGGTCAATGTTGTTATTAAGTAGATATATCTTTACAGACTATAAATTGTAAAGCTTATTACAATCAACGGAACACCAGTGTATTAAAAATCCAATTTCGCATGGCTTTTGTGTCCATAAAACGACCATAATTCAAATGTACGGAATGCCGTACATGAAAACAATAAAACGTCGCATTAAGCGTTGTTCCCCTTTATTTTTGCGAATTGTTCGTGGGAAACACGCGTGGAGAAGTTAATTTGATTTTTCATTTTCAACTGAGAATGGTACCTACAAGTATTATGAAATTTATATCATCTTATTTTTATATTATCTCAGTTATGACATTTTCCATAAATGAAATATCAAAATTAATAATAAAATAAATGGAAATACAAATAACACTGTAAAATGTAATAAATCTACATAAATTCATAGTATTTATGTACACTTCTAATAAAATTTGATAAGAAAGGTATCTATAAATTAATTACATACCTTTCTTGTGAAATTTTATCTCACTCTCAACAGTCTTATTTTAATTTTTTATAATATATTTTCCATAAAGTATCGTAAAGGTAAAGGTGAAAGCTAAGTACAAAAAAGAAAAGCAAAAAAAAAAAATGAGAGCGCTGAAAGTTTTCCTTAAAAATAACGAGGTAAATAATTGGTTCACTTAAATCTAAATAATTATGTCACTTCTGTCCTTCCGTAAGCTGTCAGTACGTAATGAAATCATCAATCATCACCTGTCAAGTGACACCAATGTCTTATTTTTAAACTACATTTTTTCGGCGCAGAAAGTAAGTAATATTTATTTCAAAATAAAAAATAAATACAATGTATAACTTTAAATAAACTTTATAAGTTTTAATTTTTTTAAATAAATTTTTTAAAAATTTTAATTAATTTTTAAAAAGTTTTAAACAGAAATTTTTATTTTTTTTATAAAATGGAAAAAATGGTTGACATGATCGAATTTCTGCCAATTTTGCTGACTCAAAAAAGAAGATTTTTAACAAACATTTCGGACGTGCTAGGAATGATTTAAAAAATGTAAAAAAGAAACATACCCCCAAATACTTTGATCTTTCCTCTTGATAATAACATAAACATTTAGACAGTAAAAAATATTTTGATCAAGTCTAAGGCCCTCTTTCATCATGCTATGCTCTTTTTAGAAAAATTTACCTAAGCTAACGCATATCGTGTAGATGGAAATAAGACTTAAGTTTGTCCTGAAAAGGACAAAGTTAGCATATGGTTCAACCGAGGAAAAGACTTAGATGACATGGTAGGTAAAATCAATTGGCCTGTAAGCTGGGACAGCAAAAGGTTGTGTTGATGAAGTTGGTTACTACTGCTGGACTGATTACTGCTTGCTGAGTTAGCTGGAGGGGTTAGAGTCGGGACTACTGCTGCTGATTGCTATCTGTTGCTGATAACTGCTGGTGATGGTTGCTGCTGCCTCTGGAATGGACACTACATGATCATCTTAATATTTATTTGCATTAAAAATACAAAATGTGCCACAAAAGCAAGGAAGGGTGTTGGAGAATAGGACTGGTCTTCTCTAGTCTTAACTCAGAACTAGTCACTCTCATTGACCCATTCGTACAGTTTTCCTTTCACCATAACATCACATTTGCACTTAGCTGTCACACCACGGTCACCACAATACCTCATTTACTCAAAGAAAATCATAGGATTAAATTTTATTTACACAAATCAAGGGGCGGGGAATGCATGTAAAATCAATGAATATATACAATGAATGAAATCTATGTACAACCAATGTACATGTGTTAGTATTAGGACCCGCACCAAAATGAAAGTGTGGCAAAAAATCCTGTTTAATTGTCTGATCTCGCCAGAGAACAAAGACTCCTGTCATCTAAAACAGGGGTGGGGGTAGAAAATAAATGTGGGGCAACAAAGGAGGGACCTATAAACTTGTATACCGTAGCTAGTTTTGACAAAGTAGGTGAAAAGACTGAAAAACTAAACTTTTACCTTACCTTAAATCGGGTCTAGGACGACTGATGTTTTGGTGAGCGGCTCAAAATCATCTTATCTAAGTAGCGTCCAACAATCACTCAGCATTTCTCACTCGCACCAAGCGCGAAATTCTCACCTAACTTTTGCCGAATCTCGACGAAGAGAGACGCACCTTTTCCGCCTAATATTAACTTTAAGCTGATGCTTAAAGAAAGAGATCAGTTGAGAAGAGAACTCGTCTCTGTGAAATTCCTTATGTCTCGTTATCCATACAACCATTCGCATAATGCCGAACAGGCACAAGAGCACGTACTGCTGGTCCCTTGACATTGGTGGTACCACATTGGCACAAACGCCCAAGATGCGAACCATGTAGCTTTCAATCAGCCTGCACAACGGGTGTACGATACTGCAGTGAAAGAAGGCGTGTGCAATGGACTCCACCTAGTCACCGCAGTTCACACGCTCTGGTGAAACCGCCAGCCCCGCTGCGTAAAGCTTCTTGCCGACTGAAAGTGCTCCTCGCAACCCCAGCCAGGTGAGTGATACCTCGTCGTTGTGAAACATTTCAACGCGTACGCCCAAGGCGGGACGGAGCGAAACTCCTCATTCATAAGACTGAACTCGTCCTGGTTTGTCTTTGGCTTCCACCCTCACTAACACTCGATAGAATGCCTTCTGAGAAAACGCTTGGGTATCAGAGAGACATCCTTCACCTGTAACAGGCAGCACAGCGCATTTCGACATTCCTCATAGAAAAGGCATTCGTCTTGAGGCGTTCAGCTTGCCTCCACCTCCCCCGCATGCACACTTCCCAGAAATGGGAAAGATCGGCGAGCGTCTTCCTTCTAGAATTCGCCCTCCTTCTCCTTATCTTCGGTACACATCCGTTGCAGAAAATTCAGGCGCAGCGTATGTTGACGAGACTCAACGCTGGGCATCCTAGACCGCCTTCTGCAGGATGGAGGCAGCAGACCTCGCGACTTACCAAGTGAGCCTTCCCTCTTCAAAGGAAATCGAAAAGCTCATCAGTGAAATTTTGTCGTTCGGTAGACGGAAGTGAAAAAACAGAAAGCCGGTAAAGGAGGATCGGGTAGATGTGCGAAATGCACACTTCCACCCTCCTCTTCAAGGAAAGATTCCTTCCTCGATCTCCGACCAGTTAGTGTCCAGCTGAAGGCCGAGCCTGAACCAGTTACCGAGTATCTTTACGGGTCCGTCCAGCTGAAAGGCCCGGGGAGAGGAGCCCCCTCCCACTCACCCAACCGCAAGCCGACAGACTTATCGCGCTTGATCTTGGCCCCGCCACCGTCTTATAACTGCAAATTTATTTACCGATTTCATATATTTCGGTGGCGTTTTTTTACGAACACCGACACGTTGTCAGCATAGGCGGAATATATAGCAGCGTTGGTGGGACCATACAAAGAGTTTTTGCAAAGGACTGGATTCGCCTTTAACTTGCGCAGGAAGGGCTCCAAAGTAAGAACGTACAGCATAGGCAAGAGCGGTCAACCCTGACGAATGGAGTGAGATAAGATGAAAGGTTCCGACCTCATCCTATTTACTTCCACCAGAGCCCTCGGGAACTTGTACAAGAGACGGATCCAGAAGTAAAAGGAAAATATCAATCCGATACGCTGAGCAACTCCTCTTGCGGCAGTTCAGCGGCCATGTTCGTCGCCTCGGTAGACATTCTCTTTAAACGAGCCCTAACTACCAGAGCTTGGTCCTTCTTGATAAGCGAGGAGGCCAGCTCGGTACTAGCTACTGATACATCCCCACTATCTCCCGATTGGATAGCATCCTCTAATCTAGATTCGGCTGCCATTTACACTGCTAATCTATCTTGACTGAGCCGACGGCTATAATCAGCTGTAAACGACATGATGACATGTCCCCACCAGCTATTCCCAACCACGCTTTCCGTTATTCCCCTCTGTACTGGTCGCGAAAGTCTTTCAACTCGAGCAAAGACGAGTTGAACGTCCATTAACCAGTCAATCTAGGCTTAGGCTTATCTAAGTTTACTCGCACCGGACGAGCCTATGGTCCGAGAAAACTATCTTGGACACCCTAAAAGCTCTACGTCGATTCTCCTTTCTAAAACCCGGTCGATATAGCTCGTGCGAAATATCGTATCCAGGGCGCTCTTATTTTTCCAAGTCTACGCTACTAACCCAGGATGCTCATTTCTAAACTTATCGACTAAATCAGATCTGTCGATAAAGTCGCGAAATGGCTTCACATCTGGGTTGTGAGTTCCCGATCTTACCACGCTACGATCAAAAACGGCTCGATCCGCCGAAAAAAAAGCCGCCCGTTCCGCCTTTTCGCTGGGCGCATAAACCCCGATGAAACGAAAAGACAAAGCCTGCCCTCCGGATCCGCGAACACAAGAGCACACGACGCCTTCAAGGACCTTCTGACCAGCCAAGAGATCTCTCTGGAGCGGCTATCAAAATAAGCTGAGTAGAGGTGGAACCTCTTCGACATAGTATCCACATAGTCGATGGCAATCAGGTGGGTCTCTGGTACAGAACACACATTCACGCCGAGGCACTGGAGTTCGCGTGCGAGTCTCGCCCTTCGTGATTCCAACCTCAAGCCTCGGCCATTTAAAGTTGCTAACCAAAGAGCCATTGGAAGACACTTACTTTAGGGTTGAAACTCGCCCTGAAACATAGTCTGGGTGAAGATGCCGACGGCCTCTCCCAGGAGCCCATCTCAGTCTCAATGGTGCCATCTTGGGATATGCCGCCGACATCCCAGGGAAAGGTTAGTTTTAAGGCTCTATAGAGGAAGGGGTGAAACGAAACCGAGACACTCCCAGCACAGAATTGTTTCATTTTTTTTAAGTTCAACATTTTCTGTAATAACGATCGTTGAGATTTTCGTTGAAACTTTTTTTCGCTTCCTCAATCATGCCCCACGCTTGCCGTGGTCCCGAACCTATGCGCACAACAGTCAGGGCCATCTTGGCGCGAGGGAAGTTGGTAGGATCCTCGAGATCCTTGTCCACGCATTTCTTCATGGCCAGTAGGACTTTCAAATCGCTAGTCATCCTGCCAAATGTTTTGGCCCTCTCCACAGTTTCATTGGTCATACAGCAGAAGTTCTTCCCCGTGTTATAGAGCAGGTTTGCCTTTCTCCTCTTCCCGCCAACATCCTCTGAAGGGCTCCTACGTATCTTCCCCGGTGTTGCACAGCCTTTCATTTTAGGGGTTTCCCCCTCCTGCACTTGGAAAACTCTGGAATAAATTTTTCAAAAGAACTTATCTCCTCAATCCTCAAATAGAGAAAATGATTCTGCACCTCCAAATATATTATCTAAATGTTGCATATAAATCTGAAAAAAGATCTACATATAGCAGATACCTTTTCAAGAGCATACTTGAAGGAGCAAGGAATTCCACAAAATGATGAATTACTAGATGCAAATGTCATCAACGATGACACCAGAAAATTTAAAGCAGTTCTAGGAATTCTGAGATAAAATTGCATACCATGAGCAATTACTTTTTAAAAGTAACTGAGTGATTGTTCCCAAATCACTAAGAAATGAAATGGTGAACAAAATTCACAAATCTCATCAAGGATAAATGTGCAAATACAAAAAGCAGTTAAAAAATGTGCAACATGTACCAAATTCATAACAGACAATCAAAAAGAGCCTTTCATGTGTCAAGAGATTTCTTATCGCCCTGGTCAAAGGTAAGTGTTGATCTATTCTCCCTTAAATGAGATGATTACATAATTGTCATTGGCTATTATTATAAAGTTTACAGAAGTGATTCAACTGAGAAATCTAACCAGTTATACAAAGCTAAAAGTTGTTTTTGATAGACATGGAATCTCTGACATTTTGATTTCAGATAGTGCCTAACATCAGTCATCAGCAGAATTCAAATGGTTTGTCTAAATGTGGACTTTCATCATATAATAACCAGTTCATGATTTCCACAATCAAATGGACAAGCAGATAGTACTGTGGAAGCTATAAAAGCACTAATAAAAATTTAAGAGAAAGATCTTAGCTTTACTGGGACTAAGAAATGTACCAATAGTAAAATCTCCTGCATAAATTCTAAAGGGTAGTTGTCTGAGAACATTATTACCTACATTGCATTGTTTATTTTATCCACATACAGAAAATCCATTTGTAGTTTGGAAAAGACATGCTGAATGCCAGAAACATCAACAGAAATATTATAATTGGCATACAGGAAAAGAAGTCGTAAACTAAGAACTAATAAATGTGACAAACTAAGATTATACATTGTTACAACTGCATCAGGACAAACATATAGAAGAAATAAAAGACACATAAGCTCATCAGGAGAGAATGGCAACTAAAGATCAGCACTCATATCTAATTAATTCAACTATGATGTACCACCTGTGTCAGACACTGTTGAGCAGACCCCTTCCATCATGATGGGAGAAGTGGCTGCATTATAAACAAACCAATCAGATACAGAACAGAAATTTAATAATGGCCAGAATAATGCCAATTCTAGGAGCATGAAGGTAGTATAGTGATCATCATCATCACACACACACACATACACCCTTACAAATTCAAATCTTTAACAGCGTTCATTCATTGGACAGAAAGCAATGCTGCTATCTGAAGCGACACTTTTAAAATCGCTATATTTTCATATAGTAAATTTTGTGCACTTTTGGAGAATTGGCTCCCAGAAATCTCCCCAAAACTCAGGCACTGATTGGTCAGTATCAACCAATCAGATTCTCTGCATGTGGAGAATGATTTTTCCCTTGCAGGTTCCTAATTCAATGACTACCTATATAAACAGAACAAAAGAGGACCAACACCAGTGAAACTTCGACTGCTACTGGAATCCACGTCAGTCGAAAACATGTGCCCATCTTTTCACTCACTCTCAATTTACATATTCTATCATACTTACATAATTTTCCTCTTGCACATTTATAACAGACAAATAACTCTTTCGTTTCCTTTTCAGAGAACATTGATAAACTTTTATAGTCAAAGAGAGACTACTCTCGTCTGACTCATTGCATGCTTCTTTTTTGTATATATACTTTATTGTACACTTTGTTGAATTAAATTTATATATATATATATATATATATATATATATATATATATATATATATATTGTGACGTAGCCCTGATTTCATTAAGCATATAGGCGTAAGGCTAAAAAGCACCCCAAAGTAAAACCTCAAATTCTAGTCGAAAATTAGTTAGATATAAAAGAAAAATAAATAAAAATAGAAATTTAATCCAATGCTTTCGACTTGCGAGCGAATATGTTCCATGATCAGCCATACACTCCTCTTCTCTTCACAAATTCTTTCCCTCTTTATCTACTCTTCCACCCACAAGCCAAGGGCCCGTGAACTTTGAAGTGACCCGACGCGAGAATGTCCTGGTTCCAAAATTTCACAGCTTTGACCATAAGTGAATTCCAGGCACCATCAGGATCTCCTGCTGCGATTCACGTGATCAGAACATACTAAGCGTGGATTGAACTTTTGGCCATCACACGAACACTGCATGATTTGCGCCCCATCCTCCTGCGTACCCGGTCAAGGACGAAGGGAACCCACGTGACTGTCTTTGTGGACAGCAAAAATCTAAAAAAAGCATTTTCAGTTTTCCTCTGACCAGCGGCAGTTGATTGTCACTGGGCAACTCATCCCACTGAGATGAAGAAGACAGCAAAGTCTGTCAACTCGGGATGAAAGGACTGCTATGAAACTGAATCAACCCAACAAAACGCCTGTACGAAATGCTGTGGACATCGAACACTTGCGAAAGAAAAGAAATCCAGGAAAATTGCCGGCCGACCCAAATATTGTTGTAGCATAAGAACTCTCATTTCTGCGAATCAGAACTTTGTGTGAAAATATCAACCTGACTGAAAGATAAGTTGATACTCTTGGTTTGATCTGTTTTTATATATGTATGTATTCGCTCGCGCGTTCTGTTCTTTAATGGTCCCCTTCCCCTTTGTTAAATGAATATTCTTTTTTTTCTTTCTTTATCTGTTTATATATTTATAAATAAATGTTTTATTTTGAAATCCATCATCTTGTGTCTGTTCTTTGTTGATTCCCTTGTGTCACTTCCATTTCTGAGTGAAGACCGAGAAAAGATCCCACGTTTTCCTTTTTTTAAACCCGTGGTTCATCAATATGCTACAAGTTCATAACAATATATATATATATATATATATATATATATATATATATATATACCTTTGCCTTGTCCTTTGTTCTTATATCAGTTTGGGTTCCTAAACAAAAATTAAATAAATGTGGGGAGAGGCCTAGACATGCTATATCTCATTGATAACTCCGACGTTCATTTGGAATTCCGCCACAGTAGTCTATCCCCTGTGATTGTTAAAATGTCATATCTTAATGACATAGACTATGTAAATATTTATCGTCTGTTAATAATGAACATTATAATTCTCATATTTTGAGATGGGAAATGTGATTTAATTCACTTGTAACTATTTCAATAAAGCATTTTGCCTATGGCTGCTACAGACAGAGTTAGTCATGCCATGGGTTGCTACAGAAAAACACATAGTAAATTTTATTTTGTCATTTAGTGTTTTAAGCAACATTAAACACATTGTTATATTATGCAGGTTTTTTTACAGTACCATGAAATAATTTTTGCCTATAAACAAAATCTCCTACAAATTTTTTTTTATCAAGTTAAAATTAAGAATACAATTGTAAATTGTGACATTTTAACATTTCTTTATTCCTAAAATTTAAGATATTTCAATGTCATTCATTTCCATAATGACTTATTGAATTTAATCTTTGAATAATAAAAGAAATAAAGTTTAGATTAAGTTAGGAAAATTAGTTAATATATTTATCTTATATTAATGTTTGTTTTTATTTTTAAAATTTATAGAATTACCAAAAAAGTTGCAATTTGTTTGTACTCCTTCTGTTGCTCTGACAACCTGAATTCTTTGAGGCATAGGCTTCACTAATGAAAGACAAATTCTTTATCAAAATAACTTTCAACTTTCTTGAATAATGGTTGATAGCTCAGTTGTTCATGATGGAATCTTATCATTGATCATACTTTTAAAATTTCCACTATAAGTTGCAATTCACAATTTGTAGACCATATCCTTACATTGATATATCTTTCCAGAAGGAAAGTTTAACACGTTTTGCTCTATAACAAGATGCATTATCATCCTGTCTTCATCACCAAATATTGATGGAACATGAAAAGTATCCAATTTTTCAATACACACCAGTTGTTCATTAACTGTTGAGGTAATAATTGACATTTTCTTTTTATCCTTCATCTGAAATGCAACCCCATATCATAAATAAGTAGGTAAATTTGCTTGTTTCAGTCAGGCAGTCATCTTTAAATACTTCATTAGAATTGCACTAGTTTCAGTATTAATGCCTTGGTCAATGTAAATTCATGATTCATCAATGAATATCACATTTTGTCAATTCATCAACACTCTATAAAATGTTTCTCTGTAGTTGTTTACTTACTGGTTTCATTTGGTTTTTCTCTATGTCACTTCCATTTTGATCAGCCAATTTTCATACACTTTTGTCATAAATACAGACTTCAGTTTCTACCCATTTGTTTCGTAATTATTGTTTGCATACTTTCTATTTCCAAGTCATATTGCCTTGAGCTTTCTCTTTCAATGTGTTGACATCTTCCATTGTCTATTATATGTTTACCTTTTATAACATAGCCATTTTGTTTGTACTAATAACAGATTTTAGAGGCAGCTAACTGGGAACAATCAATATATTTTGTGACAATATGTTTGATTTCTTTCTCAAAGGTGTTTTATAAACCTTTACATTTTTAAAACTGTCAAATTAAATTCATGATTTCAAAACTTATTAAATGAAAGAACTGTATCATTAATGTATGTATGTGTGTGTGCCTGTGTGTGTGTAATAAAACTTTTGCATGATTTGATTATAAATTCTAATCAAAGACATTTTTATTTGTTTGCTTGCTGCATATTTGATAAATCTAATTATCAGTATAAATTATTTTGAGTGCTTTGCCTAAAAGCCCTTAGCTATATCTTTGAAATTATGAAAATTTTAATTAAATTACATGTATTATGATGAAAAATAAATGTAACAGTAAAATAATTGAAGTTTTCAACTTTTTGTAGCAAATATTTTTAATTTTACTCTGTTAGAGTTCATTGTGTATTATTTTTAGTTTTCTTAATGTTGGAAAGATAAAGTTTATTAATATTCTTATAATGTAGGCCATCAAATAATGCTAAAAATAGACAAGTTTAATATAAGTGTGACTAACTGGAACTGAAAAATTCCCAAGGCATCATAATTTACCTACTTTATTCTTTAAGTAATATTTTCACATTTTTTTAATTGGTATCACCCCATGAAAGGGAGTAAAGCCACTAAGACACAAAGGATGTAGAAGAATTAGGAACAGAAACATTAGTAATGAGTAGGAAGAGAAAAGAGAAAAGAGTAAATAGCAAGTGACATTGCATTTAAATTTTTGCAAATTAAAGTTGGCTGGAAAGCATGGAGCTGGAAGGGAGTTCCACAAGCGAGAAGTATGAGAAAAGAAACTGTTAGCATAGAAATGAGTTCTTTTTGTGAATTACTAATTTTGAAATTTGAGGTGAAAGATATCTGCAGCTATTAAATAATATATTTGCAGAAATATTTTGTTAATTTGGTTTCACATGAAATCTTGATATTTTATCTATTATTATATATCTGCATGGATGTCATGTCAAACAACAATTTTTCTGGTATAATTGTATGCAACTACTATTAGTAAACTAATAAAGCTTTCCTGAGATACTGTTAAAAAATGTTAATTATTTTACTTCATACTAACATTTTTGCAATATTCTTGATATTTTTCTGGCAATCTAAGTTATTAATACTTACTGATTTTTAGTGTATCATTCTGATGAACTACATTGTAAAATAAAATGCAAAAATAAGTGCACAAAGTCTATTATGAAAAAACTCATTAGTAAGGAAAATGTAGAAATGAATACCATATGTGAGTGAGTAAAAAAATATTTGCAGAACTTGGCAGACAGAATTCAGAAAAAAATGATACAGCTTCTCTATATTGTCCTATGAAACAAGTAAAAGATGAACAACAGAATTAGCATCAGGCAATTTCAGATGGAAAAATTATGGCTGGTGCCTAAACTGGTAAGAAACACAAGGAAAAGAAAATCAATGATGATGAGAAATGTTGAAAATATGAAAAAATATTCTTGAATTTACTTTGCAAAAACTTTGGAATATATCATCAGATTGAAGAAAAAATTCTTTTTTTGTTTTTTGCATCTGTCTGTCTCTTCATATATATATATATATATATATATATATATATATATATATATGTGTGTGTGTGTGTGTGTGTGTGCGTGTGTGTGTGTGTGTGTGTGTGTGCATGTTGTATCTATTGTGATATAATGAAGGCATTTACCCTCCTCTTTCTATCTCAGATTTTGCAAGCCAGATTTGGGAACAAATGACTTCCAGGTGATGAAATATTTTACAGAAAATTACTTGCAACCCAAATAACCAATACAGACTGAAAAAATAAACATGGCACTTATGATAAAAATAAACACTTACCAATTTCATGGAGAATTTTCAAAATAAGTAGAAATAATTATCATTAATTTCTGATTGAGTGGAATTTAATGAATACTTATATTCATAGAAATGGGTTTTGATATGGTAGAACCATGTTGAATGGTTGATTTGTTGACCATTACAGAAGTCTGTGAAATAAATAGGATGTAAAAAATCAGGTAAATAAAATTTTCTGATTAAATGCCTGATTGAAAACTAAATTAGGAATGTACTGAGATGCTGGTTGTTAGGAGCTTGAAGAGTTCTACTTGATACCTGACAAGGCAATTACTTGCAGGTAATGTGTCAGAAGAAGCAAATTGGAATGATTTATAGCCTATGTTTAAAATTCTAATATAATCATAATGATAATTTTTCAAAATCAATATGAGAAAGAACTGCATGTATAGCTACCATGCAGTTTTTATAAGGAATAAAAACATCATCCAATGAAAGATGAAAACGTATTATAGATTGATAGAATGCATCTTTTTCGGAAATTAAAAATTATTATTATTATTATTTCAAGTTATTTATAGAATAATGAAATTAATTATGCAGTAAAATATTTTATCATAGTTACACACTTTTTAAGAATATATTTATCACTATTGCAAGATAAACATTAATGCAACAATTGTTATACCTGAATTGTCTATAATTTTGAGAAGAATCCTTGTCATTCCAAGTGTTGTTAAAACTACTGAATATAATTCTTTGGTTGTTTTTGTTGTAAGTACAGTTTTTTTGAATGATAATCTGGCTGACTGATGGTATACTATATTTGAATTTTAGATCTAATATTACATTGATTGTAGGGGATATTTCCAGAGATCAAATGAATTTTTTCTCACATTAAGTGAGATCTTTACCAACCGCATTCTAAGGAATTAGAATTTTTACTTTCTATCATGGAGGACTGACCCCAGTAGCAAAATATTAGTGAATTGTGCCATTTTTTAAATCAAGGTATATTCCCATGAGATTTGAGCAAAAAATTCTACAGATGTAAAATACTTAAATTTAAATCATACATAATATCAGAAAATGTAAAATGTCCGAGTTACTTGGAAAATATAAAATGTCTGAGTTACTTGGAAAGAATAATAAATATTGAATTGAATAAGAGCAAATAAAATGAAAATACAATGATGTATTTATAGAATTAATGTTTACTTGGCTAAATATTTACATGATAAATTATTCTCAGAGCCTGAGTAAATGAATAAATAGCTCTTTGATTGAAACTATTTTCCTTATATTTTGCAAAAATAAATTTGTTCAGTCAATCTTCACTAAGAGAAGAAACTATTTTAAAGATTTCTACTTTAGTTGTTCCACTGATTCTATTTAGGTGAATAGTCATTTGTAATTTGCACACACCCACCTACCTGTAGCATAAAAATATAAAGTTCAAAGCATTGTAAATTCAAATTCGTTGTAATTATTTTGTTCTGATTTGTTTGGTTTCTGGTTTCTATATATTTCCTTCAACAAGCATTTTGTTTGGGTGGGGGGGGGGATCTAGGTAAAAATGAGAAAAAAAGAAAAGCAGGAAATATAGTAAGTAATTGGATATAAGACTAAATCCATCTTTGCCATGTTTGTAAAGAAGTGTTTGTTGGCAAACCAAAGATGTTGAGTGGAGAAGCAAAATGAGAATTCTATTATTTCTGAAAATTTACTCATTGGTGAGTGTGGATAATTGTAATAAATTGATAGAAAAATCACATTTCAAAACAAACAGAAATATAGAAAATAATGAATGAATTCAGTTTTCATTGATAGTATTGTACAAAATGTGCTTTTCTATATTTTGTAAACTAATACTTATAGTCCTCTTAACAAGCTTGTGCAAAAAGATAAACTTCTTTAAGGGTTACAAAGGACAGAATGTTGTAGAGAGCCATGATCATTCACAACCTGAAGGGACACAACATATAGAAGAAGAAAAAGAGTATATTATTTCATTAATGAAACTTTGTATAATTTAATATCACTTCACTTGAAACAAATTTCAATTTTCTTGTAAATTTTAGTATTTATTGTTTAAATTTAAATATTTTGTATTTTGGGTAATCAATAAATTTTCTTCAAAATGAATTTCCTTCTCTTAGAAAATATTGTTTTTATACTTACATAAATATATCTCACCATTAATTGTGTATGATTATTTCATATTTTATGATTTACATTGGGGTAATTTTCTTGTTTCTTTATAAAAAGTACTTGTAAATTTTAACACTTGCAAAATGAAACTGCTGTATTTTAGTAATCTTAGAGAAAAATTTTGCATTCTATCTTTAAATTTAAAATTTGCACAGAATTCTAAGTTTTGAGGCAGCATACTGTGATCAGATTAAACAGAATCAGACTGTTTGGATTTTATGGCATCTGATGAATTTGACAATCTCATAGTAAGGTATAAATTGAAAAGTGTTTGGTCTCAGCAGTTAAGCATAGGGTTAGAAACATCATGGTCTGGGTTTTTATGAATTTTAATAGCACTGATGAGGTGCATCTCATTGACAGAGTCATGAAAGCTGGAAATCTCTTGCTTTATCAGCAGAATATGATAACACCTCAAATTGAATGAAGAGAGGGAGGATAAAGGTCTTACCATTATTTAATACACTATTACATAGCCACTAGTAGTCATGAGAACAATACTTGTTAGAGGATATATCGTGCCTCTCTTGGTCAGCAAACAAAGACATAGCCTCATTGCAGATACATTTACAATTATCTCTTGTTATCATGTTAGTATATCCAGAAAAAGTGAATCATGTAAACTATAGCAGTTGAACATGCAGGTGTAAAATGTGGAAAAGATTGTGGTTTTATCTGGTATAAATATATCAATACCAGCTTTTACATAAGAAACTTCAGTGGCACAATTCAAAATGAGAAGGTTAAAAATATTCTCCAAGAAGTATCATGAAGAAAATCACTAAAAGAATCCCAATCTTGTGAATAGAGGTTTCATGCCTAATAGATGAGTCAAAAAAAATATCAACAAATTCTACAGTGTGATCTTAATTGCCAAGAGGACAGAGTTGTGAAGTTCAACAAGAATCAGGTGCAGAGGTAAGGAACAAATTGAGTAAAAAAGTATATTAATGATAATTGTTATGGAAAAGAGTAAAGAAATCTACTATTTGGGAGACTGAGAATTGGAAAAATTGAAAGTCTGAATACTGGCAACATCAGTTGCATTAGAATGATTAACAGTCACTTGATATGATGAGCCTTAAAATCATCAAAGACAAAGATGTTCACAGATGAATGTACAAAGAGAGACATTTCTCTACTATCAAATAACAAATCTGAAAGAAACTTGTGTTTAAAAACATCCAACACTTGAAGTTTGGAGAATAGCACATATTAATGAACTAAAAATGAGTAAATACTAAATACATAAAATAATACAATTTAAGAACTATTTATTCAGTTATCAGACAAAATTTTATGATGACTGATGACAATTATGTAGTAAAAAATTAAGAGAATTGAAATAAATTCAAAAGAATTATTATGATTAGATTTTTATTTTACATTTCTGTTTTGACATTGTCAGATGAGTTTGAAAATTCATATTCTTAAAACAAATATAATCAGATAAATGACTGACAACAATTAATTAAAATGTGAATAATGAGTTTTGTAACATAGCTTGCATTTAAACTTTTTCAAAAATAGCAAAAAAGCTAAGACTGAAATTAATTTCCTAATGAGTTTTATTAATGTATTAATTTAAGCAGAAACTTTCATCATTAGCAATTGAGCCACAGAAATGTGATTATAGAAATTCCCGTCATCTGCATTGAATAGGTTAAAGATGGTTTTGTAAAAGTCTGCAGTTGATTCCATTTATTACATCATGACTTTAAGATTCAGTCTGCAAAATTAACCACTTAAATTATTTGGCATATATTTCTATAAATGGAAATGCCTTTATCAAATGTAAACAAAATGGAAATGCCTTTGATCAAATGTAAACAAAAACATTTCCACAAACAAAAATTAAGAAAGCACATTTCAGTAACTAGTGATAGAAATTGTTAGTGTTATGGCTTTTCCTTTGAACATAAAAAATTTCTTTCAGTTTGGGTGTACTAGACCAAACAATAGGACCGAAAGAATTCGAGATGTCTTGGCCAGTTTATCTGCAGTTCCAAAAATGTTAAGTACATGATGATACAATTTTCAGAATTGTCCACAAAAATAACTTGAAATAAGTTATTATTAAAAAATACATATTACATTCAATCATTCTTAAGTAGGCCCTTAATTTTCACCTATTGTGATGAAAGGGTGTTCTCTCAGGGGGGCTCCTTGACTTGAATGCCTATTGGGACTAAAGTGGAACTCGTATATATGATCCATCACCATAGATGCTGGAAAGTACCTGACTCCTCCCACGATGCTTTACTTTTATAAGAACCAGATCAAACTGAAAATTGAGTACTGCAGCCATATCTGGGCTGGAACTGCCCAGTCCTAATTTTTTATCTTGTGTTCAAAAGCCTCAAGGTATACTTGTAGATGATGATTTTTTTCAATTCTACAACCAGAACTTTTTCCACAGAAATACTGCAAGCTATTTACATGGTAAATATTCTGATGAGCTACATTGTTTAATTCAATCAATTCTGACCTTCACAGCTAAGACCTGCCCTTGAACATCCATTCCATTTGTATTCCATTAGTAAACAGAAAGTTCCACTTGGACAGTTTCTTCCAAAGAACTATTGCTTTGTGAAAGAAACTCCTGAGAGAATGCTCTCCCAACCACTACAATCTTAACCTCTTCAAGTTAACCATTATCTTTTCCACATATCCTCATAAACTGTACTTATTACCACTTATTCTTACCATTCATACAACAACCTCTTTCAGTAACCATCTACTTTGAGTGGCTCTTATTAGATGAACAACAGCAAAAAAAAAAAAAAATAGAAAAACTTTTGAAATCCACTAAGAATTTCTATTTAAGATACAATTCAACTTTGAGTAAGAGAATGACTTAAATCATATAGCCAGATATATTCAGGAATGATTCAGATCAAAGAAGATTAAAGTTCTGTATTGAGCAAGTCAATGCTCAGAGTTGAACCTATTCAAAATTTAATGATAACTGCTGAAGTCTTAAAATATTTTGTGATTGAAAAAGTTTAATTATGATGAAGAATACTTTAAAAAAGTTATATCCAGTTATTGTAAGTTATTGTAAGTAACAATATTCAGATAAGCAGACATATGAGGCTTTAACTAAATCCAGAATGAATGAATGACTGGAAGGAAAGTAAATAGTTACTGTAAAAATAATACAGAAGAAATAAATCCTGCTGTGCATTAAAATATGTTGTCCCTGTGAGGATATTATATATGCAAAATGCAAGATTACATCTATTTGATATCTGTGAGTAACACTTTTAATCAGTAAAGTTTAGATTTTTGCTAATCTGTAATATAAGTAATTATTACTCTGAGTAGATTTTATAGAATGATTTGAATGAGAACCTGTCCCTGATGTGTATCAATAGCCAGAATAATCTTTATACACACTTGGAATATTACATTTTGGCAATGGAAAATTTGGAACTTTTATCTGTGGCACTGAGTTAAAATTGTTTCCTTATTTATATTTGGAGAGTCTATTCTATAGACTTTCCAAATAAGCAAATTTAATTCAGTGCATCAGATAAAACATCCAAATTTTAATAATGATCAAAGTATTTTCCTCTTGCATAAAGATAAATTGACATAACCTAAGTAAAACATATCCTGGTTATAAGGAAAAAGTTTCTACAGTAAAGCTATAATTTCTATTCTTATTTGGTATTGCACAAAGGTGAAGATGCATAAGTTCCAATTCTTAATGTCAGCTTGATTTCAGCAGCAAAAAAAATGATGAAAAGATACATTTAAAACCTTTATACTAATAAGAAGTGTTTTTTTATGAGAGTGCATCATTACAGTTGAGTGCAAAATTTTCAATTAATGTCCTGAGAAATCTAAAGTATTTCTGAAGAAATCAGAACATGCATTATTTTCAATAAATAATGTTAGAAAAAGATGTTAAACAAATGATAACCACACTATAGACATCATATAGTTGAGATTTTCAACAAAAATCATCACTTGAAGTCAGACTTAAAGTTCATATTCTCCTGGTTGTAAAAATTTCTTTTCTTTCCATTTGATTGTTCAGACAACAATGTAATGTCATACTTGTATTCAGTGTGTACTTTCCATTAGATAATGCTTTTTAACTATAATATTCTTTGATAAATAATGTTGAACATTTTAACTCTTTACTCTTGAGTGCTTAATAGAAGTGGGGTGATGTTTATTTTACTTTATTTTTTGAGAAATTTTTCCACACTACCAAATTTATCAAGATCATCATGTTTATAATTTTCACTTTTTTTGACCTTCTACATGTTTTTCTGACTCAGTCTTTTAGACACCCCACATATTTATTGCATGTTTAGTGAAAATTCCAACACCACTAAATATTAAATATCTCCTACCTCTTGTATTAGGCACTTAAAAGTACTCAGATGTAATTTCTGTCAAATTGATATCTATGTCAAATTACTAAATGTGTTTACAAGGTATCGGATTGGGAATGGATTCCAATAATCTATGAAAAACTTATTCAGATGTCCTTATTGACAAGCAGTCAACATTATTGGCAAGTCATTTAAAATATCCATATAATTTTCAACTTTTTTCTTCATTTTTCCATAGGAAAGTGAAATGTCACTTTCATATAAAGTATATACTATTTTCACCTTTTCATTATTAAATTTTATATACAACTCTGTTAATTGATAACAAAGCACTCACAGCAAACTTAAGCAGAATTTTAATTTCAATGCCTACAACAGAAATCTATAAGAAAATTAACTGTTGTGACAAAAATGGTGGTAAGAAGTTTTATATAATAAATGTTCTGATATAGAAATAAAAATGTTAATTTATAAATTAATTATATAAATATATATTCTGTATTTGGGCAGCAATTCCTCTTTTATTCAAGTTTTATTAAAGACAACTGACAAGGTACTGTGATTATATTTTTGATATACTAAAGTATATCAAAATGTCAGAAAAAAAATTACATAAACACAAGAAAAATTAAATAAAAAGCTTAACCACAGTACCTTGTCAGTTGGCTTCAATAAATCTTATATATATATATATATATATATATATATATATATATATATATATATATATATATATATATATATATATATATATGAATAATTAATTTTAAAAATTTTTCATCACAATATTGTAAGACTTATTTATTATATTAATAGTAATACATCTTATATATATATATATATATATATATATATATATATATATATATATATATATATATATATTAAGGCTGTTTAACATATGGAGGTTTCATGCAAAGTCAAAGGTTCACTTGTCATTGATCAGGGATTTGCTATATGTTGATGACTTATGACTCAATCGGATGGAGATATGCAGCATCTCATGGATGCTTTTTCTAATGCATGAACTGCACTGTGATTAGTCTGAAAAACACAGTAATTATGTACCAACCAGCTCCAGGGAAGCCATATCATGAACCAAGCATATTTGTCTGTGGTTAAAGGTTGCACTTTTGTATATGTTGGGAGCACATTGAACATGTTCTGCGATCTTGATGTGGAAATTTCAAACAGCATGCAAAAAGCTAGTGACACATTTGGAAAACTGAATAAACATCTGTGGTCTCATTACAGAATTTCAGTGAGCACAAAGCTAAATGTCTATTGGGCATGTGTGCTTACAGCACTCCTTATGCTTGTGAGATGTGGTTAGTTTACCACAGACAAATGAAAAGGCTTGAGAGATTACACCAGTACTGCTTACGTCATACCTGGCAAATGTTTGTTAGTGATGTAGACGTGCTACAGAGGAGCAGCTGTGATAGTATTGAGTCCTTGATACTAAAATATCAATTTTTTTGAACAGATGACAGCCATATTCCAAACCAATTGTTTTATGGTGAGCTACAAACAGTGAAGAGAAATGCCATCAAACCTAAGATGCACTTTAAGGACTGCATCAAGGATTCACTGAAGAAATGCAACATTCCTTGTGAGCACTGGGAAAAATGTGCATCTGATTGCAATAATTAGAATGAGGGTGCTTGGAGTGGAAGGTGGCACTTTGAGGAGAAGAAGAGGAGGCATGCCAGGCTTAAAAGAGATGTGCATAAAGGCGTCCCCATTGAACTTCCTGAAGACGCTCGCAAGCAGCTCTATTTGATGTGTACAGATTGTGGTAAAGTGTGTTTGTCAATGGCTGGTCTAAGGAGTGTGCCAGAGCATGTAGGTCCCTTGCTGGGCTAAAGAGCCACATTTGTTCAGCACCTCTGTAGATATTCTCCAAAAAGATATGCAGTAATGCAACCACCATATATTAAGTATCTTAAAATATGGAAAGTATTCATACGAACTACATTGCTTAGTCCTACCAGTTCTTACCTTCACAGCTAAGACCCACCATGCCACAGGCATTGCAGCAAACCACTCTCCTTCACTTCATATACTGTTAATGAGATGTAAGTCCTACTCGAGCAGCTTCTTCCCAAGAACTGTTGCTCTGTGGAACCAACTCCCAAGAGGATGCTTTCCCAATGACTACAGTCTTAACCTGTTCGTTTCTAGAGTTAATCATTGTCTTCTCCACATCCACATAAACTATACTCTGTAACCACAAGTGTAAAGAGTGAACATCAATGTTTCTCTCAGGTCACTCTCCTTGTCTCTCCCTCTCTCTCTTTCAAATTTCTTCTCCCTCTCTCTCCTTCTTCCTCTCTCTCCCTCTCCCTTCTCCCAGTCTCTCTACATATACATGCACTCACACACAGAGATATATATTTAAGTACAAAAATAGATAGATACAGATATTTTTGTACTTAAATCTATATCTGTGTGGGTGTGTGCATGCATATATATATATATATATATATATATATATATATATATATATATATAGATAGATAGATACACACACACACACACACATATATATATACACACACATATATATTTATATATTTATTATTTATATATATTTATATCTATATACACACACATACACCCACACAGACATACACACAAGTACACACACATACGCATGCACATGTAGGTATATACAGTTATGTGTTTGTGTTATGTGAAATAAGGAAAGAAAAAGTAAGAAAGAATGGGTGCCATCAGTTTTTTGTTCATCAGTAACTATTGATTAAATCTGTTGAGCTATCAGAATACCATATTTTTCATAAAAGACTTTTTTACTACATCTATCTAAGGTGATAGAAATTATCTATTGTGATTCTATGTGCTCATATACTTCCTTCATTTTTACAGCCATTGTGATGATAACCATTGCAGTCATCTCATGATGTATTCTGTATTGGGTCTGTGCAAACATTTCCAAAATATTTCTTTTTAAAAATAATTTTCTGCTGTTTATTCAGTTTTTAGTTTTCAATAAAGAGTGCTGGGAATTTTTGCACATACTTAAAATCTATCAAATATCAGTTCCAAAATTGGCATGTACATAGGTGACACCACTATTTACTCCTGCTTCAACAGTAAATCTGGCATCGTTGACAAAACTAATCTGGCTGCTGATCTAAAAAGGACCTTCAATCTGTGGTTGGCTGGGGCAGGAAATGGTTTGTAAACTTTAATGCCTCCAAAACGAAACTGCTCTTCTTTACCCACCACAGAGAACCCTTCCTGTCTCCCATCAGAATTCCCAACTCCTTGAGAGGGCATCATTGTGCCTACATGGTCTCATGCTGTCCACTGACATGTGATGGAATAAATACATTGAATCTATAGCTTCATCTACCGCAAGGAAAGTAGGCTCTCTATGTCATGCCAGAAAGTTTTTCTGAGTCCATCCTTCAAATCTATAAATCAACCATCTTTCCTTGCATGGAATATTGCTGTCATATATGGTCTGATTCTCTCACTACGTCTCGAGGTCCTTGACAAAATCCAGATGATAGGTCCTGGTGCAAGATGATAGGTTCTGATCTGGCATCTAGTCTACAATCGCTATCCCACAGATGTGTCGTGGCCTCCATCTGTCTCTTCTATAAATATTTTCATGGCAACTGTTCCGACAAGCTACTTTTGCTGGTTCCCGGACAACATGAATTTAAGCGAGCTACCAGGATGGCATCTCGGTCCCAGCCTTTCACTGTCAAAATGGTTAAATGTAACTGTCTCTTCTTCTCAAACAGCTTCTTCTCCCACACTTCCTGTCTGTGGAACACCTTTCCCCTTACTTGCTTCCCCAATGACTATAATCTTCAAATATTCAAGTGTAATGTCAATCAACATCTGACACCCTAAGCTTGTTTCCCATCCTTCTCCATATCCTTTCCTCAAACATGCCTCTTTACTCTTGTTCTCAATCCTCTGTAACCCTTTGCATGCTAGTGGTACTGCTACCTTGCTTGCGGTGAGTTGCCTTAAACAAAAAAAATTCTATTACACTAAAACCTATTTTCCAGATAACATTTGTTATTTATGCCATTAATAATAACTTATTTATTTATGTACAGAAAATTACTGTCAGTTAATACCTCATTTATTAATCTGTAGGAAATTACTGTTAATTAATAATATTAATATGCATCAAATGATGTATTAATGTTCTTTTTAGCAATGATATAAAACTCAATACATATATATTTGTTCTCAATCAAAAATTCAAGATTTATATTTATATGATTTATATTTATATGAGATATATTTAAAATTATAAAAACTTGTATCTTGAATATTTTCTGTTTCCATGATTTAAAGGTAGCAAGCATTAGAAAAGTTATCCGACAATCAGTTCAATGTTTGTGGTGTGGTGTTAATTTAAATACTTTTTAAAACACCAACTTTCCCTCTACTTTTATTAGAAAAATTCTCATCAAATACTATTTTCCTTTTAGACGTGAAAATTAAAACATAGTTCCATAAGTAATACAGAATATAATCAATTATGGCATCTCCCTGAAAAATTCATAAAACAATGAAATTTAGTTGCATTATTTTATTTTTGTTACCCAATGTGACTATTATGTTTTAACTGATAGCAAACAACAATGTTTTGTGAGTTATTAAAATATATTAACCACGTTCTGATCATGTTTAATAAATATTAAAGTTTTCATGCAATACTGTTAATGACTTTAACATTATTTACAGAGAAGTCTATCTTGTATATAAAGCATGTCAATTGTTTTATTAGTATTGTAAACAATTGTAAGATTCATTTCCCATGAATTACCCCCTGTTCTTCCATTCATCTTTTAATATTACATGCTAGTTTGAGGAAATCAGTCCTTAATGAAAACATTAGCCATAAAGAAATTTTAATAAATCTCATTAATAAATATTTCCCCTTTGATATAATTTTATTTGAGATCAAAAAACTGTTATTAAAATGAAGAAAAATAAATTTATAGCAATTTGTTTCACAAAAAAAATAATAATACATGCCATTAATGCATTACTTGACCATAACCTTTATAAAATAAAATTACGACCCTCTTTCCAAATGCAACCTATTTCCAAGATTTGCATGGTTAGTTTTAAAATTTCATTTAAAATCAATTTTCAAACTTTAAATTCTTCATTTTACATTTTCTATTATTTAACAAAATTACACTTGAACTATTGTTATCATTTTTATTTTGACAGCATTTTAGTAATTGCACAAAGCCTTCTTCTTGTGTTGGCCAATCCAAGAAAGCTTCAGTGGATTTTTAACTGAGCCTTTATTTAATCAATGGGGCTAGAGTTTTCTCTTTCTACTGAAGAAGAACAGTAGACAAAGAAGAAGATCAGCCAAAACATTATGCTAATAACAAAATAAGGTTATTAATCAAAATATAAATAATTCTTCATCCGATAAAGTCAGGCAAACTTTCCAGTTTCAGTCAATGGGGGAATGATTTTCAGACAAAAATGTTTCTTTTCTTAGCTGAAAATAAATTGAAATTTATATATATATATATATATATATATATATATATATATATATATTATTCTGAACTGAAAGAAAATATTTTAATATAATTATAATCAATTAAGATTAAATAACTGAATTTTTTTTCTTGACTTAACGAAAATGATAAAAGTCTAGAAATTATCAGTACCTTGATAAAGATTCATATTTCAATTTTCTGAAATCAGTAAAAGAAAGTTGAAACAAACAAAAATTCTCAAATTTTTCAGTTGCAAATCTTATTCAACCATGATGCCATGATACTTTATCTAACCAGGGTTTTAATTGATCTGCTATTATTCTTGTATTGTACCCATTCTGCTGCTAACTGCTGACTAGTATACAATTACTTATATTGAATTTTTTCTTTCTCATCATTAATCAATAGAAAAGAAATAAGAACAGTTTTAAACATGAGGAAAGATATTAAATTATTATTGTATATTATGTATGGGTCCCAAAAGTTTAGTAGATCCTACAAAAGATTTCTGACAAGAGTATTTGTCAGTTTGTTCTAAATATACTACAAGTAGGTAAATACTACAAATTGTCTGTTGACTCCTTCAGGAATTTAAACATTAAATTTATTTTTTACTAAAATAATAGGAACTCAACTTTTTCAAGTTTAGTACTGAAGCTTTAATGAATATATCTATTGCATCTATGTGAAACAGTTTTGAACAGATGTCCAATATATGCAAGTATGCATATGTATATAAATAACTAGAATATGTGAAGTGGTCATTTTACAATGAGGATATTTGTACTGATTTGTATACTAACCTAAAAAAGGACTGTCTAAAATTTTTTCAAGCCAAAATGCCATTAAATTAAAGAATTAATTTTAAAGAATAAAAAGAAAGAATAATTGATGATGAATAATTTTTATGATTATTTTTAATTATGACTTACCCAATTAAATGTGATACTTAAAATCTTTATTAGAAACATTTTTCACTCACAATAAGACAACTGTGCATAAAAATTAAAGTTAGCATAAAGAAAATTGAAACAGAAGAAATTGACAAAAAATCTGGAATCAGTTTTACTGAATTTCTGTTATTTTGGTTTTGTTTTATTTCAACCAAGTGTGCATTGGTATACACATGCTGATTAGTATCTTTAGCCCAGAAAAAGAGGTAATCTGTATGGGACAATTTCCATTAATATGGATGGTAGGGAAAAATACCTTCATAACTAATTTCATTAGTTTTTTTTTCTGGATAGTTGGTTTGTGAGGTATCAGGACTGGTGTTCTCGTAGTCATCACAGTTCACCAAAATGTTTGAAACTTTCAAGTCAGGATATTACAACTTTTTGCAAGTGGCAACACAACTAAATGGCAAGGAGTATCTGTTGGTGGATGAAGATTTCATTTTTAGGAAAGTTGAGATGGGAGTAACTTTGTCAACTCAAAGAAAGCCATGATTCTTTCAATATAATGTACCTAATCAAGAAAAGATTGTTTTTGAATTGAACAAGCAAATTGCAAAACATATTATTAGGTTTCCACATTTGCATTGTTTCATTTTTGTTGATTTGTAACAGTTGTTGCATAGGCAACCCTCAGCTTTGTTTGAATATTTGGTTCCAGATGAGTCTCCTCAGGTACTCAGCTTCAACTCAGTTCACCAGAATATTTAGAACCAATGATCCATGACTAATTCTGAAGATCATACCTGCTACCAAGCATTGTTGATGATGTAGATTACTTTGAAATAGTTGAGTTTGACCCTCATAACACATCATATTATGATGGATGATGTAAAGCTTTAAAATCATATACATATATACTAGCAGCATGGCCCGGCATTGCCCGTGCTTGATTCAAAAATCATACAACTCTAACAGCAATCGCTATCACTTGACTTAAAATATTTTTGCCCTTCCTTGCCTTTAAAGGAGTGCTCTTTGCCGTGCTGATGTTGCTACATGCCTTACTTCTTGCCTATCTCACACTGCGAATTTTTTCTAAACTCTATACTAAACATTAAATCTGTCATGAAAAGAGAACTAAACAAAATGAACAAAAAACGATCAGCTTTAAAAAAGGATTCATAACTGGAAAAACCGAATGAAAAAAGAATGTTAACAACAAATACTTTTTCACACCTAACCCAGTTCTGCAGAATCATAATCAACGTTGAGTTTAAGCAAGTGAATGAGCCAATTGGAGTAAAGTGCCATGCAGATTTAAATTTTTCCCACTTGTGACAAATGCAGCTATTGATTTTTTTTGCATGCTAGCATGCTAGTTAACATTCATGTCAATGAGCTGTTGGCTCTCATGCTGGCCAATAGAATCTTCCTGCCTATTTGTGGCAGCCAACTATAGGCTCTCACTCTGGCCAGTAGAAAATGGCCACAAACTATATGAAAACTGCTGTAGAAGCATGAAAAAATTGATTATTTCCATTATTGCTGGGAGTTGGGAAATGCAAAGTTGGTCTTGGCTTTCCTGCTAACTTGGAGCATGTGCCAGTAAATTTTTGTGCAAATCCGTTGAAAATTGCAGCCGTGCATTCATTACACACACACATCCTGCCTTTCATACATATATATATATATATATATATATATATATATATATATATATATATATATATATATATATATATATCAGTGAGAGATGTTTGATAAATCTAACTTGAAAGTTAGATATATCAAACATTTTGGTACAAAACTCTTGAGTTGGCTAACCATATAAGTCACTTGAACTTTTCTTGATTTATTGAATAAAAATTGAATATAATGATAATAATTTAAATAATTATTCTGTCACTTTTAAAATGATATATGTTAACTATCAGAGTGAGGCAATAATTCTAATGGACTGAAAAATGGTGAAATGCAAAACTATGTAGTATAAATAATTAAAGCAAAATGAATATCTGCCAAATGTTTGTATGGTTAGACTGTAAACTAGATACAATTGTAAGCTAGACACAATTTATTTTAAGATAGCAATTAAATCCTGTTGTGCTATATCCTCAGAAAAAAGTTAGCTTAATCAAAACAGCATCAATATTTAGTTGAAAATCTCCAAAATTGTTTAATCAGTCATTTTACATTTCAAGTTTGAATCTTTCACACTGCAATGCCCAACTTGGTCATTCTTCATATTTGCAAAATCAAAAAATAATATAAATATAAATATAAAAAACACAGTAAACTCAACTATTCTACTGAATTTAACTGTATGGACTTTTCTATCATTGGTGAATATCTTTTTTTCTAATTTAATATTTTACTTCATTTTTGTTCTTTCTTTTCAATTTATCCTTTAATCATCCCTCTTGTATTTGGGTTTGCTTCTGCTAAATCTGCTTAATTCTCTGAGAGTACACTCATACTGTAAATCAAGTTGTAGGCATGATAATCAATTCCTTTATTGAAAAAAAGCATGTCCTTTAGCAGCAGCAGGCAGAAGCGGCAGCAGCAGCAGCAAAAGAGACTCAGTTTCTGTCTGCATTTCTTTTTTTATCACTATTTATTCTTCAAACTCATTTGTGTGGGTGTTGAAAATAAAATATTCCTCTGTATAGTCTACATGTTTGTAAATAATGATAAGAGAAAAGTCTTGTTCACCATTGTAGGGATATTATTATTATTATTATAAATAAATAAATATAAAATAATAATGATAATTAAAATTATAAATAAAATAAAATAATAACATAAAAATGTTGTATAAAATAAATTAAATAAAAATTAAAAATAATAAAAATACTCCCAGCAAGCAACAAAAGCTGTTCCTAAAATAAATACAGACATCCCACCAAAAGACATTGAATTCAATTTCTTCACCATGAACCCTGGTGGGGCAACACATGTCTGGCTTCTCTCTGTGATATGGCTTGTAATACTACAGAGTAAATTCTCCCTTTTATCCCATGTACCACAAAACAACCTAAAAATGCACAAAAAATATAAATGAATTGTATGAAATTAACATACAATTTGACATGCTTTTCCTGTTATTTGTGTATGTTTTATTTTCTGTCAAGTATGCTTTTACCTCTGAACACAAGGTTAATTTCCGCTTTTATGATGCAATGAATCCCCCACACTATATAATTATTTTCAATTTGTTATACTTTCTTTTCATAATTGAAAATACTAAAGAATCAGATTATCTGGTAGTAAATGACAAATATTGAGTGGAGGATGGTCACTTACCAATCACTTTTCATTTTTATTTTAGTTAAACAAATCTGTTAAAGAATAAAAAAGAACATTTTCTAATGTTAACCAAAATCCAAACCAAACCAAAATATGTTTTTCCTATTCCTTCCATGTATTTTACATTAATTAAAACTTTTTGATTATTGTCACAAACGCTTCTCAATGATCCTTAAAAACAATGTGTCAACAAGTAAACAAGACATTTACATTAATACTATTGAATATTTTCCCAGAACAGTATACATAAAGTAGTTTATAAATTATACATTGGTGTTTACAGATAAGAAACAGATAAATTAACAAATTCTGACTTAAAAAAAAACAGAAATTGCATCTTTGTACTGAAGTTGTACTACCAGATACATATAATGATATATTTTTTAAAGTAATTACTTTTAAAATGAAGTCTATATGGAAAATTCTTTATAAAATCCTATCCATCTCTACAAACAATATTATCATACAAAGAATCTTTTGCAAAGAGGATGTACAAATATAAATTAAGGAATGCAGATATATACTTAATTCTTTTCTAAAAAATAATTATAGAAATGTTTTATATTAAAGATTGCATAAAATAGAAGTATTCATTAATATTTTCCTAACAAATCTTTGATCTATCAATTTTCTAATATCATTCATTTACAGTAAGCATCAACTTCAAATTATAATCTTTGCCCTGAACTTGTCTATTTTTATATCAGTTGTAATTACATTTTCATCTTTTACTTCTCTTTTATGTTATTTTGAAGAAAGTCATTGTCTACATTTATTTGTAATTCTTCCCCTTAAATTCTTTTCCAATATTGGCCAACTCCTCTTTCACTAAGGTTTTAGGCATTAAAAGCTGCAATACTTTTTTTGTTATTACTTGTCTTCAGCTCTTTACAAATTCGCAATAAAGTTTTGCACTCTTGCTTGGATGCCTGTTTGATATTATTGTTTTTATTGAGAATTTGGTTTTAAGAGTGTTGACATGTTCGAAATTCAACTTTTGTTCAGATCAAGTTTTTTGTCAAATTGTTTAATATTTTGATCCCAAATAAGAACATTCTGTTCATTCTTCACAGGTTTATTTCTGATTAACTAGACTGTCAGTCCCACTGGCTGAAAACCATCCCCATAGCATAATGTTGTCTGTAACATGCTGGAGGTTGACAGATTCATTGCTTTTTAGCCAAACAAAAGATCTAAGCATATTCTTTATTATCTATATTAGTATATTTTCAGCTCAATGAGAAAGTTTGTACATGAATGAATACCAGGTTGCCAGCTCAAATTAATACTAATATACTATTAATATATTTACCATGACCATTAATATGCTTATCTCCAAAACCTGAGTACATATCTAGAATCAATTTAGTCCAGTAAAGCATCATTTGTCTGGGTGACAGATATTTATTTTTTGTTGATCAGTGTCTAACAAGATCTCCTCAGTAATGTTCATTTATGTGTAGAAAGCAAAATGCTTATGTGCTAGAATAATTTTGAATATGGATTCAGAATTAGAATATTCATTTTAGTTTAATAAACGTTTTTTATCTAAGAAAAACCTTTGTTGCTCAGTGAAGTCTGTCTTGAGTAGCAAGGGGATGATAGTATGAAATCATTAATTAAATGTTTTCATTGTTTACAATATGATCTTAATAACAACTGAAAATATAGTTTGTATGTATGTTCAAAGAAGAGATGGACTGTATGCCAAATTAGGCTTTTCATAATTAAGGCTGGAAAGAGGAGAAATCTTAATTAATGAAAACTTCATTTGTTATTTATTAATCTTAAAAGCATGAAATTATTTTCTCACAACTTTATACTTCTTTTTAGATAATGAGACATGATTTTTGTTGTTTTTCATATAAATCTTTAATTATTATTATAGAACCAAATAGTTTGATAGTAAATACAAGAATGACAAATACTCTTGCATCAGTCATTGATTATTAAAATAGAAAAGCATCAAACCATTTTTAAGCAGATCTTGTGATTAGGAAATGAATTACAATCTTGAGGTAGATTTTTATTGATTAGAAGAATGAAAACAGAATCATCAAATGTTGAAATCTTTCATTAAGACAAGAAAAAGTTTTCTACATTTAAAAAAAAATAATATAATTAAGGCTGCATTCTTGGCAATCGATTGTTGGAGATAACTGATTTTGACAATGCCTGTCAATATAATGTTTGTTTAATGAAAGAAAGATTCAAGTAAGTATCAAGTAATGGGTAAAAATACAGCAAAGAGATGTCACTTATTTCTTAATCATTTCACAGTTTATATATAAAATATTATATATTACTTGCATTTATCTTGTATATTACTAATGTTGATAAACCAAATGATTAAACAAAATTCAGATTACCAGAATATTACTAAAAATGGTAAAATTTCTAAGTATATTTACCAAAGCAGGCATTAAAGAGGATTTGAAATGCTGGTATTCTATGAGATTTCAGTGCCTTTGATGTTTTGATAAAAAATTTTAATCAATGTTCTTCCATATCTTTCACATGGAATAAATTGTTGAAATGCTTTTAAAATATAATGAATGTTGCAACATTAAATTATTGTGTAAATATAAACAGAAGAATTATTTATTATTTTAGTTATAAAATACTAATTAGCATAAAATGGTTCTGAAATGGAACTGAGCAAAAACTGACAATAAATGCAGTGAATGCTTTGATTAGTTACAAAAATATATAAATTGTGGCAAAAATTCTTTGATTTTGCAAATAGTAAATTACAGCTGGTAAAATGATATAGTTTGTAATAAAATTGACTGAAACTACCTTGGACTATTTTTATTGTTTGCAATCAGAGAAACTGATTTGAAGAAAAGTAATGTGTATTTGATAGAAGAATAGTGAAAGTAGAGCAATCAGGTGATGTTTTAAAATTGGTTGCTTTTAGATCTCTTGTAATTAAATCAGAATCAGTGTGACCATCTAGGTGAATTAATGTTAAGCATGGCAGTAACTTGGCTTTGATGTATGCTACACTGATTAGAAAGCTCACTGTGTGTGTACACACACACACACACACACACACACACACACACACAGTGCACTTTCTAATCAGTGTGTGTGTATGTGTGTACATGCACAGGTGTCGTTTGAACATCTGCCAATTTAATGAAAGTCATGTGAATCTGTGCATTGCTACTTGCCTGAGATTGTCAGAGGAATGAACTGATAATAACACATGAAGCTTTCAGAATAAGCAGCCAACATTACAATAATTTTGTGGGGGATAAAATTTTATTAGAGCAATAAAAGCAGACATATTAAAGGGACATTCATAACAGAAAACAAAACAATTCACAACAAAAAAGAAGAGTAACAAAAAATATATTACCATAAAATGGTAATATCAAAATATAATAATGGTTAAAAACAAGCTAAACTGGTTTAATGGTCTTCTTTCATTAGAGAAATAATTGAAGACAAAAATATGTGTGCAATGATTAAAAAAATTATATAACCCCAGACAAATGTTATATGCCAAAATAAAATATAACATTAAATGCATTTTTTACATTTAAATCCTCCAACCATTCCTTTTGTTTATAAAGAAATGATTGGTGGGACTTAATGTATATTGATATTTTTAAGTGATAATTAGTATTAGCCCTACTGAGAACACTCTGGGTTATAAAAACTGTCACACTGCTAGATTTTAATCAAATGTTCAGCTATCACTGAATATCTGATGCCTTAACACACCATTTATATAAATTTTCCTTTTGCTAATATTGGCTGGTGGATGTGAGTTGATCTGTGCTTCTGACCTTTCCAATCTTCACCGATAGTTTGCCTACCCATCATAATTAGTTTCATAATTTATAAATTTTTTAATCAGTGTGCATATTTTTTGTCCTCGATTTTTGATCTGATTAGAAAGAAACAATGAACTGATTTAGCTGTTTTTAATTGTTATATTTCAGTATTAGGAATTTATGGTAATATATGATTTTTGTTACCCCTCTTTTTGTTATGAATTACCTTTTTTGTCATGAAATGCTTTTTAATTTAAATTTTAATCCACTTTTATTGCTCTAATTACAGTAATTCTAAAAATGCAATATAGAACAAAAAGGAATTTTCTTACCATCCATTATAAAACATTATCTTTTCTTTTTCTACATGTTTTTAATATAATTTTCATAACATATAATATTAATTTTTGATTTTTTTTTCCTTTTTTTTTCTTTATTAGGTTTATATTTAAAATAAATAGTTCTTTAATTATTAAAAATATATTGATTTTCTGTTTTATTGAATTTCCCCTTTTGATTAATAAAATCATTTTCTACATGTAAGAAAAATAAGATCTACATTTAAAGCATTTGACTAAAAATCAAATCAAATGATATCACAAATACTAAATTGACTAAATGGGAAACCTGACAGTGTCTATGTAATGAGTGGCAATGACAAATTCAAATACTGGATTTAAAAAAACTGAGCATCATTAAATTGTTCATCATGGTGTCCAACTCTTTCATCTATTCTGGCAATGTGATCAATATAATGATATTTCATAATATACTAGCAGCATGGCTCGGCATTGCCCATGCCTGATTCAAAAATTGTACGACACATACAGCAATCGCTATCACTTGACTTAAAATATTTTTGCCCTTCCTTGCCTTTAAAGGAGTGCCCTTTGCCGTGCTGATGTTGCTACATTCTTACTTCTTGCCTATCTCACACTGTGAATTTTTTCTAAGCTCTATACTAAACATTAAATCTGTTATGAAAAGAGAACTAAACAAAATGAACACAAAACGATCAGATTTAAAAAAGGATTCATAACTGGAAAAACCGAATGAAAAAAGAATGTTAACAACAAATACTTTTTCACACCCAACCCAGTTCTGTGGAATCAGAATCAACATTGAGTATAAGCAAGTGAATGAGCCAATTGGAATAAAGTGCCATGCAGATTTAAATTTTTCCCACTTGCGACAAATGCAGCTATTGATTTTTTTTGCATGCTAGCATGCTAGTTAACATTCATGTCAATGAGCTGTTGGCTCTCACGCTGGCCAATAGAATCTTCCTGCCTATTTGTGGCAGCCAACTATAGGCTCTCACTCTGGCCAGTAGAAAATGGCCACAAACTATATGAAAACTGCTGTAGAAGCATGAAAAAATTGATTATTTCCATTATTGCTGGGAGTTGGGAAATGCAAAGTTGGTCTTGGCTTTCCTGCTAACTTGGAGCATGTGCCAGTAAATTTTGTGCAAATCCGTTGAAAATCAGCCGTGCATTCAAATTGCACACACCACACACACACACACACACACACACACACACACACACACACACACACACATCCTGCCTTTTATAGATATAGAACACTTACATTTCATCTTAATGTATTTGTATTAAATAACCATGTTCCACTTATATTAGCAATATATTTTAACATGATTTATTGGTCAAATAAACAATACTAATACTGCAACCAGGATGTTGGTTATACTTCAAAGAATTTTTGTTGAAATTTTGATAAAAAAGCCAAAAACATGGTTAATTGCTTTCAGCTTCTGTTCACCAGTTTATTTATTTCTCTTTCAGTTTTTTTTACATTTATCATCTTTTCAATTCATCTCTCATTCAATTCATCCCTCTTATATTCTCATGTCTCTGTTGACATTTTGGCATTCAGACAAAAATAGCAGAATTATCAAAATTAAAGGGCATCTATTGGTGGGAGTTTTCATATCCTGCTTGCTTTGGTCAACAAAAGTACTTTTTAATCTGCAAAGTATTTGTAATAAAACATTAAAAGCTCAGAAAATTATATTGCCATGTTTATTCCCAGTTAAAAGAATCCATTCCATTAGTTTCATTTTAGAGCCACAAATCTTTTTAAAACTATGTATATTCAGCTGAATTCTAATTATTACAGTATGAACTGTTGAGCACTAGAGTTTGTATTTGCTGTTAGTAACTCCAATCAAATGCCTATCTTTTATGCAATTTTTGTTCAGTCAGTTTTAATGGGGATGTATTCAATCTAATTTTAGATAATGGGTTTTTTTTCTCAGCAATATAATAAAAATACTAACTTAAAATAGAATCTTGTAATGAATAGTGATGAATGAGATAAGAGAGAGAAATCAAAAGAGCCATATGATATTTGTCAATAAAGTTATTTATAAAATCACAATCTAAGCAAAAGGGAATTTTACATTTTACACTTGTTTTTATCTTGAATATATTTTACTTGCTTAAATTTTTTTGAGTTTGGGAATAATGCAAAGCAATATTCACAAATAAATTAACAGTATTTGGGGATTGTTTTTCCAAATTAATTCTAACAAATAATTTAATTTGAACAGAATTTTTTCTCGTGGTAGAATAAAATTTAATGGAAATATACTAAGATATTAACCTTTGATTTCATCTCTACCTGAAAAAGAACTTAGTCAGGCTTCCATAACTATACAATATTAAGAAAAAGAAATGTTAATTTATTCAAAGAGACTAATGATTAATGAAAAAGTATTCTTCCTGAAAAGAATTAGATTTTGCATTATTCCTGACATTTAAAATTTATTTGTAACTTGCAATTTTTATTATTGTTGCATGCTTGCTTTATAAAAAAACATTAATTTAATCAAACCTGTCTGAGGCACATACAAAGGTCATTTTTTTATCATTTTGTCCGTGATTATTTAAGTTTTGCCATTTTTGTTTCATGTAGATTTACATATATAAATTAAAACTCTGTAATTAACAAAATACCAAATGAAAGGACTCTATTGATAACAATCAATGTACAACATGGTATATTGGTGACAGAGGTGAAATCCTAAAAGAAAAATTACATAGTTCTACGAATATTTATATTGAATCTGGAAATATATGGTCATATTTGAATCATTGAACATTTTTTCATAGTAAATGATAGTGCATATTGTCCAGTAAAAAAAAAAACAAAACATTAAGAATTTCTATTTAGCAATATTGATGGAAAAAATTTCAGCATCATGAGGATGTGTACAGAGTTCAAACAAGTGAGAAATCTTTTAAGGATATTAAATAACTATTAATGGAGAATTTTCAACCTAAACACTTCATGATAGCAGAAAATTTCATATAAACAAGAGTTTTCTTTTGGGAAATGCATAGTTATTAATCTCTTGTCAATTGTTATCACTGATCTTTGAACAATTTCAGTTTGTACTTCACACACTTGCATATATTGTTACAAAAGTGGGTTTCCTAGAAATGGGAATAAACTGGGAAATCATCATTTGAAATATCCAATAAACTGTTAGTGTTATGTTATAGGAAATAAAGCTGTTAACCTGTTAGTGTTATGTTATAGGAAATAAAGCCTATTTCCAACATAATTACATACCAACAAACACTACCATATTAAAACAGACTCAAACAATATTTTCTACACAATAAAAGACAATATTACAAACATGTCTAAAAGATTCCCGAATACAAAACACACCTTTTAAAGTGTCTATTGGTTAGAAATTAACATCATTTTATATTAAATATTTGATCAGAGAAAACTAAAACCCTATTTTTTGTGCCAATTTTCGGTAAAATTTTTCTTATAAAACCCAGAGATTTTGACTTTCAGAGAGTAGAAATACAACTGTCTCCACACTATTCAAAAACACGACAAAACGTGGCTACATCCCCCCCCACACACAGAGTTACTTCAAACAAATCAACTTCAATAACAGTAGCAGGGGCAGTCAGTGAATCTTCACTGACGAACAAATTTTTTTCTTAACCAAAGATTTTTATGGTGGTTGGACCACTAAAAGTTCTATCTAAATCACAGAATTTTTTCTGTGAAGCAACTACCCAAAGACTAACTCAACTACAGACTATTTTTACTCCTTTTTGAACATTTTGGACAGCAGAATTTCCTGCAATGTCAGTCAATATTTTAGTGCCATCCAAAAAGCATCAATAGTCATGATAAATCCATACTCAGGATTATAAGAATTATAACTATGGACTTATGACTATTACTGCTTTATGGATGGCATTGACACCGTTTTATTGCACATTATTTCGGATAAAAATTAGTCGCTAATCGATTTTGTCTTTAGAATATTATCTAAGGCGGAATGGAACTGAGCGTGAAGAAATTCGGAGTTAATTCTACAACGGTCACGAATTTACGATCATCAATGATCACAAACAACTTCTTTTACTATTGAAAGAAGATTGTGTTGTTTCACGTAAAACAAGTAGCTAAAACAGCGCAATCTGCAGGGAATTCGTTTTTCCAATTGTCACTATCAGCTAATGTAGAAACCAATTTCAGAAATTTCGCATACTAATAGACTGATTCACTTATCGGTAGAGAAGATAACGTTTCACGGTTGCCTGGACCTGAAAAAGTTTTCCTTTCCATGTTAGCTTTAAACTCCACTGTAGCCACAACAAAGACTGCTGCAATGTTTACATCTAAAATTTTAATGTTAGCACGCATACGCAAATGGATTATATAGGGACGGCCTAGTCATTGACTTCCGAATGTAAACCTGAAAGATGAGATTTTTCTGCAACTGTGCAAGTTATCGTGGGGTCTTCCAGATATTTCACAAATGAAATCCCTCACTAGGGTCCACGTATGGTTTCTGTTCTGTATTTAGATATCGAAAGGTGTGTAAAATACTTTGTCAAGTGACTAGGAACATACCTCAGGCTCGTCAACGACAGTCATGTCGAATTCCAGTTGTGATAATGATAGTAAATCTAAACTTAGAAGTTTTGTTCGTTAAACATAACTAAGCATGTCTAATGTTCACCATATCTTGTATCATCAAATGAATTAGTTGAACGTGCAGTTCAGATTATCAAGAGTGGATTAGAGAAAGTTAAAAGAAAAAGTGATCTTGAAACCTGTTTACTTCGTGTTTTATTTCGGTATCGCATGACTCTGTAATCAGGAACGGGTCAGTTGGCAATAATGTCGATTGGGCCATCAACCTAGATCGCGACTTCAGCTAATGTATCGAGATTTGTCAGTTAAAATTACCACCAATATGATTAACCCCAAAGTGACGACATATAAATTGCGCCGTGAAAAAATGTATGTTGGCGATCGTTTCAATCTTTGCCTTATTACTGAATATATTGTTTGCTTGCTTTATATTATTTTTGTCCGATTCTTTTCTTTTTCTTGTTAATGCTTATTGCAAACTTTGTCAATTCTGTTACTTTGCATCTGACCATGGCCACTAACTCCGTATTTAGGGATTCAGTGAATATCGTGATTTTCCTCTTTATACCAAAATGGATACCTGGAATTTTATAGGATTTATCATTGACATTTAATTGATTTTCTATCGGCTCAACCTCATCCAACACAGAATCGTTCTTTTTTCTGCTGAACCGACGAGGAAGTTCTGGTTCAGGGCTTGTTAGTCAATTTTGCAGAGAAGTACCAAAAGAAAAGTGTCTTTTGAAACTAAAGAACTCTTCACGTAGGGTGGAGTTAGTTACAGTTGACAGGAGAGATCTAATAAAGTGTAGGGCGTTGGGGAGTACTGGTTCCCAATGACGATCATCCGGTTTGTTTGATTTAAGGCCAAGTTTAATTGCTTTCCAGATGATACCATTGGATTTCTCTGCCTGTCCATTACTACTGGGGTGGTAGGGTGCTGTCTACGACAATTCCCTTATTTAATAGATAGACCTTTATGTCTTTTGACAGACGAGAAGTACCGCTATCAGAGTGGATATAACCTGGAAAGCCAGTTTGTGCAAATAACTAGTTTAGACATTTTATTACCGTCGGTGAATACATATTTGAGCAGGAAAAAGCTAATGGAAATCGAGAATATTCATCTACAATGGTGAGAATATAAACATTACCAGAAGTTGAAGATAGGGGACCTTTAAAATCCATGTTTATGCGTTCCATTCGTGGGGTAGCTTTAATTAACGTTTGCTTTTCCATGTAAAATAATCTTGGCTTCAGTTCTGTATATTAGTCGACATGAAGAACATACTTCCTTTACTTCTACTTAGTTCTTACAAAATGGAGCATTCTTGTAGTTCCAGGATGGCATAGTCTTTGATGCAGATTACCAACAGTTGATGAAGGCACCGAGGTATAAAATTATGTTGTAAGTGTGTTAGGGGCAACATTGTCTTTTCCAGACTGATATCTTATCTAGCAGCTAAAAGGCAGACAGCTCAATTCGCTATTCTAAAATTTTATTTTTTTAAATTTTTATCCTCTTGCGGTTTTCAAGCATGAATGCCACCGAACGTTGTTCTGTAATTAAAGTAAAATGTCTTGCAAGGAGGTGATTTCACTTTGTAACAGCCTCAGTTATTGTTGTTGCTTCTTTTTCTATAGAAGGATAGTTCACTTCGCTCCCCTGCAGGGTCCATGACATAAAAGCCAGTGGTCTACCTCTCTGGTTTAGAGTAACCGCCACTGACACATCTGAAGCATCACACTCAACAACGAAGGGTAAATCTTCATCTATATTTTGCAGAGTGGCATTCTCCAGCTGTTTAGGGTTTTAAATGCTTTAGAAGCAGCAGAAAGAACACAAACTGGTTCATAGTTGGGTCTAATAAGATCTGGTTTAGGGCCCTTGTATCTGATCTGAAGAGACCTATGTTGTTTCTGAAAATCCTGTCCCAGTATCAAGTTGCTTCACAAATTCTTTAAACTTTGAGAATGACAGGCTGATAGTGTTTCTTGTTTATTTGTAGGTTGACAATACCACAAGTCCGGGTGTTCATTGTGTCCAGAGCCATGGAGATATCATTATTGAGTGATCTGATTTCAATTTGAAATTTCAAAGTAACCTTCTCGTTAATGAAACTTTCTGAGTTACTCGAGTCTAGTAACGCATTTAGCCTGCGACCCTTAACGGACACTCTAGTGGTTGCAGGCTGTAGACTTTCCGGAACTGACACTGCTATGGTGCATAAGTTCGTTGCGTCGTTGCTTCTACTTTAGATTTACACACTTTTGAATAATTTCCTATCTTTTTACAGGTGTGACAAGTGGACACTCTAGCCGGACATACATTTCTCTAGACCACCACACACACAAAAAAGTTCTTTTTGTTAAAAGTATGAAGCAACCATCCTTTACTAAATGATGCAGCAATGTGTCTACATACGTTTTCTTCCTTTTGAATTTCTTCGGGGTCGGTAGTAGCAGCAGCAGCGACATAGTCGGTCAGCGTGTAGTTATCTGTTTTTTTCTGCCCCAAGTCTCGGGTGGAAGCCTGTCTATAGGCAGCCTGCAAATCCAGGGTACAATTTTCGAGTAGTCTCTGGTAGGCCGTTAATAAACGTGTTCCTTACACATTCTTTATGCTAGTGTTCGTCAGTCACCGTTTTGAAAGCACGGTTTTTGCTTAGCTTGTGGTGTTCCCGCAGAAGTTCGTCCAGAGATTCGCTCGATTTCTGTCGACGGGAAGCTCGAATGAGACTGGCAAAAATTTCGTTTGGCATCTTAACGTATAGTTTTTCTCGGACGTTAACATCTGTCTCGTATGTAGTACAATCCTCTATAGAATCGTAAACTCCGAATGAAACACAAGCAACCTTAATTTGTTAAGATTAGTGTCACTGCATTCTTCAAAGAAATTGCTTAATATTCTAATCCAGTGTCTCCATTACTTTGCTGGTGTAGGGAAGTTTGGCTCGGGGTCCAGTTTTGGTGGTTTAAACATTTTCTTCATGTTGTCAGACACGAGAAAATATCGACTGAATAAATACAATAAAATTAGTTTATTAATCTGTAATGAAAACAACCAACAATTATTACAACTTAATAAAGCTTTAATAAACTAATTTTACAGGCTACTGTAAGTTAAAAAGTCCGCCTTTGTTTCCTCGTGGGGCGGAGAGAGTCAGTGGCGATTCTGGAACTATGAAAATGGGGGGCACTTGGGGGGCGAGATTTTTCTGCGGAGGAGAGGGGCAAACTCAAGGAGCGTCTTTATTTTCATACTACACTACTATCGTATACACAACTTAGGAATGAGTTTTAGTATAAGTATGTTACTTCACTAAATTAAACGGAATAACTTTTCATTCACAGTAGTGGAGTTCTAATCTATTCTTGCCCACTTTTCAGCTGTTGGTCCACAAGAGAGGTTAACTTCAAAACAAAATCAAAGGGTTACTACTAATGTCAATACTAGCAGAACACTGTAATTTGTCTGCTCTGATTCTTTTCCTTTACAAAACTTAGAAAAGTCGGGGGTGCAACGGAGGGGCTAGTCAGAATTCTAGGGGGATGCATTGGCTCCTTCTACCCCCGCCCCGTAGAATCGCCACTGCAGGGAGTGTGTCGTATTCCAGGAGATTTCCTTAAGAGCTGATTAACTTCATTCACAAGAAAGTTCCTCAAGATCTATCAATCGTTATTATTACAAAGGTATTGGAATATCTGACTGAACCTGATTTGGAAAGTATGCATATAAACTGGCAAACACGTGCTATAAAAGGTTCAAAGAACTTAAATGATTTTGTGTGCTAAGTGTCTAGGTACCAGCAATAATTTGCTAAAAACAGTATAGCATGATAAAAGGCCCCAAACTTAATAAAAACACAGTTTTAACCTTAAAATGTTTATGTTATTATTAAGAGAAAAGAAAGAACAAAGTATTTTTTTAATTATTTTTTAAAAACATTTTCTTCCGTTCTAAATTTGGATCAAAATCTCGTTTTTTTTTATGGGGGGGTTGTTAACATTGTAAGACATGTGGTTATCACCATTTTTTAGTGTAGCAATTTCCAACACATTTGGAAATTCTTGCAAAAATCAAATAATTGTCAGATTTTAATGAAGCTTTCAGGACTTATTAAAAAATAAGTGAATTTATTTTTGAAGATTTTATTTTTAGAAAAGCTTGGTAAAAATATTTTTTTTACATCTGTTACTATCACATAACTTACTTTTATGAAATTTTCTAGAATTTCAAATAGTTCGTAAATTGTTTTATATTACTTAGAAGCAGGACTCCTTAATTTTTAATTTAATAATTGAGATAATATATAATAATGAGTGAATCGAGTGAATTTAATTTTTAATTTAATAACTGAGATAATATAATTAAAATTATTATATTATCTCGGTTATCAATTTAAAAATTTAATAATTGAGAATGAGATAGTTATTAAATTATCTCACTTCCAGTTATTAAAGTAAAAATTAAATTGAGATAATACACTAGTAAAATTATCTCATTTATCAATTTAAACAAGTGAGTGAGATAATTTAATTATTAATATAATAATAATTTTATTAATTATTGTCCCAGTTTTTTAAAACAAAATGTAATAACTTAATGTAATATTAATAATTAATAAAATTATTTATCATTATCTTAGCAATAATAATGGAATACCATTATAGAGGTAACTCAATAATGTAAGAAATTTTTATATTTTAAATTATTATAAGAAACAAAAAAAGTTCTTACTTAGATTTCATAAAATTATGTCAATTCTGGTGCACCATACTAAACTTGTCAACGCATTCAGCCATCAAATTATGGATGGAGACGTGAAAATAACAAGACCCCGATGTCAAGAAATGTTTGTCTAGAAAATTTTATGCTAAGTAAGTAATAAGTGATATTTGTTTCAGAACAGATTAACTTAACTTTAAATTTGCTAATTTTACGAAAGTAACGTTTCAGAAATGTATATTTTATTTTACATCTGTTACCAACCCCCATAACATAATTTTATGAAATTTTCTAGAATTTCAAATAGTTTCCAATTGTTTTATATTACTTATAAGCAGGACTCCTTGGAGAAAGTAAAATCATCAATTTTTTTTCACAACTCCCAACTTTTTAAAAATCTGCTCCAAATCGTAAAATAAAAACTGTAATGAAACTATCTAATTATCTATTATTTGCCTTTATAAATAATCTACATTAAGGACATTATTTTCTGAAGGAAAAATATTTTAGCGGGATTTTCAAACCCGAAAAATAATTTTTGTTTACCTTTTTCCTTAAAAAAATTAAAAATGGCCGTTTCGATTGGAAGAATCGATTAAAATTATTCAAACTTCTATTTGAAATACTCCACAGTATTTTTGTTTCTGGAATTAGAAAATTTAATCCTTTAGCTTTCAATTTAAGCCAGGGGAAATCTTCAAAACGGATTTTTCCTTTATGAAAAAATGCATTTAAACCTTAGGTATACGATTTTTTGGAGGCACCTATATAAAACTAAGGGAGAGAATATCGTGCTTTCATTGGTTGTCGTCAAGTATTATTATTATTATTATTATTATCATCATCATCATTCGATTTCTGCTATGGACACACTACCTACCAAGTCTGCGGAAAGACCTAAGGCAGGTCGTGGTGTGTTGTTATGGCCACATTTCATGTTAATTTTTTTTTTTTTTTTTTATCTCCGATGAAGTTGCTAGCGTTACATAGACAAAGTTCTCCTTAGTGTGTGTGCTGTACTTAAGACAATTTTCTGTATGTCTCTTAAGCTGGGGTTTCCAGGGATTCTTTCAATGTGTTGTTTTGTTCCATTTTTTATAATTCCAAGTGCACCTATTACCACTGGTATTATTCTTGTTTTCAATTTCCACATTTTTTCTATTTCAATTTCCAGGTCTTTGTATTTTGATAGTTTTTCAAATTCCTTGGTTGCTATGTTACAATCCGCTGGACAAGCCATATCAATTAGTAGGCAAGTTTTTTCTTTCTGGTTTTTTTGACAATGATGTCCGGCCTATTTGCTTCAATTTTTCTGTCTGTGTGGATGGTATAATCCCATAGAATGGTGACATCTTCTATTTCTGTAACCGGCGCTGGCCGATGTTCATACCAGTGTTTGCTTACACATTTTCCAAAGTGTTTGCACATTGTCCAGTGTAAGTATTGCCCCACTCTATCGTGACGATTTTTATATTCATTTGGGGCAAGTATAGAACATCCTGAGATTAGATGGTCTATTGTTTCTTGGTATTTGTCACAGAACCTGCATTTTGGATCCACATTATTATGTATGATATTTGCCTGAAAATTCCTAGTGAAAAGACTCTGGTCTTGCGCTGCAAGAATAAAGCCTTCAGTTTCAGACTTTAATCCAGATGCTCGTAACCATCGATGAGTATTAACTTTATCAACATTGGGTTTATTTGCACGTTCTGGATATTGGCCATGCAGAGGTTTGTCTTGCCAGCGTTGTTTCATCTGTTCAAGGGCTTTATCCTTGGCTTTCTTTTTCATATCTTTTGCTGCAATAGTTGGTTCTTGGCTTCTGTTTTGATTTACTACAGAATCTACTAAATGTAAATGTTGTTTGTATTTACTGCCTTCTTTTATTATTGAATATTTTTTTTTTCTGTTTTCATGTTGTTTCACTAATTTTATCATCCAGTCATTTGTTGTTTCCATGTAAGTTAGTAAGCCAATAGTTGTTGTCTTGTATGACAATTCTAGCTGAATAAGACCTCTTCCACCTTCTTTTACGGGGTATGTATAGACGGTCTACATCAGCCTTTGGATGATGCATCTTATACTTAGAAAGAAGCTTTCTTGTTTTAGAATCCATTTGTCTGATGTCATTTAGAGTCCAGTTCAAGATGTTGAAACTATATTGGACCACTGGGATGGCAAGGTTATTAATGGCCATAATTCTGTTCTGAGAATTCAATTCAGTTTTTAATACCAGTCGTACCCTTCTATAGTACTCTTTACGCACTATTTCTTTTCATTTTCTTATGGTGAATTCCTTCACTCTCATTTACACCTAGGTACTTATAAGCTTCTCCTTGTTCTAAATCTTTTATTGTTACAGCAGGGTCTAAACTAATAGAGGAAGTTTGTTGTAGCGATCCTCGTAAAACTGTAGCTTTAGCACATTTATCCAAATTGAATTTCATTCCAATGTCTTCACTGAAGCATTTTACAGTTTGCAGAAGACCTTCCAGCTCATTGTCATTCCTAGCATACAATTTTAAGTCATCCATGTAAAATAGATGGTTTATTTTCTTTTGAGCTATTTTGTAACCGCATTCTGTCTTGTTAAGTTGGCTGGTTAATGCTATAAGTGATATGCAAAATAATAAAGGAGACAAAGAGTCACCTTGAAATATTCCTCTATTGATGTTTATTTCGCCAGACTTATAGGTTCCATTTTTATGATTGAGGTAAAGTGTAGTTTTCCATATCGACATACATTGTTTGATGAAATTGATGATAACGGGTGATACCTTGTACATACTTAAAGACTTTAAGATCCAGGAATGTGGTACACTATCGAATGCTTTACGATTTATTATTATTATTATTATTATTATTATTATTATTATTATTTTATTATTATTATTATTATTATTATTATTATTATTATTATTATTATTATTCAAGTAATATCTTGAACCATTTATTACTATTCAAGTAATATCTTGAACCATTTATTTAATCGATGGGTAGTGTTCTCATTCCACTTTCCACACTTAGGGGAGATAACTTGTATCATTTATTGAATGTGGGGTTAATTCAAGAAAGTGAAATCAACGAGCCGAGTTAAAATTCCTGCTTAATCATTATTAATTATTTTTGCACTAGTGACTTTAAAAATAAAATATGACACTGCCTCGTTTCTTTGCCCAGTTATGGGTTAAATCGCACGGTAGCTTAGGCTATCTACCACTATTCTAAATTCAAAATCCTAAAGAAGTCAATGGAAAACCATTCCACTATCTTTCACAAGAAGTCATGACAATTCACAGATAATAAAGCAAAGGAATCAGTGGAAAACCATGATCGCCTTTATCCTAAAGGAAGAATGGCATTTTAAAAAGTATCAGTTAATACGCGCTGGTCTCGTTGACATTTGTGTCGCTTGTACGTTTCTTCCATTTTTCAACACTACTCGACCCATCGATTAAACTCACAACCAAGATGAGTGTACTAGTTTGAATGAAAATAATTGTTATGGGACCTTACCCATAATAACATAATGGACTATTCCATACGTAATAAATACTGCGCCTCAAGAGGAAGCAGGGAGTTCAGTCCGAAGTCGGGCGACCGGCTGATCGGTTGAACTCTCTTCCTTCGGGCGGGGAGGAACCCGAGTGAGGCTACGCCGAAAGGCGGAGTCTCTTTCGGGGAGGTAAACCGACCCTGAACCCGTTTATACAGGTTCAAAGGGCATATTTTTGGCCGAGCCCACGGGCTCGGAGATCCCACGTTAAACCGGCCTTGTGCCACATGATGCCCTCGTGGGAGGGGATGACTAAATACTGTTCAGTCTGAAGTCTGGAGTGAGGTCCGTCAGAAGTCTGTCAGTCAGCCAGAGCGAGGGATTCGGTCAGTCGAGTCTGAGGCAGTCCGAAACAGAGTCGCGTTCAGACAAGTACTACTAAGCCTGATTGTTCGTACTAACACTTTCTACTTCTCTGTATATATTCCTGTTTGTGATATATCTGTGTTATTCCATATACGTGTTCGAGTTCTTCTTTATTGGTTCTACCTTGGACTATCACCGTGGTACAAGGAACCGGACCATAACAATAATGATAACTCCTCATCTCAAAATAACCGACGTCATTTGATACAAACTTTATCAACAACATTTTTGCATCTTATTTGATGAATTATTTGTGGAAAAATAATAAAAAAGAATATTTTATTTTAGCGAAATTCACGGTTGAATACGAATTACTCCTTCCAAAGTAAAGCAATGGTGCAATAGATGCAGATTCGTGGTTTACACTATTGCAATGAAAAATTTCATCAGGGCTCAGACAGCACGTAGCAATAAAGTAAGGAAAGTAATATTGTATCTCATTATAGTTATAGATGACAAATCATTCTTTTAGGAAATGTTTTTATTCAACAAAATGTTTTATCTTAGTGAACAAGGGTACTTAAAAACTTATCGGCACTTTCGTCATAACATATATTTAGGTTGGTCACACTGCCTTCTGCTCATCTGTACTTATAGTTGTTACTACTGTGGTCACATGATTGAAGTTTAAGCTCGATTGCTCCTGTTTTTTTTTTGTTTTTTGTTTTTTGCTGCTGTTACAGTGTAAACATGGCCACTCCGTTAGTAGTGCGCATCAAGGAGAGGCAAAATACAGTAAAAATATTTTCTGTTCAATCTCACTGTCATCTACAAAAGAATTTCAACTTCGATGATCAATGACTAGACATGCATAACTTTTAGGAGTTTATCCGATAAGAATATAAAAACTGAACTCGTAGTAAAAATACTATTTTTTTATCCGAATAATAGTTCATGCTGATGTTGCTTTTCTTTCTTTCTAAAGCATATTATCAACATGAAACCATGAAGCATAATATCAACCTGAAACCATGTAGCATATTATCAACATGAAACCATGAAACATATTATCAACCTAAAAACATAAAGCATATTATCAACCTGAAACCGTTGCAGTGATTGCGAATTGAAAGGATTCCAAATTGTTTCTGAATGTGGCAACTTTTGAGAAATCATTTTAAACGGACAAGTATTCTTATTACAAATACCTGAAAGCGCATCGAAAATTTCTCTTGAGATTTACTTAAAAAACTGCGTTTTGTTTTGATTTGGCATTACACTTTAATTGTTGACATTGTAATAGTGTTTTTATTAATTAATGAGTATTTTCCTATCCAAATTGTACCCCTTTCTTTCTTTCTTTATTTCTCTCTCTCTCTCTCTCTCTCTCTCTCTCTCTCTTTCTTTCTTTCTCTCTTGATTTCTTTTTAAATTTAAAATTCGGTTAAAAGCTAATTTTCATTATCTGGATCAGATTTCTGATTTTTGTTACGACTTTACAGTCTCGTCTTACAAGCCGACCGGATCTGTTCTTTTGTTTAACAAATGAGAACTATTCCAATAAATATGCGATAAAAAATTAGAAAAATAAAATGAATGTTGAACTATAGAAATAAATCCCAGGTGATCACGGCAGCCTAATGCAGAAGCAAGTACATCCGTTCAACACAAGCGAGTTTTTCCTCCTCAAGAGATTTCCTTAAATGATACATGCTTTCATTCATGTTCGATAGTTGATTAAATTGCTGAATCATTTAATTGTCATTTTATTTGCTTCATCACAATTTGTGAGTTTTCGTATTAAAATATCATTGCTGTTACCATTACCATAAAGTATTATGATGTTCTTTTTCCATAATCAAAATGATCATCGCTAATTGCAGCCAGAAATTTATCTCTTATTTAGTCGCATTTTTTTTGTCTTCTCTTAGTGGTAATTGATTTTACATTTCCCATTGTGCAAATAATGTTCCAGCATTTCCATTTCTCACATATAGCACGACTATTTTCTATATGTATTTTAGTCTAAATGTAGTCAATGAGAGAAAATACCTTAAAATATTTGCTTTAATTATTTATTGCAATAAAGCTCAGCACTCTTTTTAGGCTAGAGCTTGAAATCCAAAGTAAATGGATTCTTTAAGAATTTTAATTTTTCTTTTTGTCTTACCAGATTCAGTTAGGCACAGGTTTTTGAAACTTGCTGACAGGATTTTATTTCTTTTGTATGAATTCAAGAGTAATTAATATCTACACATCTTTATTGAATATTTGCAATCAGCAATTTCTCCATGCAATCGAAGACTTAGCATTCTAATCAAAAGCAACATATACACATATATTTGCATAAATATGAACTCACACACAATAAATGCTACACACTCTCATATCTCAAGTAAACGAAATCAAATTATAATATGAAGAAAAGCAAATATATTCAATTGAGAATCAATATTTTTTTTAAATGTTCACATATTTATCTGCAAAAAATAATAAAAGGTTATTCGATGTGGCCTCGGGAATAACTAGATGCTCACGTTAAGAGGTTTTCTTTCACGTCGACCTTTAAAGTGTCCTTGGTATTATGAGACTGCTGGTTGTGATACTCCAGATGTACTTGCCTTTTAAATTCAAATCAGGACAGTCAGGTGAGCCCATGTTGAGAACGACGTGATAGTGAACCTTCTCTGCAAGCCACTTCTGGGTCATGTTAACGTTAGAACTTTGATTCAAACTTTAACCAATTAGGACTGTGGCATTAATTCTGACCCAATTACAGAAATAACGAAGGAATCATGACATAACTCACTTTGTTCGCTACTTCAAGACAGTCACAGACGACAGTGAGTACTTCTGTGGGATTCGCACAGAGTCACCTGTTCATTTGACAACTTTCAAGAAGTTGACTTTCTCCGAATCCCCGTGGTTAGCAATGTTACGAATGTATCAAACTTGAAGCTGTCATTTTAATTTTCTAGATATATTTCAAAGAAATTTTAATGTTAAGATTTGGCACATACAGTATAACTACCTTTTGTTGTCTGTTATATATGACCCGCTGTATGTATTTTCAAATACTTTGTGCACCTTTTTCATATACTGAATCATTGTGTGTTTGTTAAGAGTATAGGCTTTGGGTCATTCTTTTATCTAATCAATACTACAAATATAAAACAGTAGAACATTTTAGTTATGCGAATTTATAAAAATCTACAAATCCTTTATAATTATAATAATTCCTTCAATGAGTCATTTTCTCTGTAAACTATAAAGTAGATATCAGATACCAGACGACACATTTCTCTGTAATAAGTTCAATAACAAGATTTGAAATTGTCTCATTTTCTAGAAAAATAAAATACATCATTTTCAAAACACCACCAATGAAAATTAACCAAAGTCATATCAGATTCCAAGAACTCGAGTTTCCCATGAATTGGAAATTTATCAAATATAAACAATGACAAATATTTGCATGACCTTCATTTGGCGTTATTGATATTAAGCCCTGTTGGAAGAAGATTAATTGGTCGTGCATAAATTTTAGATATCCTCCAAGAAACACAGCGGCGAGGTAAGCTCTTAAGAAGATTTCATGGTGGGGAATTTAAGAATATGTTTTAATGATCTACTTATTTTCATCTGTCGCAAATGCAAATTTCACAGAATTGTTTTCTATACAAATACTTATATTTCTTATAAGAACGGAACAATTTCAATAATAATCATAGATTATTGCGTATATCAGGATTAAGTACAGAATATATAAGAAGTTACAGGTGTTGTGTTAGAGATCCTACGATCAAATCGTCTCTAATATAAACATATTTAAATCTGACTGTTCGAGATAAATAAAAGGAAATAGCTTAAAAGTTAACAGATGTCATTTTATGAAAAGTTGAAGGACTAAAATATTAGATGCATGTTTTTGTTCAAAATATCAGAAAAATAATAAAACTACACTTGAGTGTTAGCCATTTTGTACGTATGTCTCTATTTTAATTAGTTGATTTTAAACACGAGAATATTTATAATCAGTTGAAAATGGAAATATTTGATACTTGTAAGCGAAATGATTTGACATCATTTTTCTTCTCGAATAGTTATTGGCCATTTGTTCTTGTGATCTAAACGGCGAGTGAAGAGACCGAAATCTGTCACAAACAATTAAAGTTCAAGTATTCAGCAAATAATCTATCAGTATTTGTCAATTTCTTTTACACACACTAATGTCTTAATGAGAAACAACTCGTATTTTAAACAAATGTGCAGACAAACTTTAATCATTTCGATAATAATAAAGAGATAACAAACAATCATCGCTACATTTCGTCGTTGCAATATTGCAAATATCTTTTTTTTATTAAAGTAATATGAAAATTTATAGATCATTTCTTATGAATACATTATGTGAATATTTTGTCATACGAGAAAGTGCTTAAAATTTTTTTAGCCTAACTAAGGAATCCCTTCCAAAAAGTTACGATAGTTGGTCATGGTGAGAGATATGGTCGAATCGAAAGCTTATCAACCTCTCTTCTCATGTAAAGACCTTTGCTATTAAACATCTGTCTTTTATTTATTTATTTATATATAAAAGTTTTAACAAAACAAACTAGCATTTAAAATTTAACAACTATCAAACTCTGGAGTAATTTTATTCTATCGATATATTTTGTTGAAGGTTATTGATTTTTATACGGTTCTTTTTTATTTTTGTACTGTTTTGTTTTGATTTTTATACGGTTTTGTTTGGATATTTCTCCTCGAAAAGAGGAAGTTGAAACAAATGAAATGTAAATAAAAAATATTCCGAAAGACTAAATAGGTCCAGTAGAGTAAAAGATAAATTTGTATTGTTTCATTTGTCTGTGTCGTGACTTTTATACGTTTTCACATTCTTCTGGGCGTATTAGGATTCCTTGCCATGGAGCAATGATTAGAAAGATAGTCACATTGAGTCCTTACTAGTGGTCTTGTAACGTATTAATCTTTAGGAATTTTGAAAAGTTCTGGGTGTAACCCACTTCCCAATATCAATATTTGTTTGAATTTCTATCCTACATTATGCAGTTATAGAGGAGACAAGAACAATGTTACAAACTAAAACTAATTCATTAACTCGCAAATAAATTCACAGAGCAATACACAGTGTAATATTATTTGGAATATTCGTAAATGTCGATAATTTTTTACAACAATAGTCAAGATCAATATTCAGTAATAAATTTGATAATTATTTGTTTTGTGATTGTGGGGTCATAACTCCAGATTCATTATCTTTTATGTTTTAATCCCAACATAATGTCATAAGATATGTCAGCACACATCTGTAAATGAGCAAGATTTGTCTTTCTGGTTATTTTTTCGATAAATCTGAGAATTTCGTTTCCCCAAATTCAGTCAGAAATATCACCCCAGATACAAACCATGAATTCTGTTGATCGTCAGCGAGAAATGAATTACTGTTTTCGTTTAATTCATAGCTAGATAACGTAACTTCTCCCAATTAAGTAAATATTGAATAATGAACTAAATGATCACCAGAATTTCATTTTTATTTCAGCATAATAATTCTATTAATTTTTTTGAAGACATCATCTGATTTTTAATTTTACGATTTTTATATTTAATTAGAAGTAAAATTGTTAAAACTTGACTGACGAGCTGTAAAACAGTGTGAAATGTTGGACTTCAATTACAATGACCGATTGCCTTCAATTGTGAATTAATATTTTGCTTCTGAAAATGAAGTCATTAATAGAAATGGCAATTTCCGTTTTTGTTAATGAAAAGAAACCCAACCAAGTAGGGAATATTTGATAAAATGGAAAGGTTACAATTTGATGATGTTAACTGAAAAAAATAATTAAAGAATATTGTAGGGACATTTGCTGTCGGCAAAACTTTATGGACATAAAATGACCGCGTTGCTATCCAAAAAACACCGTGGTGTATTACTTTCAAAATTCCAACCAAAGTCTTAGGTTGAATAAAATAAATGATTGCGTTTGCATTTTATTATTTTTATTGGCTCTATGTATTATATATAGTTATTAATACCATGCATAAAAAAGTAAAATAAATCGTGTTTTTCGACAGGCTATATAAAATCTTAAAAGGAAACACTCAAAGATAGCCTGCCTACAGAGAATTCTGTGAATACTCAAAAATAGAAAGAGGAGTATGACAAACTGGGTTTATTTAACCTATAAACAAGGCAACTGTAAGAGAATTAGATTTGAAAGGATTTATTATCAGCGGCCATAACAAGATAACAAGATAAAATACGCCGATGAAACCGTTAACTCAGACTCAGAATAAAAATATATATGGAACACAAAAGAAATGTAGATGATACAACTCCGTGGAAGTGCAAGGTGTGTCCTAGCTGTAACGATTTAAACTGGGGGACTAGAGAAAGGAACTCATCTAGATACTTGTCATAGAACTAGCCATAGGCTTGCAACGTTGCCTTCGTGGGAAAGAGATTGAAGCTAAGAATACAATACATCACCCATAAAATTACATAAAATATTTTGAATTTTCTCAAGGTTGAAAAGTGAGGATTGAGCAGTTGCCATATTCCATTTTGGTCTAAGCTGTAACGATAAAGCATGATAGAAGGAGTTAGATAATTTCTAGAGTGATAGAATAAGTCGATATTATTTTCAACATCTTTAGCAATAGACTGAATATGAGGTTTAGCGTGGACTTGAAATTCAATGGACTTTCAAAACCTGCAACCCTATTAAAAGTGCAATCAGTCGTTGTAAGTGGAGAAGATACAGGATTTGATCGGTGATGAAACGATACTAGCTTCGTTACAAGGCAGTTATTCCAATATTGAACATTAAAAGGTATATAAAAGGAGTGATCAACAGCAAACCTCTGATTATTTTGTTTTTATAAGTGGTATGTAAACAGAGGTATCATCTGTATAGATATTTACCAGTGATATGAGAATGTCCCTAGGCAGATCGTTAATGAAAAGCAAAAAGATAGTAGAAGTGAAGAGAGAATCTTGGGAGATACCTATATTGATATCATGAGTTCCAGAAAACTGGTAATTCGCAACAAAATTCTTGGGCATACCTACCTGAAAGAAAGGACTTGATCACGTTAACTATTGCAGTAATGCCATAACTGTATAGTTTGTGTAACAAGCACTTATACCACACTTTACCAAAAGCCTTTGAATCACTCTGGTAACAAAGCTCTTTAGCTCTTGACTGATTCTGTGGGTGATGATAAAATATCAGCAGTGGACCTAGAGAAGTGAAACCCATCATCTGTCGTTCAATATATTTTCTAGTGAGGGCATCAACTACTTCCTTAATGACACTGCTGATGGGGCCATACTTCGATCGAAATGGACGCTCGCCAATATTCTTGAAGACAGGGCAAATAGCTGATGACTTCCACAAACTTGTGAACATTGATCATTCACGAAACAGTTAAATAAATTTGTGAAGATTGGAGATATTTAAAACATAATGTCTTTCTCAGAAACAAACAATCGTGTATCGGGAGAAAATAAAGAAGTAGGCACCTCACGATTTGACTTTTAATCATTAGCTTGGACGTTTCGAAATATGTTACAATCTACTTGTTCGTTTCAAGAATCATTCTTTTCGTGATCGTTAACTTACTGTTGATGAACAGTTGTTTCTTTGTGATGATCGAAAAATCTTTCTTTGGGTGTTTCAACTTCATTCCTCTCAACTTTATTAAAATCATCGCAAAATATCTTCCTGGCCATTTGATGGCGCTGTAATGCAGTTATAGAGTACTAATGTTGAAATTTGGAACTGATGTGTAAAAAGTTTTAGGCATTTAGATATGTAATAGAGACCAGAATGCTGCTTGATCACAAATCCCCCAGAAAAAAATGATGCAAGTAAGCACTGAAGTCTTTTCCATCCTCCCATATTCCGTATCAATTACCATTTTTAGAGACTGAGGTATCTATAGGCAACAGCAAGTGTCCATCAATTACCATTTTTAGAGACTAGGGTACCTATACGCAACAGCAAGTGTCCATCAATACGATTTTTAGAGACTAGGGTACCTATAGGCAACAGCAAGTGTCCATCAATACGATTTTTAGAGACTAGGGTACCTATACGCAACAGCAAGTGTCCATCAATACGATTTTTAGAGACTAGGGTACCTATACGCAATAGCAAGTGTCCATCAATACGATTTTTAGAGACTAGAGTACCTATACGCAACAGCAAGTGTCCATCAATACGACCAGCTCAAAATGCCTTCTAACGGTAGACAATCCGTTACTCCAGTTATTATCGAGATGTAAAGTCAAAGCCGGATGATGTTTACTTTGGCAAATAGTTGTTTCAGTTATGTCGTTTTAAAAGTTGTGCTCCAAAATTTATTTTGCTACAACTTGATATTAAAAGCAGGTACCCATGAAAAAAAATATAGATATGTGGCTGCGTTGTAATGTTTCGTTGATATTGTATCATAAAATTGAACACGATTTCAAAAAGATCATTTTAATCTTTTTCATTTGATATACTTAGAAACTCTTGATATAGTAACAACTTTAATATCACAAACGGATTTACGCTTTTCCTTTAAATAAGCAGTTTTAAAACCTGGTTAGACTACAACATAGCTTTGATTGTGACATGTAAACTACAGATTTAGATCAGATAGATTAATTATTTACTATTCACTTATACATATCATTTGATATCTAAATATATTGACATTGTCATGAAATTCACAGCTTTGATCTGATGACTCGGTATGAATAGTCTCGTAGTTATTTACAATATTGTACTCAGCCTCAATATTTACAATATTGTAATCAGTATCAATATGTATTTTTTTTTTAAAAAGACTGATGAATTTCGTATATTTTCATTTCTATTAGTTGTAAATAGGCGTTTATGAATAGCACAACTACTTATTGTAAAAAAATATTGTTAATTAATATTTAATGCACAAGTGTTAAACATTCGTGAGACACAAAACGTATATTCAAGGCCTACATATTTCATTTATTTTTCTACTTTCATTGTTTTATAACACACACACACCACACGCATAAACACACACACACACACACACACACATATATATATAGTTTTGGAAAAAGAACCTCGTACGATGAGATTGTATGAAATTTGAGGTAGTTTTAAATCATTTGAGGTTTAATTTCGCTAATTACTTTTATTTTTATAATCAATACAAAATATTCCTATCAATCAGTAATTAGTTTTATTATATTGCACTTGAGAAACACCGACAAGAAACAAGCAACAGCTTATTGGTAATTCTTTTCTTCCTTTTATCAGTTCTATAAATTTATTACTCTGTTCGTCCGACGAGGCTAAAATATTGTATGCCATCACTGTAGAGATTATATAAAGAACATATTTTATTAATTATCTGATCAATAATTACAGTTTGTGATGAAGTTCACATACTGTGTCAGATTAGCCAATGGCGTCTCGCTTATGTGTTTGATTGGCTTACATTGACCAGCTACATTTTATTTGTGTTAATATTTGATTGGCTAAGAAATGTGTATATGTATGTGAGTGTGTCTCTCTGAGTGTATGCATCTTTTGCTAATCTTACTCAGTAATAAAGGCTCAACTAATAAAGAGAATATTTATGAACTGTTTAAGGTGACGTTAAATTCAAGTATTAATGAAAAATTTAGCCTATTGATCAGCTTGTGTCTTTTTTCCACAAGTACACAAAATCCAGCTTAGGGACTATTAACTTACCACAAATTCTTTCAACTGTATGTTAATCTAGCATCAGTGGCGGATGCTTTATTGGTTCTGAGTTAATCTTACCCTGGTGACAGCTGCTTTATTATGTGTTTTGTGTTGGCTCATGTTAATCTTTTCTTATTTCCTTTCAGGACGGCTAAAAGTTGTTTTCAAAATAGCTTCTTAAGTTAGTAGTTTTGAAACCATCCGAATAGCCTTTTAAAATCTTCTCACATTCATCAATGACTATATACATAAAATGTCCAATTACTATTTTCTGTTTGCTTATTTATTTTATTTTTTAATCTCTTCCTTCTATCATCATTTAGATGAGATGTATAACATGTTAATTTGTTTTTAAATTAAATGCGCTTCTCTATGTCATTATACAAATGACAACCACTAAAGAACAATACATAGACTTTTCATAGAGTTGCAATTCATTTTTCATATTTTATTCTTTTCAGTTAAAAACTTAATAAGAACGTAAATAATATAACTCTGGTCTATGGCAAGGCTAATAAGTTTCAAACTGAGACATATTTGAAATCCGATACCACTTAATTTTAACTAAGTTAATTAACTAACTTAATTTTAACTAACTTAACTAACTTCTGATTTAATATTCTAAGTTATCCTATTTACTTTCTAAATTGAATTTCGTTATTTGAGACTCGTGAGGCTCTCCTCAGAATGTGGCCCAACCTTGCTGTACAATCAATTATGAATTTGAAATATAATATTTGGCTGGATATACACATTACAAGGAACAAGATTTTTGTGTCCTTTTTCTCTTCTAGACATTCTTTTATCCAGCAGAACTATTTCCCCTTTTGCATCTGCGCTTCGTATTTACATAGCACGTCTCCTTTTATCTCTTTCCAAAGGTTTATCTTCGAGTCAGTTCTTTGCTCTCTTTTGGCTTTATTATTGTCCCTTTTCATAAACATATCAATCACTACTGTAGTTTTGGTTCCTTGTCAATAAAGGCATCTGATTTGTTACGTTCCAAATATCGATCTGTTTGTACGGGCAAACACCAGACTTTTACTGCCATTAATAAGAGTCTTTTTTATGTTGTTGATAGAATTTTGAATTCTATTATTTAGAAGTGTATGTATATTTCATTGTTTTCTCAGTGCTAAAAATGTTTTGGAGTTTTCTAATTTTATAGGATAAATATTTTTCTTTTATTCATGTTGGTAACTAAAAAATGGATATTTCTGAATATGGCTGCATTTTACTCCTTTGTCTACTTTCCTATGATTATTTTATTCTAATGCTTACTTTTCTTATTGTGTCCTGTTATTGTTTGTTTGAAAGAAAATCAGGTAAACGTCTTTCTATGATTCATTAAATCGTTCTCTTATATTCTCCATTTTATTTGGTTTTAATGTTTTCCTTTCCTTTCTTTTGCATTTATTTAATACTGTTGCTTTCTTAAATATTCTTATTCTTTCTTTTGTTATCTTTAATTCCTTTTTTCTGATAAATTTTACATTTTAAATTTAGAAAATATTCTGTTCTATTATAATTATATTGTATTAAACGGAAAATATTTTTGAAATACCCTAGTGACAAAACATCCGATTATGGAAAGCGCTTGATGAGCTGATCAGTTTTCCGTTTTATCATCTTTTGCGGCAATAACTGTTTACTGCAAGAATGTGTATATATTTAAGAGATTCATATCGACCGATCTTTTTAAAATTTCATTTATTTCTGTTTTTCGTTGAGTCACTGCTGTCCTAAATGAACGATTCCTTTTGTTTAATGTGCGTCATCAATTATATCAACATTTGACCTGTTATGTTACAAAAATCAACATGTCTGTATCTTCTTTTCCACTTCCGCTTCAAATGGAAAAATACCATTATTTATCTGTTGTGTGTTTTCTTTTAGTTTAAAATGCGTGGGCTAACATAGTTTCTTAAAATGTAAAGCGTTAAAGCCTTTGTTCTTTCTTGAGAATAAATACAAAACCATTGTACTATCTTTTGATAAGAGCGAGATATTTTGTTTCTGTAAAAATACAATACTGCTGCATTGTATCCTTGATTTAATTTTTGGACAAGAAACTTGTACAGCAAATGTAGCAAAACCTCGAATTAACCGACAGAGAAATCCGCAGAAATGATAGTGTCCGACTGGAATTCAAAACGCCCGCGCGTAATGAGCAAAGTCCGTTCGTTCTAGAATTGGCCTCTGTTGCCACTGACGCAGTCAACAGACAGAGACAAGTTAGTTCCGGAATAGCTGCTGTTGAACGCTCGACGTGTACGCACATGCATCGTCTCTCGAAAATTTTATACTGATTTTGATACAATATTGTTTTTTGTCAAGCGTGTAATTTAAGTTATTATATTGCAACTTAAAAATAAATTACACATACATATATACTGTATTTACATTTATTTACAATAATTTTGTACTGTACTGGGTATTTTTAGGCCAGGAAAAAGTGCCTCAAATTAACAGACAGTTTTAACTGTCACCCCCGTTAATTTGAGGCTCCACTGTAATTTTGATTTCATTCATCTTTTAAAGTTTTCTTTCACCTGGTTTAATGTTTATATCAAGCTTCACCTATCTGTGACTGTGCAACAAATCTCAAACAACGTGACGAATTGACAGTGGTTAGTTCTACCAGGTTAGAAAGGTCATGGAACCTACGACTATTAAGAGCAAAAATCTGAAGACACAGAAACTCAAGGGTAACTTTCGATTCGTTGATTCGCATTAAGATACCTGAACATCAGACAGGAAGGTTTTGAAGTTACCGTGTGCTGACACGGTGATGTTAATTAATAGGAATTATTATTATTGATTTTAAGTTTGTTTCGTCTTTTGTAAGCGAAACAAAACTACATCTATACACATTTAAATACATTTAAGCCATAAGATTCACAATATTATCCTTATAAAATTTAATACAATTTCTTGGACGTTACACATATGAATCTCTATCAATGATTAACTCATACTCTGTTAAATAGTGGTAAACACATAAACAGGCAATATACCAGATCGTTATGTTGAAAACGTAAATTTATTTGTCTTTTATGTGCACTGAAATTTTTCTAAAGCTGTGCTGAAATGTTCCTTTGTGAGTCAAACAGATTTCAACATGTTATCATCATTTGCCGGAGAAGAAAGGAAGCGAGATTTGTTTGCTAGTTTACAGCAGCACATCCTCCTCTTGATGTTCTTAATCTGAAATTAAATTATCAGTAAGCAAATATCTGTCCTGTAAATGTGATATTGTCTACAAATATTTTATTAATAAATATTATACTGAAATACAGTATAAGTATTATTAAAATACTGACAAGGGTAATATATTCAAAATTTTCGTTAAAGATACACTAAGAGTTATTCAGACAAATCATGAAATACCGAATCGTACGAATGCAACAAATTACTTTTTTTATATCTCTGATTCTCTAATTTTCTCGTTCTGAGTGAATTCTATTACAAAGTAAATATTTAAACACTTCATTTTTGTATTTATTTCTTCTTGAAAATATTACGCAGAAACTTAAAATGTCTACAAGAAAATTTACTAAGACTTTTTGTGTCGTTAAAATATGTCAAGCATTAGATAAACCTTAGCTTTCGAGAGACTGTTCTAAATGCGATCATTGGTGAAAACAAAGAAATTTTTTTTTCATTTGTCTGCATTCAAAGAAAAATAATTTTTAGTTCGTTTTTCTGTAATATAGTTGCAATTAATGTATTGTCACATTAGCGGATATAATGGAGGCACTATTTTTCTTGAATGCATATTGCTTTTATGATCTATTAGGATGCCTTCTTATCGTGTATAAATCGCGTTTACAATTTTGCTTTTAGGAAATCGAAGATCTATAATAGATTTCATGATCAGTGTGCGATACACAATTATTGGATCGGCTTTTCCGACTTTGTGCATAATTTTACCTAAGGAATATTATAATCAATATTTTATAATGGAGATGTGAAAAATTAGTGTTCGATTAGGAAATATGTTTACTGTGAATAGAAAATATCTGACTCATTCTTGCTTTTGGCTGCTGACACTTGATGTGTTCTGAAATATTATTTCACTTCCGCATAATCAGTTTCATTTATTGTTTCAATTTAAGAAACACTTTCTATATGTGGTCGCGTTTTCAGAGATATTAGATGAAAATAAATTCCTTTTATTCCACTGCAAATTTTTAAATTCATGAATGAAATGTTATAAAAGTCTAGTGTCTGTAATGAAACATTTTTGCGGGTAACTTCATTAGCTTTATCACTATTCTTTTTGGTATTTAAAAGATCATGGGAACGTTTTTATGCTTTCTTTCAGAGCTGCTATTATCCTTAAAAATTCAAAAACACTTCAGATATAAAAATAATCCCTCTGTCAAGAAAACTACTTCACATATAATGAACCTTTACTCGACTTTAATCATCTTTTAGGGATAAAACAATAATCAACAAGAAATATTTGCTTTCAAGGGAATGTCTTTATATATAGATGCAAATCGAATAATAATAATAATAATAATAATAATAATAATATCGTGATCAAAGACCACAAAAACAAAATGTGCTTTTTTATTGACATGTCAGTCTCTGCAGCTCGTAATGTAATCTTTGAAGTTCTTCAAGAAACTATCAAAATACAATCTAAATCTAAAAATTGAGGCACATGCGAACATCAATAATTCTATTTGTTGTTGGAGCCCTTGGATTGATTAGAAAATGTTCCGATAGACTCACCGAAGGGATTCCTGGTAGTCCATGCCTTAAAGAAATACAAAAATATACTCACAAGTACATCTCACACATTACGAAGAGCTTTGTCTATACAAAATGTATGTGATCTTTATTTTTTTTTTTGAAAAATGTGATAGAGCCATTTCGGATCTTAGCTCTCTGGTTGGGACCTGGAATAAAATGTGTATACAACATAAATACACTTAAATAATAAATGATAATATTGATTTCATATCTGTCTGGAAATTTATGACAAATTTCAGGAAGGCATCGTATTTTCCTGTTCGGCTGTACTCAGTGGGATTTCTTAATTCCAGCCCATTTCAAAGGCTACACTATATGTGGATTTGTATGTGTTTATTCTTGGGCATCATTTATTCTTGGACATCATTGTCATTTACGCATTCGTTTTCCTTTTTTTTCGATGATATGATAATTATTCATTGTTTTATTATCTTTAGTTCTTGCCTATTATCGTCTTCATATAGATTTAAGCAAATATAATTAACTGAAATTACTTGTGAAATTATATATCAATTTATAAAGCCAGATGAAATTAGTGCGTGTATGATACTTGCATATACTAGAAAATGTTTTACAGAAAAATATAAAATAAATAATGGGAATACTAAAACATTGATTTTCGGGTTGAGACTGATAGCGATCAAAGCAGTGTATTGCTTTTTTGATACAATTTGGTTTAAGTCTCCATTCTAGGCAAAGAGATATTATTTAAAGAAGCAGATTATTTGAATCAAATTTAATCAAAATAAGGAATTTTATTCAAGCCCAATCGCAAAACAATTGATGAGTTGCATCTCAGTATTATCTGAACAGAAATTGTTAATTATAACACCTGTCACTTTTTATGAAGGTGTTAGATTTCCAGAGTAATAATTACAAGTTATCCCATAATCCCCTATTTGTGGCTGATTTTCCCTCTACACATGAGAGCGCAAACAATTGCAGCAATTAGCTTTATTGAGCGATAATCATGGCAGATGATCTCAAGTGAAAACCTAGTAATTAGTTCAAATGCAAAGGGAAAATGAAGACGAAGTGTCAAACAGAAAGTCTCGATTGACTTTATGGACTTTTAATGAGGCATTGAGATGAATATTTCAAGTGAACACGTAAAGTGAATAATAAATTATTTTCCTGGAAATGAAGTTAGTAAATATCCTATGCGAATGAATGTGAGAAACATTTCAAGAGAGTTGTGGGCCTCTATTACTAGTGATCAAGAATTAGAAAATTTTCAACAACAATGCTTACGTACTTTATTTCATTAAGATCAATATCCTTAATGATTACAGTAGGATTAGAGTTAGCCGAAATAAATAATGCAAGAATTTAGTTTTAAAATATCAAGCTTTACTTGTAACTTTAAAATATTCATTGTGCATTTTGCTGGAATATTGAAGAAAAATGCCTGGGCAAGTTTAATAAGGATAATATAAACAAAGAGAATCAAGTTAGATCAAAACCAAACTAACAATGCTACTCTAAAAAATGGACCACTCTTTTGAGGAGGTAACACCCAATATACCAATCCAGACAAATTACACAGATTATGGAACTATTTGAAATCTGATTTGTAATTATGTACAAAAAGTATGTAAAGGCTCTTGGGTTCCTTGCATTTGATTATGAGATTGTTATTTAGTTTAATGATTTCATCCCAAACAAGGCAATAACAACCAATTGAATTCAAGGGGTTACTGAGAGTAAAAGAAACAGAGGGAACAATAAAAGAACATGATTACAGGAGACAAAAGATGACAACTGACATTGCATCTAAAATTTTGAAGATCGTAGTTAACAGGAAAGCAAGAAGCCGGAAGAAATTTTTACGAACGAAAAGTACGTGAGAAGAAAAAATTAGCATAGAACTTATGTTTAAAGCTAGCAATTTCGACAGTGAAATTGAGACCTAGCTGCCAGTCTAGCACAGCGCTTAAATTTGTGAAGTCTAAGTGGAAATGATTGAAGCCAAGATGTTAGGTTAGAATCAATAACGTTGGAGATTCCTCTTTGGATTATGCTCATATATATATATATTGCCGAAGCACCAGACCACATGTAGCAGCAATATTCGATTTAAATGGTAGAATTATAAAGGTGCAAAATAGATTCTGACGGGAAAATTGTCTTAGACCCGACATTTCTAGCAGTAATTGATTCAATATAATCGTACCATATGGTGTATGTGAAAAAGGTGAAACGACGAAGATGAAGTAAGTTGCTCACGTAGAGGTTAATATCAACCATGCTGATAGAAGGCAAAAAGTTCTTTAAAAGGATTAATAAAGAATAGTTTCCTTTTGGAGTCATTAAAATTACAATAGCAAGCTATTTTTCCCCAGTTAACAAGAGATTCAAGGTCATTTTCGAGAACAGATGCCGATTTTATTCCAATGAACCTATCAGACAAGAGTAAATAGTTGTGTCATCAGCATAGATCCCGAGTCAGGAAGGGATGAAATCGGGAAGTTCGTTTATAAAAATCGGAAACAAAGGTCCCTGAATAAATCCCTGGGGGATACCTGCATTCATTCAAAAAGTTCTAGAAGAATGACAGTACAAGACAACTCTCAGTTTGATAAGAAATATTGAATCGAATCAAACACTGACCAGAAACACCATAGCCTTTCAAAATGTCAAACACTGTTAAGCGCCTTCGAGATATCTAAAACCATAACCCGAGCTTCATAATCCTTATCAAATGCTTGACAGACTATTTCAGCAATAACTCTCAAAACATCAGCTGCTGACCTAGAGAAGTGGCTAGAGTCAGATAGTGCTTAACCAATACGCAGTTGATTAGAGATTTTAGAACTTTGCCAAAAAGAGGTAGAAGACTAATAGGTTGATATTTCACTAGAAGTTTTAAAAATATGAACTACAGAATATAATTTCCGACGATCTGGAAAACAATAAACAGTAATTATAGGCTTGTTGAGAACAGAAAGCAGTCCAAGGGCACATTTCTTAAGGATAATTGCAGAGATACCATATATGCATTATCGCACAGAAGGGACTCAGTCGAAAGTCAAGCAAAAATACAGCTGATAAGTCGAGAGTAGAATTAGAAGAGAACTTACTAACAAAGACGTCTACTTCATAAGAATGACAACACTTTGACTAAAGAGAGCAAGAATTAAGAACTTACCCTTATTTAACACACTCTTACAGAACTTCCAGTAATAACGAGATCCAACTCACTCTGCTAGCGAACAAAGACATAGTCTCATTTAGGACAGACTTGCAATTATAACGAACAAACACAAAGAGGCGCCTGTTCTAATCAGAACTATCACATTAGTACTGACGGAAAAGGTGATTCCTGTGAGCTATAGCGGCTAAACAGACAGGTGTGAACCAAGAAGAAATGATTTTATCTGATATTTACGAGATGGCACAAAGCCTCTATGCCGGCTTTCATCCAATAAGAAACCTCGGAGTCTAATTTTCAATAGGAACATTAAAGATTTCTCTCTAATGGGGCATCACGAAAAAATCGGAAAATGAATCCTAACTAGTACGCTGGTATCAGAAAGAAGCCTTGTGAATAGAGGATTTGTGCCTAATAGACGAGTCAAATAAATACCAACAGATATTGCAGCGTGATCCGAATTGCCAAAAGGATAGAGCTGCAATGCAAGACAGAAGTCAGGGGGCGAGGATAGCTGACGGTGAAGAAGAATAGATAAAAATATAACAATGACGAGCAAGTGATAACGGTTTGCCTTTTGTCATGATTTTTATAGAAATCAGGTAAATTTTAGCTACATCGTGTAAATAAATTATTTCTAAGGCAACGTAAGTCAATCAAATTGAACAAACCTCATACAAAAAGCTCCAAGGAACCTAAACTAACAAATACATACTCATCACATGTATATCTTTGATGTAGAAATACAGATTAGAGAAAAAAGCTGTAGAAATCTACAAGTCTATGGAAAAGAAAGAGCAAATACGAAGAACTTTTCTTTTTTTTACAAGTCATAAAATGTGTTTGAAAACAGAAAAAAAGGTTTTGAGAATGTTGAAATAATGAAAAGTCAGCGAACTAGAATACCGGGGTTAGTAGTTGCAAGTCAAGAAAAATGTGTCAAAAACGATTTTTAAAAGAGAAAATATAAATATCATGACTTAACAGAGAGACATAAAAATTGAGGAATATAAAGTGATGGCCGTGTACATAATCTTTGGACTACTGACGAGTGTCTAAGAAATACTTCTAAAAATATTGTTGATGTTAGTCTTAATACAGAGAAAACCATTGGTGATCTGAACAGTTTTTGTTACATTATTTCTAGTAATGGGCGTCAGTATTTAGTTTCCCTAAGAATTGCGTTGGTACAAATTGAGTTCAAAATTTGCTTTTTTTAGAGTTCACAAACAGTCTTCTCTTTTATCAAAAGAAAGTTTCGTGCTTCCACACTGACATTTTTGTATAATAAAACAGGTACATTAACTCCCCCTATATAAAATGCTTTTAATAATCGTAAAAAAATATATTTACAATATTTTTGTACTCTGCTGAAATATAAATCTGCTTAGTAAAATTTATGGCATTACTTAAACATTAATGGACTTCAAATTGACGCCACACAGTCTTTGTTTTCGTTTGTTTATTTACTTTTAATCATTTCACCAAAAGCAAGACAATAAAGCTATTAAGACGCAAGGAGCATAAGCGAATATGGGGAAAAGAAAACATTATTAAAAAGAGAGAACAATAAAATGACAGGAATTAAGAAGACAAAAGATAACGATTGACATTGCATTCAAATTTTTGGAGATCAAAGTTAATTGGAAAGCAAGGGACCGGAATAGAGTTACACAAACGAGAGAAAAATATGTTTTTATCTAGCTATTTCAACTGTAAAATTATGAGACATCTAGTACTATGCCTAAATTAATAAAGTATATTACCATAGAGGAAAACTCATCAAAACAATTACTATGGAAATATTTATAGAAAAGGCACCGGGAAGCTATATTACGGCGGTGGGGAAGTGACTGCAGCTGAGATGCCCGGTCAGGACCAATAACATTGCAGATTCTTCTTTGGATTTTACCAACAATCTCTAAATACATAGCATCAGACCGTAAGTGCCAGCAATATCCAATACATCAACAAATCGTAGACTTATAAATGTGTAAAATAGATTCTGGCTAGGAAAATTGTCTAGCGCGACACAGTGAATCAACTTTCTTAGCTGCAGACATCTTTTCACTTCATGTCAGCGGAAAACGTTAACCCGGGAAGGCGCAACGAGGCACTCACCTGGAGATTAGCATCAGAAAAGGTTCTCTCAGACGATTAAAAGAGAACAGTTGAGTTTTGGAGACGTTAAAATTAACATGTCATTTCTTGCTTCAGTTAACAACAGCAGAACTACCAATTTGACAATATCGAACCGATCAGACTTACCATAAAAGCAGTGTTATTAGCATAGATACCGAGTTGATAACACTAGGAAGGTCTTTGATGAAAATTAGGAACAGTGTAGGTACAAAGGACACCTACATTAAAACTAAAATATCTAGAAGTGTGGCCGTTCAAGAAAAATTTCATTTCGTGATTTGATAAGAAAGACTGAATCAGATCAAAATTCGTCCACCAATACCATAACCTTTAAAGAGCAGTATGCCAAACTCTGTCAATGCCTTCGAGATATCCAAAGCAACAGCCCGAGCTTCACCATCTAAAGATTGATTCTTTCGACCATAACCGTTAATACATCAGGAGTTCAACCATAGAAGCGAAAGCCATATTGCGATATGAGTTGCTTAACCAATTCAGAATGATCAAGTTTGGACTGTTGTTTTTGATATATCGAAGGCATTTGACAGGTTTTGGCATTTTGGTTGTGGTATTTCTGGACAAACTTTTGAACTGATTCGGCCTTTCTTATCGAATCGTAATATATAAGTTGCCATCAACGGCCACTCTTCTAAATTTTTTTTGCATTAATGGATAAAATAAAAATAAAATTTATAAATGAATTAAAAATATTTAAATAGACCTACATACCTTTCATGAAAATATAATGATTTATGGGTCTTTGATGGTCAATTTAATTGAAGTCGAGGAGATTACGATTTAGTTAATGAAACATTCTTTTTCAATTCATCTGGAATAGCAGGAATCAGTTTTCTTTTTCTTGAAGGGAAGTATAGAAAGATGTATAAGTTAGTTTTATAAAGAATTTATTTAAAGTGTTTTGAATGAAGTTTCTTTTTTGGGAACACACTTGCAAGACATTCAAAATCTGAAATACACTCTTTAAAGGCCACAGGTTATACTGGATTATATGATATCAACGGCAGACTCACTTACCTTGAGCCATTGGGAGAGGTGAAATCATACTTTTCCCGAGATCAATAGTGCAAAATATATACTTGAGCCGATATTTGATTCCGTTTTATTAATTCTGCCTCTCATTCATACACGAACTGATTTCATTCTTAAAATATCAAATGCAATAGGAATAAAAAATAACTGTTAATCGACTTCATCAGAATTGAATTCGAATCAAACATCAAGCACAAACTGTCTATATTTAGACAATAACAGTGTTTATAAAAATAATTACTATAAGATATTTCATCAACAGTCAATATACAGTTGGGTATTTTGTTTGTTGTAAGGGAAAAGTGAATTATGAATAAAAACATTAACATTTATTTAAAAATTAATAAAATATTCAATGTTTGCTTGAAAAAATGAATCTGTTTTTACCTAATATATTTTATTTATCGTCTTTTAGTCACCAGCAGTTGAATCTTCAAAACTTTTCTGTAAACGTTTTGAATGAATATTTCTGATAGAGATTTTTAAAAATTATTATAGATTAAAGCAATCAAAAATTAATATCGGCTGTAATTAATACTTTTTAAGTGTTTTATTGCTGAAGAGTTTAGATTTGGCTTAGATCAAAATTACCGTGAGAAAATTATGATGGTTTTCGTCAAAAATCTGCATAAAGATTTATGTGAAGTCTTGTGAGTAACTTCGTCAATAATAATGTTGATCAAATATTTTTCCCTCGTGGCTAATATTGTCCGGCTGTTCAAAAAAAAAAAAAAAAAAAAAACAGCATGAAAATAGAATGCAGCCATTTTAACAACTTCAGTTGTTCATAGTATCCCATCATTAGTTTCAATTAGTCAGGTCTCTAAAACAGCTGATGTTCAACAGAATTACCCAAATTAGAATTACCGGATATAATTTAAAAGCAAAGCAACAGTCGACGGCCATATTTCGGAATTACGACAGCAATATTGCAAATTTATTTATCATTTATATTTGTTTCTTTATTTTTCTGTTTAATATTAATTTTCATTAATTTTCACAAAACTGATCAATTAATAATTGATATACGTAATCATCACTAACAGAAAATTTTGTGCAGGTTTTTTATGGAATATTCTTAATATTTTTATGCATTTTTGTGTATCGTTACATGTATTTATATTTCGATACTCATTTCCAAACACGGGCGCGCACACACATACACACACACCTACACACACACACACACACACACATATATATATATATATATGTGTGTGTGTGTGTGTGGAAATATAACAATCTATCTATAGCTGGTCACTTGTATTCGAGGATACCGGTCTACTCGGGTGACTAGCCAATACCTATTGCAGACGCAATATATGAATATATACATACATATATACACAAATATGCATACACACACATATGCATATATATTCATGAATATCTACACACATGCACGAACGCATAAACACGCACACATACACACACACGTTTATATATGTGCACACACAAGCATACAAACACACACGCAGAAATAAGCAGAAATCTTATATATAAAGTGCAATGTACGTATGTATGTTTGTGCATGTGTGTGTCTGATTTCAATGATTCATAGCACACTAACTAATCTTAGGCAAGTTAGTCGCAGGGAACGAGTTTCGTTGAGCACAGATTCAAGGTTGCCAGATTATACGAGGTTAAAAATATATATTAATATATTATACTAGTCATTATCGTTGCTTTCATGCTTCAAGGGAGGTAACTCTTATTTTCCTTTTGTATCCAAAATTGCAGTGCACGTTTTGTTATAAACTAGCTTAAAAGCAGACCTATCGGGCGGCATTTAAACTATCTCCAGTGAAGGACTCTTGGCTAAGCCATCATCACAATAGCTAGGGAGGAGTACTACAGAAGAACTCGAAATTGATCGCTGCATTTAACTATTATATTTTTTTAAAACTAGATCCTTATTTTCCGTACAAACAATTATTTTTATTTCATGGGTGACAGAACAGGGGACAATTTATAAGATAACATTAATATAGTGTAAAAATGGGAAAATAAAAATTACAATTAGTTATACATTCAAGATTTGAAGAGTTAGAAAAACATAATAGCTAATTAAGTGAAACATATATTATGGAATCTATATGAATAAATGCAAAATTGGAGCTCAATTCTTCCACGAACGGGATAGTAACAAAAATGTTTAAAATTTGCATTTTACTTGGCCTTCAACAAGTTAGCATCTATTTGTAAAACTTTCCTTAACTATAACAAGTCAATTTATGAATGAAATGTTCGTTTAAAATTCTTGTTTCAAAGATTTCAAGTAGTGAATATATCTTACTTTGCGAAGCGATAGCGAGCGGGCCGAAGCCTGCCAGTAATATATAATGTATAAGTTAAAAATTCAACTAAATAATTAAAAGCCAGGGATATGTTGCGAGGACCTTTTTTCTATTCTATAAAAATATTTTTACAAAAGAGAATATTTTGTTCTATTTTTGGTCATGTGGATTCGTTTATTCATTAAACAGCTTCTAAATTTTGTTGTCTCACTAGTTTATTTTACTCCACTAGAAAAGAATATCTACAGTTTATATGCGTCTGCAAAGTACAATACCAGACAAACAACTCTTAGGGACGGTCAAGGTATATTTTTCATCTGATTTTAGTCTCTAAATCTCCGTGAAATTTGAATATTTGTAAAATTTACTTTGTTTTCTGTAAAGAGTTATGTCAAAAAGGAAATTACAATATAGAACTAAGCATATCAGTTCGGTTTCTGCTATTTATTTAAAATATTCTCTATTTATATATGCGATTGTATACTTAACGAATATAAATGTGAGTGTGTGTGCATGCATGCGTGTGTGCATGCATGTGCATGTGTGGTAAAAAATGTAATATTAAAAATGAGGAAAATATTCCTAGTGGAAGTAAGTTTTGGCTTTAATTATTTTTCAAATTTCTAATATTTAAGTAAGAGGACAATGCTCATAATTTATTATAATTTTAATATGATTGGACAATTTTTTTAAAACATTTTTGTTCATAAAAAAACTATAAGATGAGACAAATCAATTTAGTTTAGTGGTTAGAATTTTAAGAAAGTGGAACTTGAACTATAATCAAGATTTTATGATACATGAACCGTTGTAATTAAGAAATCTATGTAGACAGATTAATGTCTGTACAATAATGAGAGCAAATAGAAACTTTCCAATGTAGCATTTCTCTTTTTCTTTCTTTCAGTAACAAAAAAATAAAACTATCAGAAATCAAAGAATATTTTATTACAAATTTGTTTTCTATTTATTGTTAAACAAGACGCTGTTGACGCAAACAGAAGATTATCTTTTAATTTGCAACCATTTCCATTTTCTCCGCTAATTTCTAACGCGCCACATTACTTGAAAATTTGCAAATTAACATTATATTTTAGTTTATTTTCTACATAACACATTCATAACACATTTACATATATGTTCTATGAAAATCCTTTGAAATCAAATCAGTTTTCATTAAGATGATAATTGTTTTAAGCAACATTGACATATATGATCTTATGTGCCTAATTTTGATTATAATTTTCTTTGATAAAATTTAAAACATTAAAGAGATAAGTATCATTAAAGTTTCAAGTCATATTTGAAGAAAAATAACTTTCCTTTCTTTTCTTTATCAGTCACAAAAATAATTAGTATATAGGGACTGAATCAAAACTAATATCTATGCTTACTCTGTTCTTCATTAAAAATTTAAGTTAATTTAAATTAATATATGTTATTACCGTTTCTTTTCTTAATTACGTGGAAATTATGAAAAGAAATGGTAACAGCAATTTAACCGTTCCCTTATAAGGAAACATCCTGCATCAATAACAGAACAATTAGCATTACTGCTAATTAAAGTTTAGAAATTCTTTCTCTCAAAACAGTTTTTAAGGGAAAAACGTTTCTCAAGCCCACTGTTATCGCTCTTTCTAGTATTTATGGGATGTCTTTCTTTTTAACCTTTTATTTGATGTTATTATCATTTCATTATTTTCTCTACGAGTTATATGTGCTATCCATTTTAGTTGTTACTGCTGTTGAATATCTTCAAGTAATGTGGTTTCAGTTATTTTGTAAATTTCTTTGTGATTCTGTAACGCCAGTTTATAAGATCTAGTGAAAGATTGTCTTTAAGACCTAGAGAATTCATGCGTTAAAAGCCATTTTAATCACTGATCTGTGAAAACTGTTGGCAGTTTAGACATTTCTAAATGATTTGTCATGCATGACATCTATATGAGACTCTAAATCCGACGAGGCTATTTAAGAACAAAATTCAAATTTTTAGGTTATCTTTTTGCTTGTGTAGTATCTTGACCTTCCTGATGGCATCAACTCTCGACTTGATATCTATGCTGAGAGACACAGCCATTTACTCCTGTCTCCATAGTAAGTCTGATTAGATCGATAAGATTAAATTGGCGACTGATATAAAAAAAAAAAACTGTTGTTCACTGGGGTAAAGGATGTCTTGTTAGGTTTTAACGTCTCCAAGACACAATTTCTCTCTGTTAATCATCTGAGAGACAACTTTCTGCCTCCCATCAGCATAGCTGATGTTAACATTCAGGAGACTGACTTGTGTCTTCTCAGGCAAACATTCTCGGCTGACATGAAGTGGAAAGACTATATTGAATCCGTTGCTAGGTCTACTGAGAAGAAACTTGGTTCACTGTGTTGTGCTAGACAATTTTTCTCTTCTGAATCAATTTTACATATTTATAAGTCTACTATTCGTCTATGCCTGGAATATTGCTGACAAATATGGTCTGGTGCGTTTGCTTTATATTTAGAGATTCTTGATAAAGTCCAAAGACGAATCAGTAACATCATTGATTCTGACATGACGTTTCGGCTTCAGTCACTTTCTCACTGCCGTAAAGTTGCTTCGCTGTGTCTTTTGTATAAATATTTTCATGTAATTGTTCGGGTGAGCTCTTTGCTAATGCTATCTAGACTTTATGAATTTAAGCGTAGTACTAGATTAGCAACAAGTTTCCATCAGTTTACAGTTGAATATGTATATGTAATAATATGTAATATCTATTAGTATAGAGATGATACTATATGTAAGCATAATTTCTATGCTAATAGCTTCTTTCCTCGCACTTTCCGCTCTTCCGGTTTCTTGCTTCCCTGACAAGTTTAAACTTCAAAAATGTAAATGCAATATCGTTGTGACCCAGAAATGGTTAAGAAATAACAAAACAAGAGGTTGCAGATAAATAGTGTATTGAACAGTAAATACAACAGTAGTGTGTTACACGACTTGGGAGCGTGTGTCGGTTGACCAGCGTTCAGTCTATATCACTGTTATATTTGGTAGCACACCACAAGGGTACATGTGGCGCAAGGCTGAGTTTAACGTGAGTCATCCGAGCCCGTAAGATTGGCCAAAGTATCCTCGTATAACCCGCATAAACGGGTTCGGGTCTGTCTACCATCTCGGATGAAACTTTGCCCTTCGGTACAGCCTCGTCCGGGTTCCTCTCCGCCCAAGGCAGAGAGATCGACAGAAGCTGTGAACAGTCACAGCCTCGGTAGAACAGTCTATATCACTGTTAATATTTAACAGTTTGACAGTAATGAACAGACTAGAGCACTGTTATATTTAACAGCCCCACTCACGAGGGATGTATTTCGGTACAAGGTTCAGTTTAGCGTGGTTTCTCCGAGCCCGTAGGCTCGGCCTAAAATATTGCCTTAGAACCCGTATAAACGGGTTCAGGGTCTGTCTACCTCCCCGGACGAAACTTTTCCCTTTGGCAAAGCCTCGCCCTGGTTCCTCTCTGCTCAAAGCAGTAATCAACAGGCTAGAGCAATGTTATATTTAACATCCCCACCCACGAGTGATATATGTTGCACAAGGCCGAGTTTACTGTGGGATCTCCGAGCCCGTAGGCTCAGCCAAAAATCTTCCCTTAGAAGCAGCATAAACGGGTTCAGGGCCTGTCTACCTCCCGGACGAAACTTTGCCATACGGCACAGCCTCGTCCGGGTTCTTCTCTGTCGAGGCAGAGAGTTCGACAGTTACGAACAAGTCTGGTCGACTGATAATATTTAACAGTCCCCTCGAAGGGTGTATGTGTCACGAGTCCGAGTTTACCGTGGGTTTTCCGATGCTGTACGCTCAGCCAAAAATCTTCCCTTTGAACCCATATAAACTGGTTCAGGGCCTGTCTAGCTCCCCGGACGAAACTTTGCCCTGCGGCAAAGCCTCGTCCGGGTTCCTCTCTCTGCCTAGGTAGATAGTTCGACAGTTACGAACAGTCTGGTCGACTGATCTTTCCTACTACTTTATAGTAAGCGGAAGAGTTCACAATAGCCTCATTAGATGGAAGACACCACAACATACCCTTTTAAGCCTGACTCCGCATGGAATCTCTTTTTTTTTTTCGTTACCACACAATACTTTATTCAAAAAAAAAAAAAATCAGCAACAGCCACTTTGAAAAAAGCTATATGTAGAAATTACGTCACGAAATTTTTTTCTCTTTTTTTTTTAGATTTGTACACGCATTTCACGTGTTAACAGTAGTCTCTATTCATTATACCAAAATAATAATAAAAATGGATGGTAAATCCAATAAGTATTGTGTTTTTCTGATAATTCAAAAGTTTATACGTGAGAAGAAGGTTTTTTTTTCTCATTCTTTTCCTTTTTCTGTAGTCATGGTATGAAAAGAAGGAGGTTCAATATCTTTTCCTTTTTCGGGTTGACTTCTAAAAGTTCCGTGAACTTCCTTTTGGGCCTTCTGAGCCCTGGTACCGATTGCGATACTGGAACCTCGAATGTGTCAAAAATGACTTCCATAGTGTCATCTTCTATGGGATCCCTGTCGATTATACTTTCATACCTTCTTCTGATTTGGTTAACATGACGTTTATGCACAAACGTCGGTCCCTGTACCATGTACATCGCGTTCCCAATTTGTTTTTCAATTATTCCTATCTCCCAGTGAGCTTTGTTATTCCCAAATACACGAAAATAAACCTTTTCGCCGATCTTAAAGCGCTTCTTAAGCACTTTATCCTTATTACCCGCTTTTGTTTCTGTTGTGGTACGATCCACCTAATTTACATAGTGGAGTACCGACCATATAAATATGGTTGGTACCGGGAAGACGGGGGAGGAAGAAGAGATCCAATCCAGAGACTCTGCCCGACTACGACTAAGTCAACCCATTCTACAGGAACGGTCTTCCCAAGAATATACCAAACTATCTGTAAATACTGTAAATATTGTGTACACGTTCTTGTGTCAATACATTTTGTTTAAGTACATTTTGTGTTGTATTATTATTATTCCATGCTTTATTCAAGTTTCAAGAGTTTCATTCGAAGGAATTTGTCAAATACCGACTTTATTTTCCTGGCAAACATGACCTCCGTTGGCGTCTTGGCAGATAGAGCAATACTATTAGGAGTTACCCGATAGACCTGCAAAAACTGTTGTATAGCTGTATCGGTGGGAGTACCTCTCGCCTTCAATCAGTGTTCTCTTAAAAGGATCTACCAAACGCTCTGCCTGTCCATTACTTCTTGGGTGATATGGCGCCGGGGTAAAATGTTAGATCAGGAATGACTGACAAAACTCCTTATCTTCACACGATGTAAATTGTGTGCCATTGTCTGTTACAATACAGTCAACGACACCGAAACGGGCAAATAGCTCGTGTAAAAACTTGACTGTCACTTCTGCGGTCGGCTTCTTGCATTTCAATACATCTGGCCACTTGGAATGACTGTCAACTACTATGAGGTAATAGAAACCATCAAGCGGTTCAGCAAAATCAATATGTATTTGCGAGTAACCCCTTTCAGCTGGTAATAGCGCCCTAGATGTATGGGCAATTGGCTTTACCGATCCATCCTTTAACTTGTGTAAAATGCTCGCCCCGATATCGTAAGAGCTAGCATCGTTGGCTACAATACTGTCAACGTTTGGAGTGTAATTAGTCAGGAACAGATCTGATATAAGGACCTCCTTCGTTTTCTCAAATGCTCCCTGGCATTCGGTTGTCCATTCCCACTCTTTGTCTTTTCTCAATAATTCATTGAGTGGAGCCCTCAAACTGCATTCTTGGAACAAAAACGTTATAAAAATTAGCAAGACCTAAAAAACTTTGAAGAGACGACACATTTTCTGGTGCTGGCATATTCTTTATTGCCGTTGCCCTATCTGGGTCGGGACGTCTTCCGTCTTTGTCAATTATTTGCCCCAAGTACTTGATTCTTTCCAGGAAAAACTCACACTTCGCGTCCTGTAATCCTATATTCTCCTGAACACCTGCCAAACGTGCGATTTGTGTTCCTCGATGCTCTCACTTTTCATTAGGGCGTCATAGAGATAGGCCACCGCAAAATCCAGACCATTTAACATCGTATCCATGTCCTGTTGAAAAATGGAAGGAGCGAACTTAATTCCGAACGGAAGTCTTAAAAATTTGGATAAACCCGTTGTGGGTGTTTATAGAAAGGAGCTTCAAGCATTCTTCGTCCACGGGTATTTGCAAATAAGCGTCGCTTAAGTCAATCTTAAAGAAAAAAATTTCTCCACTGAGCTTAGCAAATATCACCTCTGTACTTGGAAGAGGATAATCGTGATCATTTAGGGCGCTGTTCAGTCCCGTAGAGAAATCAGCACATACACAAATTTCTTTGCTCTTCTTTTTAATATAAACTGTGGGAGATGCTCATTCGCTATATTCAACTTTTGCCAGAACTCCCATTTCCTCAGGATGATTCATTTCTTCATCAATTTGATTTAACGAGGCAAATGGAACGTTACGTTTTTTCTTAAAAACTGGATTTCCGTGTGGCTTTAACTCAAACTTAGCAGACATTTTCGTGCATTTTCCTAGTCATCCACTGAAAACGTCGGGAAAGTTTAAGTTCACCTTTCAACTTTTCTGTTTCGTCAGTCACATTTTCGACTCTTTGACATAATGAGTTAATAGGCATATCCCAAAGTTGAAACTCTTCTAACCAATCAGTCCTGAACAGATTACCCGTATTCTTCATAATATACGCCTTAAGTTTTACCTTTGAATGACACGTTCACTAAAAGCTTGCCCATAAACTTAATAGTGTCGCCAGTTACTCCTTTAGCTATTCTTCGTTCTTAACAAAGTCGGCTGACCAAATTTCTTTCATGTTTGATAATTAATTATGCATGTCTGAACCTGAATTAAGCTGTAGCCGTATATTTTTGTTACATATTTGTACTTCAAGATATTTTCTGCTATTACTACATTCTGGTTCATCAGACTTGGTAATTTTTACAAAACTTTACTTTGTCTTGCCCTTAATCCTGCAGTGGGAACCTTCGTGTCCCACTTTATCGCAATTAAAACATTTTATCTTTAAAAAGACAATCTCTACACCAATGTAATTGACCACACCCGAAACATGGTCATGACGGTAAAGTAACTTTATTATTTTTTAGTTGGCCCATTTTAAATTTTCTTTGGCGTAATTTTTTTTTTTTTAACTCTGTTCGATGTTTTTTCGAAAAAAACCGACACTCACGAAATGTTGGCAATTTTTGGCAACTTACTGTAAAGTAACGTCGGGCTCGTTTTCAAGATTGTTGAGCACTCTACGGCGTATTTTGGCGTCTTTTGCTGAAATCAAACCCTGGACGAAAATCAGGCATTTAAAATTATTGGCGCTCTGCTAATTTAAAAATCATCGCAGTATTTATTGATTACACTCGTGAAAGTAGTATAATCTTCGTCTTACTTCCATTCATGCATTTCCAACGCTTGTGAAACAGTGACGTCTTTGGACTGAAGAGTTCTATTAATAATTGAACAGTTTCATTAAATTTCAAGTCGTTGGCAAAATATAGTTAACAAACATAGTATATTCTGCTGTGCCTAATTTCCTGAGGAGTAAACAAAGCTTTTTATGGTCAGCCCAATTTGCACAATCCGTATTGTATAAGTCCTCGTAACGTTTAAAATACAAAGCGAACGTAATTTCATTTTTAGGTGCGTACGTGCAGTTTTCAATAGCACTCCATATAGCATTTTGAGAGAACGCGTTTTCTCTATCCTCATTTTGAAATTGGTAAGCGTTTTTCCTTGGTCTAGGTAATTTGGGCTTCGAGCACTTTACTGAGAAGGTAAGTTTGCTTTTAGGCTTTTTTTCTCTTTCTTTTTTCAATTTTGTCAGTTTTATTCGAGACTGTATCTGGATAAGAGTTTTAGGTTTTGGCAATATATATATATATATATATATATATATATATATATATATATATATATCTGTACATTTCCACGCACTTCACTACCTGATAATACTACTACGCTAACGAAAATATGACAATACTGCCATGTAATAGCGTCAATATATATATATATATATATGATAAAATATTGTTTTAAGTTATGCTGTAAAAGTACTCAATATCTTGACTAGAGAGTGTGTAAATATAAGAGTGACCTGAAGTTTACGTTGAAGCATGAAACTGACTGTCGCCACACGATGTTGACGTCATTATCCACTCATATATAAACCTTTCATTTTATTAATCTAAGTTATTAATTTGTGCAAATTCTTTTGAAATTTCGTTATGCATTTATAAATAATCAACTCTGAAAAACTTTTAAAAATATTTTAAATAAATATAGACAGCTTTAAAACTTCTTGGAAAATAAAGGTTCGAGATTTGTATTTAGACATTTGGAAATATATAAAATCTGTCTGAAAGATTATTGGTAGCAAAAATGACGCAAGTTATAATCGTTCTAAAAATGGAGTTGATTCTTGATAGACCAAAATATTCTTCAATTTGATAATTCAATAATGTTGCGTATAGAACCGTTGGATGCAGTGTAGGCATTAGTAGTGACGATAGGGAAAAATCTAATCAAAACCTTGTGAGAGTAAATACCTAGGAAAAAGTTAAAAGTGTACTCAATTTTTACAGACTGTTTACACTGAGTGCACGGGGGAAAGACAACAATGTATATACACAATTTCAGAAGAAACACTCAGAGAGAGAGAGAGAGAGTGAGAGAGAGAGAAAGAGTGAGGATGTGACAGAACAAATTTGTATAAAAATAAACAGTTAAGCAAAAATGGTCATTGAACTTTGGGTTTCTCTGACAGAAAACACTCCATCTTTATTTTAAAATCACATAGATAAGTGTTTAAAGAAAGTTAGTTATGCATGTGTTTAACTGCAAGTCATTTATTTGAATAGTTATTTATATCAATGTTTATTTTTGAACATTACGTTCTGAACTGCTGATCAATATATTTGATATTTTTATCAGAATGCTTTATTCTATAACAATAGGCAATGATGAGAATAAGTTCCTGACAAAAAGAAATCGTACCATCAGCAATGTTACAAAAGCAAAACAAAAATGTCAGTGTATAATTTTCAAGTTGATTTTTATTTCTGTCTTCCTTCTCCCTCTTGATTTAGATTAACAACGGTGGAGTACTGGATAGAGGCTCGGATTGAGAAATCGGAGCAACCGAGTTCGAATTCCAGTCAAATCCATTACATTCACTTACGTGCTAATACCCTTTGGAAAGGTATGAATCCGCTTCTTCTCTCCCCAGCTATGGGCAAATAGCAGGACAGACCGGCCATGGATGGCAACTGGTCTACCGCAGAAAGAAATGGCAACCTACTGCAGAAAAAATCTGCCTCGTCAGTCATGTATCAAAAGATACATGATCGCCTATGCGTGTATCACGCGTGGGACATAACTAAAGCTCTAACTAGTAAGAAAGGAACTCTGTTGTTTAATACCGTTTTTGACAAATTGGATGCAGATACCAAAAAATGTCATTTTTGTACATATTTCAATAGCGACATACACACAGCAGGCTTGAAACGTATGAAAATGGCTACAAAGCCTTGCAGGCAATTTATTATTTTTTAAATTTATAGTCCTGTATGACATTGCTATTCACAGAGGAAATTGAATCTGTCACTTTGATCTATAGCTGGTATAAAATTTTTGCATGTATTTTATAAATGTTGTTATAGACAAGCGTATGGTTGCAAGAAAGAAATACGACAAGAGCAGAAATAGATTTACGTGATTTATTTCAATAGGAACGTGTGGTTTTGGGACAGCTACTTTGTGGTATAGTTCATAAGCCGGCTGCCGACCGGGGTTGATCTCTCATAGTAGTGCTGCTGACTGCCCGTGACAGATCTCTTCCCTGGCCTCCTGTTGACTGCTGTTGTACTTCCCAGTGTGACCCCTTTTATGACGCTTATGGCTTAACAGACTCGAAAAACGACGCGAGTATAATTAGGAGGGAAGCATTTTTATTGGTCGAAAAATAGAAACACTTTAAAATATTATTTTATTTTTCGACCGGAACTCGTGCGTCGGGCTTCTGCGTAGACGACGATAATGGTCATTTTGTGACGGGGCCTTGTCACGTTCACATCCGGCTCTCGCTCTTAAGTATGTTAGTTTATTTGCCTGCAAATCAGCCGAGATATGTCTTATTTTATTTTATAACAAGGCTCCCCCAGATCTCGGTCTGATTTACAGTGAGCGTTAGTCGTGGCATTCATGGACGAAACGACAGATTCTAAAACGTCTGTCCATTCACAGTTCCTGTCTTCGCATAACATATAAAGTGCGTTCTTCATTGTGTGATGTTGTCTCTCGATATTTCCTGAGTTTCTGGTTACAGAATTGTCGATAGACTTCTCCAGTGAAGTGTGTGCCTCGATCAGAGGATACTATGCGTGGAATCTCTCTGTGTCGAAGAAAGAACTGGTACAATCCGCGGGAGGCGTCGATAGCACCGTCTCACGCGCATGGCATGGCTGTAAAGTGCCGGCTGAAGCTATCCAAGATGGTTAGGATGTAGCGTTTTCCCTTTGAGTGGGGCATTGTGACAAAGTCTATAAAGACGAGATCGAATGGTCTCTTTCCTCGTTTGCAGTGGCCAATGGGCCAGTGGGTACGTTTACCGTAGTTGCCCTTGCACTTAGCACACGTGTCGCAAGAATCGACATAGGCCTTGATGTCGCGGTTTTTGAATTCCCACCAGTAGCTGGAAAGAAGTTCTCGCATACGGGTAATACCTGAGTGGTTGTTGCCCTCGTGTGCCTGGTAGAGGTATCTGGGTCGTAGTTTGTATGGTACAACCAATCTCGGAGAGTGTTTACTGTCTCTTATCATCAAAACGGAGGTGCCTAGTTCTAGAAAAAATTGGTGCAAATGTTTTTTGAAAAGCGTAGCTCGGTAGTCGTGAGGATCGATATGAGGTTCGCTTGGAGTGGGTGACTGGAGGGCGCTGATGATCTTTGCCAGGGCGTCGTCCTTCTGTTGTTCATTTGCGATGCCGAGGTGGTTGCAGATTCTCTCAGTGGGGATGGTGGTGGTAGAGTGATAGGCGAAGAATGCGTTGGTGACGCGCTTGTGGGTGCGGGCGTTTTGTGGTGTGTGAGTATTGGGAATGAGCTGTAAACCGTTAAACTCGCCGAGGCACCAAGATGGGATGTATACGCGGAGGTCTGAACCGCTTACCTCGAATGTCCTGCCTGCCGGTGTAGGGTCGTTCGGGGCTTTCGTTTTCTTATGTCCGCAACCTTTGCTGAGCATGTCAGCCCATACATTTGATTCGCCTTCGACATATTCTAAGACGAATTTATAACATGAAATTTCTTCTTGCCATCGTCGTATTTTGGCATTATTGAACTCTCGTTGGTCCAGATATGTTAGCGATCTGTGGTCGGTGAAGATGACGAAGGGGTGGTTGCGAAGGAAATAATCAAATTTCAATATTGCCCACTTTACTGCATATGCCTCTCGTTCCGTCGTGGACCAGTTCTGTTCCGTGGAGTTAAATGTATGGGGAGCGACCGCTATAATATCTTTCTTCCCGTTGTCGGCTTGCATTAATATTGCTCCACATGCGACATCACTGGCGTCGGTGGTGAGTGTGAAAAGTTTGGAGAAATCCGGAAACGAGATGACGGGTGGCGAAGAGAGATGGTCCTTGATTTTTTTGAAGGCTCTGTCGGCATTTTGCGTCCAGAAAAACGGTTTATTAACCTTGTTGAGTTCGTGTATGGGACCCATAAGTTTTGAAAACATATCTGACCTGATTTGTTCGTAAAGACGTGTCTCTAGGAATTGTCTGATCCACGCTAGACGGCCGATAAGGCTTTGTAATTCCTTTTTTGATGTTGGAGGTTTCATTTCCCTGATGGCACGAACGTATTCTGGATCAGCCTTTAATCCTTCGCTGTTTACTATGCGTCCGAGGAATTTTGCTTCTGATGCGAGGAAGGAACATTTATCTGGATTCAGCTTGAGCCCGAATTTTCGGAGGGCAGTAAAAAATTGTTCGGGGGAGAGTATGTACTCCCTAAATGTCCTAGCATGGACCAGGTTGTCGTCGATATAGGAAGAAATGTTGTCACGGGATGTGGCTTCTGCTATGCAACGGGAGAAGATTTGTCCGGCAGATGTAAGGCCGAAGACCAGGCGCGTGTATTGATAGAATTGGTCCTTCCATGTAAATGCTGTTTTGTATCGGTCTCGCTTGTCGATCTCAATTTGCCAGTAGCCGCTGCGTAGATCGAGGGTAGTGAAATATTTATTGCCTTTGCCGATTTTGTTGAACAAGTGGTCGATCCTTGGCATTGGGTAATGGTCAAGATCGACTAAGACCTTGTTGAGAGTTCTTTTAAAGTTAGCGACGAGGCGAATCGATCCGTTTTTCTTGCGTACGGCAAATACAGGGCTATTGAAGCCTTTGGGGTCGCTGCAGTTTTCAATATCTTCATCGGCCATGCGCTTAATTTCGGTATCAACGTCTGCTTCCAAAGCCTGGGCGATCGGATGTTGTTTCTGGCGGCGAGACTGGCCGTTGGTTGGTATGCGGATGGGTCGGATGAATGTGCCTTTGCTGATGCTTTCGGTGCCCATAATATCAGCGTAGCGAATGAGTAAGTTTGCAGTGGCCTCTAGTTCGTCTCGGTTCGGGTGGTTTGGTAGCGATAGCCCCGTGCTATGCTTTAGCCAGGTTAGCTTTTGATCCAGTGTCTGGATGTTTGGCTGTAGTTCCATAGTAGACTGGTTTTCGAAGACGTCAGCTTGGATGCCATATGCTGGATCGTTGGTTGACGATGACGGTGATATGATTGCGGCTGTGTGTGTTGTGTATCCTGAGGAAAGTGTGCGTCTGAATTCTATAGTCACATTTTGGTTGTTGATTAGATAGGAATCGAGCGTGTTGTGACAGGATATTTTGGCCGATCAGGATTGGTGCGGTTTGGGTAGTTACCAGCACGTTAACCTTTTTGAATGTAGGTGAGTCTCGACTGCCGATGGTGTTGTCGCAGGTAAGTTCGCCAAGGGCGGTGGTGCTGCCGTTGATTCCTTTTACTACAACGTCGGAGCGGGTCATGTGTTTCTTGGCTTCTCTGGGTAACTGAGATATTGGTAAGATGCAGGTGGAGCATCCAGAGTCTAGCATTGCGACGCCAGAGAAGGTGATGTCCCTGAAGTTGAAGGTGGATTGGACGAGCGGTGAATGGTGAGCGAGTCCTTGAAAGTTGAAGGTGTGATGGCTGACGTAAGAGAACGGCGAACGAGGCATCACATCTCGTCCTGCCTGAAGCGAATATCCTGTTCCACATCATTTATGGCTTGTATATTATCATTCGTTGAGGCGATATTGGCCTTTGCCCGAGTGCGAGGTGGGTGGTGATATAGGCAGTTGCGTTCATGGAGGCAGGGGCGACCTCTGAGGTAGTTCTTGCACACGCTGATACGTGGTGTGTGCTGATGGTTTCTGCGTGTCGGATAGTGGCCATGTTCGGGAGGGTTGGTGAGGCCCGTCTGCTGTGGGTTTGTTTGCGTGCTGGGTCGGAGTGGCGCGTTTCTTTGTTTTGACCGCTGTGGTTTCTGTGTGAAATACACAGTGTCTTGCAAAGTCGTGTCGTTGGATTTTACACCGCGATCAAGGTATCTTTGAGCTTCGGAGGCTATGCCAATGGCTGAATAGTGGCTGTACATTGTCTTGACAAGATGTGGGTAAAGATTTAAGTTCCAAATTTTCACCTTTTCGCTCATTAGCATAGCGCCGATGATGGAAATAAGTTCATCGACTGTTAAGTCTGTATTTTTGTCTTTTTTGTATTTGTTTTTTATGTGGACGGCTGCCTTTCTAAGGGTGTTTTCGAGTCGACCCGCGAAGTCTGTTAATTTTTCGCCGTCTCGCCGTTCCAGATCCCAGGCTTGACTGAGGTGTTGGAAGTTAGTCATCTGGCTTCCGTGGGATCCTAATAAGTATTCCTTCAGTTGTTCGAAGGTGTATATGTCTTTTTTTGAGTCAACCATCTGCTGAAAGATACTTTGGTCCAGTAAATCTTTAGCAGACTTGATGAATTCGCATTCCAGGCTGGGATAGGTGCTAAGTTCTGGCGTGACGTGGATTGTGTATGCTTTGTTTAGAGCCGTGATGAATCGGTTCACGTCGTGTCCAGGGTGAAAAGTTCTCTCTAGCTTCAATATGTCGCGTATAGTTTGTTGGCGCATCATTAAGCTGTAATCGCCGTTTGTTTGAACGGTGGGAGGTGTTAAAGTTGTTGATTTTAGGGCAGTCAGCATGTCGTTTATGTCGGCTTGAATTTCCTGTATCGTGGCTTCGGAAGGCTGTGTTGGTCCCGTTTTCAAGTTGAATAGTAGTGTTTTCTGTTCCTTGATGAGAGTAAATAGTTCGGCTCGGGTGAAGCTCGTGTAGTCGTCCATATTTCTCTTGCCGTACGCTTCTGACACCAGTGTTATAGACAAGCGTATGGTTGCAAGAAAGAAATACGACAACAGCAGAAATAGATTTACGTGATTTATTTCAATAGGAACGTGTGGTTTTGGGACAGCTACTTTGTGGTATAGTTCATAAGCCGGCTGCCGACCGGGGTTGATCTCTCATAGTAGGTCTCGCTGGTTGACGTGGCGCTACTGCTGCTGACTACTCGTGACAGATTTCTTCCCTGGCCTCCTGTTGACTGCTGTTGTACTTCCCCGTGTGATCCCTTTTATAACGTTTTTTATGGCTTAACAGACTCGAAAAACGACGCGAGTATAATTAGGAGGGAAGCAGTTTTATTGGTCGAAAAGTAGAAACACTTTAAAATATTATTTTATTTTTCGACCGGAACTCGTGCGTCGGGTTTATGCGTAGACGACGATAATGGTCATTTTGTGACGGGGCCTTATCCGACTCTCGCTCTTAAGTATGTTAGTTTATTTGCCTGCGAATCAGCCGAGATATGTCTTATTTTCGTTCTTAGCTATTCCATAACTTTTCTGGGCATCATTTCACTTCTTTACTTCACCTGTCAGTATGTGGCTCTCTATTATCCTTTAAAACTTCCGGTGAATCTTAACTAAAAATACAAGACACAAAGTAAACATTATAAACATCGTTTTTCACTATCTCTGAGGCAGCGTACGTAGTTTTATTCATATTTTAGTCGTAAATTTTACAGATATGACTTCTTTAAAAGTAAATGGCAGTGCACTGGAACTAATTTCGAATTTCTCTAAAAAGGAAGCAACAATCAATAATGTTGTTACAAATGAGATAATATAGCAAGCCTTTCCAACTCATTAAGCTCATTGCGCCTGACAAGAGATTGATGGTAAAACACACCAAATGCCTATCATCACCCAACAACATTCCTGCAAAGCGCTTTTCATACTGCTGATTTCAGAGCAACACTTCAGAATAATCGATAATGAAGACGTATATCACTAAGAGATTTTTTAAGAAGCGAAACTGTCTATGTCGCAGTTTCTCAATATTTTCTGTACACTTCCAAACAAAAGAATGGTCTTATAGTGATTTACGAAGCAAAGCTGAGGTGCGACACAAGACAGAAAGTATTGAATCTCCAGTCGAAATCGAACTCACTAATCAGTCGTAACTGACCTAGCCAGACAAGCTTGCTAACCATTACACTACGTTAGAATAGTGTCAATATATAGCATCGGAATTAGAGTCGTTTACAACTCTCCAGTAAATACATGTTTTTGTGTTGGATTATTATGTTAGAAGTATACTTTGGGCCCCCAAAAGTTATTTCCCCGAAGGAAAAAGGATACAGTTTCGATCTCTGTTGGTGGAACAATTTTTCTGAATTTAGGCCGGTAATTAATAATTTCACTATTTAATAAAATAAGATAAAAAAAAAAAAACAGAAATGTCAACTCAAACGCGTATATCCATTAAAAATAAAGTTTATAGTCATAAGAAATAATGTCGGATAAAAATCCTTACAAAATGTACCATTGTTTACGTTTCTGGTACGAAATTAAAGATCTCGAGTCGTAAAAGTCTCAACGAGATATGTGATTTAGTTAATAGTTTTATCCAAGGATTTGTGAGGATGGCTCCGTGGTCGAATTGATAGAAGCACAAGTTCGTTTCCTTATTGGATAATACGGATCCATGTTCGATTAGTGTTGGAGACCCTTTTTCTTTAGTAGAGCTTCTCAGTTTATCTCGATTATTATCAATTTCAGTTTTTAATAAATAAAAAAACAATGAGGGATAGCAACTCAAACACGTGTATCTACCAAAACTAACGTTTATTTTATTTTATATATATATATATATATATATATATATATATATATGAATTTCAAATGCGTCTCTCTTTTTTAATGTCTTTAAATTTTGCTATTTTTACATATTTGTGCATGTAAGCTCCGCTTTATAGAAACGGCATGTGTATGCTTATGCATGTGTGAGCATAGACGGCCAGAGCAACAGATAAGTTTAGATATAAATAATTGTAAATATCCTATTGATATATAAATGTCATATTTGTAGGTATATACACAATTTTTCTTTTTTGTCTGATATATTTTCTATAAGAACTCCTCACATCTTTCTGGTTTCTCCAGAGCTTCATTTCCTGTGCTTGTATTTCATCAGGAAACTTTTTTATTGTTTTCCATATATTATTTACACAGGAGCCAAAATCTTTTCTTTTTTTGTAATATTTGCTTGGGGGAAATGCTTTAAAAAATATCCAGTCAGAGATATCGGTGAACAAATAAACACTGCATTAACAAAGAGTTATATATAACCAATAAAAATTGTAAAATATGGATTTTAGTTCCCCTAGCCGTTGTATTAATCATATTTAAATTCTTTTAAAGTATTAAAGTGTTGTATCATAGTATTGTGGTGTCTTCCCTTTAATGCAGCTATTGTGAACTCTTCCACTTACTATAAAGTAGTAGGAAAGTAAACCTCGGGGGATCAGTCGACCAGACTGTATAGATATCGGGTCGATCATTCCGGTAGGAGGGAATGTGGACGTGGGCTCTTAATTGGCCTTTTACCCGGGTAGTTAGCTACCTGGATAGAATGTTAGTTAGAGGAGCCGACGTAGACTTGTTATATTGTCACACGTTCCACTGGGTAGGCTATTCGGATCACAAACTCGTTTGTGCCCGGGTGGCGTTAGATCGTAGGCCTAGAATGGCTGGCTACTGGAAGTTCAATCTGTCTTTACTGGACAGGCGGGACTTCCAGGAGCAGCTAACTAGCTTAGTGCAGCGGGAACTAGTGGGAGTGGTTATCGGGAATAAGTGATGGGAGAGACTTAAGGATGGGATTAGGTCCTTCACCACTGATTTCAGCAAACGGCTCGCCCTAGATAGAGCTGAGAAAGTGAAGACGCTTAAGGTAGTTTTTCCCGGTGGTGGCTGGGGGTGGGGAGATCCCCTAGAGATAGTCCTGGAGCGTTTGAGAAGTGAGCGCTACATGGGCCAGGTAATTAGACATAGGTGAAGTAAGATATCTTCCGATGCTGTGAACAGAGAAGAGATCAGAACGGTGAAGAGATCCGTCGAGGTTCCGATCGTTACGTTCGTGAGGTCAATTCCTCGGAGGGACATACTCTTCGGGCCATTGACGACATGTGCGAAGCGTTTCAGCGGCATTTTGATAGCCGGTTTACCAAGGAGCCTGGTCTCTGTGATGAGGAGTTTCTCAGCTATTTGGCTGACTTTCATCGGCTTTCGCCGACTGAAGCGGCTAGCTGCGAGGGAGAGATCACGGAGGGCGAACTCTATGCGGCATTGAAGAAGGTCGGCAGAGGCAAGTCGCCCGGTATGGATGGTTTTCCCTATGAATTATAATTGAGGCTGTCGCACATCTTTGTCCCGATTTTGACTGTGTTCAACAACTGGTTCCGGCAGGGGTCTATCCCCAACCGGTTCACCAGGGGTGTGATCACGTTGTTGAAAAAGGGCAAGGATGTTGGGTGGGAGTTAGATGATTATAGGCCCATAACTCTGCAAAACACAGGGTTAAAGATTTTGACCAAGATCCTGCAGGAGCGTTTGCAGTCAGTTGCCGAGTCCTGTTGGGTCCTGAGCAGACTTGTGCTGTGAGGGGCCGAACAATTCAGAGCAACCTGCATCTGACCCGCACGATCAGATAGGGTGTAAAAAACGACGATGAGGCCGCGCTGATCAATTTAGATCAGTCCAAGGAATTTGATAGGGTTGACCATCGCTACCTTGCGGCTGTCCTGCAGGCCGCCGGATTCGAACACGACTTCTGCCGCTGGATTAGCCTCCTGTATCGCTCCCCCAGTGCTGTGGTACAGGTGAATGGGAAGCTGTCAGGTGCATTTGCGCTGTCTAGGTCGGTTCGTCGGTGTTGTACACTCTCGCCGCAGCTCTATGACTTGGCTTTGGAGCCTCTCCTTCGCCGTTTCAGGGACAGGGCGTGCAGTCCGGGCCTACGTGGAATCGCCGTTCCTGGAGGGGCTCGAGCCAGAGTTTCCTCGTACGCCGATTACATATCTGCTTTCTTGTTGTTCCACAGCGACATTGAGGCGGTACTGAAATCGCATGATCGGTACGAAAAGGTGACAGGGGCCAAGATTAACCACAACAAGTCGTCCGGCTTGCGATTAAGTGCCTGGAAGGAGGTCGATCTTCCGGGACCTTTCGGTTGGACGGACGGTCCTGTTCGCATTCTTGGAGTGTGATTTGGACCCAACTTCCAGCTGGAGAAAAATTGGTTTGAAGTACAAACAAAGGTTGACCCGGCCGGTCAGACTTGGCGTCGACGGAGGTTTCTGTGAAGGGCCGGGCGGAGGCGTATGTCACTTACGTTTTCCCTATTGTCCTTTATCGATTGTCCGTACTTCCTCTCTGTAAAGACCATAGAAAGCCGCTCGAGCGCTCGCTATCATCCATTTTATGGAGTTGACGCAAGCATCATGTCGACAGACGAGTCTGTGCACAACTCTCCGTGCTTCCACTCCCGTCTGAGACTTTATTGGCATTTGTAAGGCTCTTGTTCTTCTTCTTGTGGGGAGGCAAGGCCGCCATGGTTAGTCGCGAGATTTGTTACCTCCATCCATCTGATGGCGGTCTGGGGGTGCCTTGCGTTGAGATTCGTCGACATACGCTTCGCATTACTTATCTAGACCGGATGTGTATGCAATTGGATGAGAACGGCGAATTCTGGAAGGAAAACGCGCGTAAAAACTTTCCATCCGTAAGAAGTGTGCGCTCGTGAGAGGAAGAGGATGGCCATTCACTTCGAGGCGAGGGCTCCTTCTATCACGAGTGTCGACTTGCCCTCAAGCAACTCTTACGGGCGAAGGATGGCCTCTCTGACGCCCAGCCGTTGTCCCGTAAGGCATTATATCAGGTGCTAGTGAGGGGGAACGTTCAAGATGCTTTAAGAGGCGAACTTGGTCTGACGAAGCGGGAGGCTCGCTGCATATGGCCTTGGGCGCCCGGGTTAAGATGTCTCACTAATACTGAGGCATCACTCAACTGGCTGTTAATTCGAGGGGCCCTCTGGGTCGCCAAAAGACTTCGTTCAGCGGGTTTGGCTAAGTCGTCAAATGGTGTTCGCTGCAGTGGGGAGGTTGAGACCCTAGGTCACGCCTTCTTTCATTGTAGTGTCGTAGCTCCATTGTGCAAGTTTGTTGAAGGCATCATGGTTCGCATGTTGCATGGAAAGTTCTTTGTCCTCGAAGCCAGTTCCGTCAGTAGCAATATAGTACCGCCGCTGACTAAGGCTGAGCACTATGTCTTCCTTTGATTACTGGAGGTTATGCAAGTCGTGATATGGACGACACAACAGAAGGAATTCCATGTGTCCGAGAATTTTACCTCTTCCCGACTGATCTTGTTCTTTAAGCATCATGTTAAAGTCAAGATTAAGACAGAAAGGAAGCGTCTCCATCCATTGGAATTTTGTGAAAGATGGATGAGTCTTGCGCATCCCTGTCGAGTGAAAGGTGCTGACTTAGAGTGTTTTTTTATGCCAGTTAGGCTTTAAGAATATTGGGATTACTGGGTTGAACATTGGCAACCCTTCCCGTTTATAGGTTAGTGTAAGTCGTTTTTTGTTTTACTTTATTTTTCTCTTCATTCAAGTTAACTTAGCTAGGGTATGTATGCTCATTGGCCCCTTCTTTTTCTGGACCTTTTTTTTTTTTGTTTAATTCCCCATCCCTCCCATCGTTAGGTGGTTAGTGATGTCAGTTCTCTGGTAGGTGCGCGGCGTCTTTCGTTTCGAGTGTGTTTTTTGTATTTGTTGTTGAGTTTGAATGAGTGTGTGTTTGTAGTGAGTGCTTGGCTTGTACGAATGTCTTATATTTTTCAAGTTCCGCATTGTTTTTCGTCCAGTTAACTGATGTTTCTGCCACAGTTAGGACTGTTGGGTGGTTTTATTACTAACACTATTTTTTTATAGTTTCTGTATATAGTTTTATACACATTGTAATTACTCATTGGAGATGTTTAGATTATTAAATGGTTACTTTATTTCCATCCCCCCTCAGACACTTAGACTATTTAGGACTTCATTGAGTTTCTGAGGCATTATGATGTATGAGGTAAAATTGGTAAGTAAGAATGAGTTGTTTTCGTGAATGGAATATTGTTTGCGTGTTTGGGTCAGTGTTTGTGGCTCGCTAAGTTTTAACAAAAGATGACCAATCTTTTCCCCCCTTCCCCTTTTTTGGCCTTGTGACGTATTTGTACTTTTGTGCAATGAATATTAACAGTGATATAGACTGTTCTACCGAGGCTGTGACTGTTCGCAGCTCCTGTCGAACTCTCTGCATTGGGCAGAGAGGAACTCGGACGAGGCTGTCCCGAAGGGCACAGTTTCATCCGTGGAGGTAGACAGAGCCGAACCCGTTTATGCGGGTTCAACAGGGATTTTTTGGCCGAGCCTACGGGCTCGGATAACCCACGTTAAACTCGGCCTTGTGCCACATGTGCCCTCGTGGGGGGCTACTAAATATCGGAACAGTGATATAGACTGAACGCTGATCAACCGACACACACTCCCAAGTTGTGTAACAGACACTACTGTTGTATTTACTTTTCAATACACTATTTATCTTCAACCACTTGTTTTGTTATTTCTTAACCATTACTTGGTCACAACACAGTTTCTTCAATTATATGAACATGTTTACAATAAAACAAATTGTAAAGAAATCTGTATTGCTACTGTGATGTGTGTTTAACCAAAATAACATAATAATTGGTTTAAAACGAACAGACAAGAAACGTCAAAATAAGTTTTGAAAGGCTCGAAAAAATTACTTCAGAATCATCTAGAATCATAGGAGAGATATGGAATATAAACGTCATCGCATGCGATTGCTCTTAAGTATCTAACTTCATCAGTATTTTAGCCTCGCATTTTCTGAGTAAATGAAATGAAATAATTTTTGAATTAATGATTTCATTGATTATTTCTATTCAGGTTGACTAAAAATTTGATTTTCCACTCTATCTTTTTCTTTCTTATTTTTTCTTTCTCATGACATATGCCCGTCATTCTTTTTTCAGATGATCCAGGTTAACTATGATACTCAGCAAAAATATGTAGATAAGACACCCTACATATACATGTTGACTCTATACATGTTATCAATTTCTGTTAAAGTGCCGTAAAAAATTTTAAAAAAATATAAAGATTATTGTAATTATTATTCAGTAATTGATCGTTCTTGCAGAAAGCGAACCTAACACTCTTCGATCTTGCATGTATTGATTAACTTTAAAATCCGTATGTCAGAGAAATTAGAATTGCCCGACATAAAATTATCAGTTTACAGTGAACTTGTTTTGCTCACGCATCCTGAATTAGTTGTGTATCAGTTGTTGCAATAAGTTAGATTCATTCATGAGCTGTCCATAAAGAGAGAATTGCAAACGATGCTTCTAATGGACTTTGTATCGCTCTGTTTTTTATTTCCTTTAAAAGTTTATAATTCTGCTCAATTCTTGACAGATATATTTGTACAATATTTTAGTATAGATTAAATTGATTTATGTATTTGTGCGTGTCGTGTTTTTGTTTCAAATACCCTCAACAATACTCCTCATTTTGTTTTTACGTTAGAAGAATTTACTTCATCAAACTTCAGTATCAACTATATTATGAAATACTATTATCAAATATATTTTTATTAGATGCAAAAACCTTCGTTTTTATGAAAACAAAATTATTTTTCTTTTTGCTAACTTTTCTTAAATAAACAACGAAAGTACAACCAGTTAAAGCATAATAATTCTCAAATAAATTCAAATGAATAAAGTATGAACATGATTAAAGAAATTTTTAGGCGCATGAATATAATCCAAGAAGTAGTTTATAGCTGCTGCGTATTTCTTAGAATCATGGTTGAATGAATTATGCTTGCACTTGGTTGAAGTATATTGAAGTACCTGTTTTAACATTGAGGCTATCAAAGACGAATTTTAAATAATGTTCATGAAACTAATGTCAACAGCTACTCGGGTTCTTATTGGGTGTACCCAAGTGACAAGGATTTATCCAAACCCTCCCACTTTAATAAAATTGGACAGGTGATGCTTAACGTAACGACTCCCAAGAATTGACTTGATTATACTTCTTTGTATCTCGACTGGTGTTCTCGCTTGACCAGGAATGTACAGCTGTTCATAAAATATATGGAATGTGATCTGGCTTAAGGAGGAATGTACAGCTAAGCAAATATGGTTACTTGATAAGTTTGCTCTTTTGAACTTGAAATGTTTGATTTAATCATGTTAATGTTCAAGTAAAGCCTTATGCACATTGAAATACACTCACACAACTCAATTTGTCGATAAATATTGTGATTTTTATCCAACTTGAAATGATTACACTGAATATACATACATAGGTAGATACATAAATACATAATGGTCTGCTACCCGTTTTCTGAATGCATCTGTCTGCTAGGGCGGTTAGCCAATCCCTTTTGTAGATGCCTTCTCAGGCACATCTCTATTTGTTCAATACTTACATAGCCCAAATGTAGTTTATACAAAAAGAGTGTTCGATCTTGAATGGTCAGCAGTTTGAACAACGCCAATACGCTTAAACCCATGGTGTCGATGACTTGAGACTACCTGATAGCACAAGCTTCCAAACAGTTCTGTCGATAGAATTTCACTCACGTGGCTTAGGACAACTTGTAGTATGGCTTCCATGCACTTTCCAAATATACCACTCGGTGGGAACGCCTCTGTAGACCGATAGCATCCAGATGTCACCTCTCTAACAAATCGAACATAATAAGATGTTATAACCACTTGACCACGCGTTTCACGACATGCAAAGGTTCAAGCAAATTCCCCACATCGTTTGGACGCTCGACTTTATTTGTATATCTTCTATTTTTAAGACAAATCCATTTTCGGTTTTCGTAAACTTTGAGAACAAAGGTAAGCTACTGGAGAAAGGGTGTTACCTTTATCTTCAAAGATTAAACCTAGTTAGGACTGAAAAAGTGATCGACATAAACGTTATAATATGAAAATATTGTAGATTCTTAATATTGAATATATTAATGACTCCTTTCAAAATAATTAAAATAAGATACACGAGTAAAGTTTGCTAATAATGACCAAATGTGAAAAAATATTCGATGATAAAATCAGTTTTGCTCAGTTTTGCTTAGTTTTTACAATGAGGAGAACTTGAAAATCACTAATCGTAATCCTGGAGATTAAACCTAGTTAGGACTGAAAAAGTGATCGACATAAACGAAAAAATATTCGATTATAAAATCTGTTTTGCTCAGTTTTTACAATGAGGATAACTTGAAAATCACTATTCGTAATCCTGGATATTAAACCTAGTTAGGACTGAAAAAGTAATCGACATAAACGAAAAAATATTCGATTATAAAATCTGTTTTGCTCAGTTTTTACAATGAGGATAACTTGAAAATCACTATTCGTAATCCTGGATATTAAACCTAGTTAGGACTGAAAAAGTGATCGACATAAACGAAAAAATATTCGATTATAAAATCTGTTTTGCTCAGTTTTTACAATGAGGAGAACTTGAAAATCACTAATCGTAATCCTGGAGTTTAAACCTAGTTAGGACTGAAAAAGTGATCGACATAAACGAAAAAATATTCGATTATAAAATTTGTTTGGCTCAGTTTTTACAATGAGTAGAACTTGAAAATCACTATTCGTAATCCTGGAGATCAAACCTAGTTAGGACTGAAAAAGTGATCGTCATAAACGTTAGAATATGAAAATATTGTACATTCTTAATATTGAATATATTAATGACTCCTTTCAAAATAATTAAAATAAGATACACGAGTAAAGTTTGCTAATAATGACCAAATGTGAAAAAATATTCGATTATAAAATCTGTCTTGCTCAGTTTTTACAATGAGGAGAACTTGAAAATCACTAATCGTAATCCTGGTCTTGACTTGAACTCAAACTTCGACTACTGATGACAGTTAGGAAATGCATAAATCTCTCACCATGTTGCAGAGTGTGCACTTCAGATATTTATGCACTGTTTAAATCAATATGCATATATTATGTATATACATATATATACATATTTATATCACTGAATTTAATATCTAGTTAAAGAAAATTGTGTAATTCACATAAACACACACACGCACATACGTATATATGTATGCATATATATATTTATATATTTATATATAATTTTTTATTTAAAAATATGATTTCAACTCGCGACATTAGAGGTCTCATGTTTCAAAACAAGAGCCGAAAACTTCAATATAATTATTTGAATTAAATTGAGTTAAATAAGCTCTGTTCCATCTTCAAGCGAAATTTTTTTTGAATAACGTATTTCTGAAATTTACGTGTTTTAATAAGTGAAATCAAAATTTTCATGGTAACAGCTAGGGCGAATTGTTTAAATTGGGTAGGCGTGTGTTGGGTGTTAATAATAAGTATCAGTATAGAGTAACTTTCATAGATGTCAAGTCAGGGAAAGGTGGGGGTGTGTAAATTTTAAACGGAAGAAGTATTAACTCTAGTCTGGTTTGCGTGTCTATGGAGATTTATTTATGTTTTTATTTTATTTTTTATGAAAGGGATTTGTGCATATAAAAAAAAACTGCCGTAACGTTTGTTTTTTGACAAATTCATAAAGGGTTATCTTTTTGTAGGGTATTTAAACTATTTATTTGGGCTATGGATTATGAAAGTTGTTATATTGTATGCTTGTTTTTAGCTAAATATTCAAACCATGAACCTGATGATGTCGACAAAAAACCGTTAATTCATGTCTATTATTTAATAGATTATTATTATTTAGAAGCTTAATAATGTGCAATTTCTCATGGAGGCACAAAGGACATGGGTCATCCCAAGTTTTACATGTTCTAGCCCTGTTTATAATAAAAGAAATCAGACTTCCCTATCTATATATTTTTGGCATCTGAAGGAAACAAATAGGACACCTAAAGTAAAATGGAAAATTATAAACAGGGTTAGAAAATCAAAGAAAAAGGAAAGTAACATCACTAATTACAATGTACCTATCGAATTTAAAAGTAAGTGAAAATTAATTAAAATCAATTAAAATAAAAAATATATAATAACGGATAAATCAATAAAGGTACCTTATATAAGAAAATAGGAAAATAATGACAATAAGGGCAATATTAAAAATATCATTGAACGTTATCAAGGTATTAACAGTAATTTAGTGATAGAGAAAAGATATTTTTGTAATAGGTAAGTGATGTGACATTTTGGAAGGAGATAGAAAGGACGGTGGAGAATCATAATATACATTGCAATTGTCAAATGATAATAGTTCATGCAATCGTCAAATGACAACAGGTTCACGCAAGGGGGAAAGAGAAGGAGAAGCAGAAATCACAATGTAACTGTGAAATGATGATAATTCACGCAAGTTCAGTAAGAGTCTAGATAAGTTTAAATCTACTTCGGTGACGACATTTAGAAATTAAGTCATTCCTTTGGTTTAATAATATATTTGGATTTCCAAATTTAGTAATTCTAATTTCCTCTTGTAGGCATAGATCACATCTACCTTTAAAATTACTGGGAGTGTGAGTAAAACCTATGATTTTCTAGTCAATCTGAGGGTTCAATTCTTTTTCCCTCAATTCCCAAAACCTTTTGAAAAGTGCAGTTTGGAATTTCAATTTTGGGTTAGAAAACGAGTGCCGATGCTTATATAGTCGTTGTTTCCATTCACCCGCGGAAATTCCAATATAAATATTGTGGTTGTTTTTGTTCTCTTTAGGGTAAATGGTTGCATTAGAGGCTCTGCATTTTCCTTCTACTGGACAGAGTTCACTATTTCTACAATTACATGGGGTATCCATACTAGTTAATTGTTGATACCATAGAATTTATTAAGAATAACTTTATTATGGGAATCAATAATTTTATACAAATTATTTGTACAGGAACAACTTATTTTAATAGTTTTTCTATTGAAGACTCTACTTAGGGGTGTCATTATTTTTAAATATTTATTTTTAAGTTTTAAGAACAGCTGTCCGATGTTAATTTTGGATAACCTACAGAAGGCGGGGGGAACCATATTACATTTCTTTTTATTATATTATATTTATATTTATTTATTATATTTTTATTTAATATAATATTATTTTTGTTATTAGATTTATGAAGGTTTTCTGCCTTCTTTCTTTTACTGGGTATTAAATAAATAGGTCATTTCTTCTCTCTTTTTTTATCCCTTACTTTCTCGCCTCATATCTAGACTTACACTAGTTCCGCGTTTTTATTTGCTCTTTTTCCCCATTTTTCTTCCCTTCTCTCCTTCTTCTGTTTGTCAAGTTTTATTTCACTTTATTTTTGTTTTATTTCACTGATTGGTTTGAAAAATCCTTGTAAATTGAAATAAAATTTACAAGGTGAAAATGATCATTAACCTAATGTAATTTTAATTCCGATTGTATAAAATATGCTGCTCTGTTTAATTAAAACATTGAGCTCTATGCGTGAATCAGTTTTAATATTTTATATTGTATTAATAGAATTCACTTGGATTATATACCAACGGATTATTACCGTTCTCTCTCTCTCTTTCTCGCTCTCTCTCTCTCTCTCTCTATATATATATATATATATATATATATATATATATGAGAGTGAGAGAGACAGAAAGAATTAGTCTGAGTGTGCCAGTGAGATTGGATAATTAGACTCCTCCTCAGAAACTGTCAATTATAGACTCCATTTTCAGAAGGTTCTAACAATTTATATAGGAGCATTTGATGGTCTGTTTTGCTAATATCCTGTGCATTTTTATGTGTGTTGTACATAAAAATGAAAAATAAAGCAAAGAACAAGGCATGAAATTCTATCTACATTTCTATGTTCACAATTCAAATTGGCTCCGATAACTCTTGTAAGTAATTATTACTTTTTTCAAAACATCTTTTCTTGAAGGATTCTATTTCTGGAATACTCCGCTAGTGAAAGAGAAAAAGAAGCAGAAAAAGAAAAGAGTAACGACTTTACCATAAGCTGTCTAATAAAATGTATTTTGGGCTATCGAATTTTTTTTTGTTTTTGTTTTTTTCATTTTTTGTTCTTGCATTCAATTATCTACCATCTTCAAATTTTTCCTTTTTCATAAACCAGAAATCCTGCATAGATGTCTTTATCCTCTTTCTCCTTTCCCTTGAAGTCGCTGTTTACCGATTATTCAACAGATTCACTTCTCGGAGAGAATATTTTCATCGCTTAGACTAGAAAATACTTTCCTAATTTTTTTCTTCACTCTGACTGGAATAATGTACTTAGGAATATGAATGAGTGGTGGATAAATCCAAATTTGCGCAAACATTTTTTGTATTTATATACATTACTAAACCCATACATACATAAATAGAATAAGCTATAGTTACTTAATTGAAATTTTTTAAAGCTGGTAATATTTCCGCATTTTATCAGAGAAAAAACGTTTTTTTTAAATCAAATAGTTGAGGACAGCTTTATTTCATGATAATGTTAGACGCTATTTTTAGTGAATAAAATTAGCAAGACAAATGCTTTATATGGGAATATTGCAATGGCAGTTGTTATACTAATTTTTAAATTTGGCAGCTTTTAAGAATAAAAGAGAATGTTCTATTAAAATTTTAAAATCATTAAATAAATATGTAAATATAACTTGAACAAAAAAACTTTTATCACACAAAATGTCTAATGAAGCATGCCGCCTTAGTTTAGTAAAAACGATTTCTATTCTGCATATGCGTGATCAATTGCATTAATAGCAATGTAGCATCAGATTTTATATTTGTGCATTAACCAGTATTTCTGCGTCGGAGATTCATTGCGTCATTGAAATAAATCCTGCCTGATTTTAACAAAATGTCTTGATATAATATATCTAAAAATAACCTTATTTTAATGTTTGTTACAATTAATGTTTTCACGAACACGACATTAAATTATGTACCCTTTATACATATTACGTATATTCATCTTTTTGTGCTTAAGAATTATGTGTGTGTGTGTTTGTGTGCAAGTGATGCTACGTTATGAAATTTTAATATCTCCTATTATCATGACTAATTTATTTAAGGTGAACGGTATTATTATGTTATTTGTGTTTTGATAAGTTTCAAAAGTCCATATAGACGCGCTGAACTCTATGATCATTGGGTAAGTGTAAATCTTAAAATAAGAACACTAATAATAACGATATAATATTTGATTTATGGACCAACATGGCGTCATGACAATATGTGACTATGAGAGTTAACTGTAGTTGGTATATATTACATATAAGTGGGTGGAATCACAAGCAAAAAGGCATTTCTTCAAATTTTCTTCTAATGTAATAATATAATCTTCAGTATATTTTGAAGCACTGTCACTAGCTGAATATTTGGCATTTTCTTCTTCTGGTTAAAATGTATGTATGTCAGCAGATTTATATTGTTTGGTTTAAGCAGTGATCTGTGCGACACTGTATCCACTGGCACTGAACAGACTCTTTCATGACACTTTGATTGCTGGGATGTACAAAAGCTGGTGTGATATTAGTAGTGTATGGTCCTTTCGTGACTCGAAATGGGTAAAAGAAATGGGAAAAACTTGATCTCTTCGTTCGCTTTATCTTCTCTGGTTGTAGGAATCTGAGTCTTCACTTCTTCATTTCTCTGCTGCTGCCTTGTTGCGGTTATTTTTTAAGCAGCATCTCACTCAAGCCTTACACTTTAGATGTCGTTCCAGGGGTATGGCTTTGGTTTTGAAGGCGGAATTGCTGGTGGGATTTTCAGGTTCTTTCTTGACTTGTGCGGATGGCATCATCAAGGTCTGGACGCAGCTATCAACTGTTGCAATAACCTCAGTCTCATCTAAAAAGTGGGGTGAGGTCAAAGAAGCAATTCATGTACATGACACTCTTTGCCTTCTTTATCGACCTGCTTTTCAGGTCTTCCCTCATCGCCTTTTACGTTTCATTCATCAGGAATGGCACAATTTCTTTTTCCACCATAACAGAGAATGTGGTTCTGAGTAGACATGATGACGGACAATATCACTTAAGTCTACAAAAATCTGTTCAGAGATGACTCACTTGTTTTAAATACTAATGCCGGTATCTTTGGGCATGAGATGACATCTTTTTCCATCCATTGTTTGATCGATTTTCTGCTTTCGACTGAGAAAACGCTGAAGCATCTTGTATGTTAATCCTCATAACGTCACAACAGTATACATAAGAGCATCTTGCATATTTTTTTAAGCGTTTCACCCCCAAGCAAGGCGGGAAGCCACGAGGACGCAAGGGGTTACAGAAGATTTGGAGCAAGATCAGATAGGAGTGATAGAGGAAAGGATGAGAAGAATAGTGGATAGATCAAGGCAACTGGAGATGTCGATTGAAGATTGGAGATTATAGCTCTCAGGGAAACTGGAATATAGAAGGGAGTTCCAGGCGAGAGGTGCAAGACATGAAGCTATTGGAGTAGAAGAGACGGCTACATTTAGTAGTTTCGACAGTGAAAGGGTGAGAGCGGGATGCCAGTTTTCATTCAGGTCTCTTTTTTTACTTCCAGCTTCGAGAGAAGCCCTGGATTACATTACATTAGACCTCGATTGTTTTGTCAATTCTCTACATTTTTAGAGTTTTTGAGATGGATAAGTTCAAATTATGATCCACACACCTAAGCCACTGATCTGGGAAATATTCAAATGCCTTGAACATATTAATTGCATTATCTGTAGTTGTCAGTTTTTCTTTCTAATCCTCAACTTTTCCAGTATATTAATGAAAAATTGTCTAATGTAACAAAGTTAAGATTCCCCAAGGGTTCGGAAGATTGAATTAAGTGGCTTTTGTAAGCATTTCTCTTATGTCGTCTGATTGGCTTATTCAAACATAATGTGCATTTCTTTCGAAAAATCTTTGCTTTTTTAAAGAGATTAATTTTGATGTTGATGTTAACCTGTGAATTGAATGTAAAACTGGATCTTGCTTTTGTGTCCGTTTACATAAGTATAGCTGCGAAAGTGTATCATTATTCTGTCACTATTATAAAAAAATCAGTAAAAAATTCTTTATTTTAATTTTATTCAAATTGAATGTTTTATTTTTTTATTCTTTCATAGTTGTTATTGTTATCGTATCTGCCTTTATTTCAATTAGATTTTGTATTTTGTTCGCAGCCATATTTGCGTAAACGAAAGCAAAATCAAAGTATTTTTTAAAATCAATTCACTGCAAACAATGCTGTAATGTCACTCAGAACCAAGAAAGTGAATGAGAAAGAAAAGACTTTAGAGAAGGAACCGAAAACCCAATTCTAAACAGGAAACAAGGGATAAAACTCTATTGCTCTTCAAAAGATCGGGTGAGAGTGTGAACCTGTCGATAGGCGAATTTGACCGAGAAAAAAAGTAAATAAATAGTAAATAAAATTTCAGTTTAGGCGGAGATGTTAGACGTATAGAGTTGAAGTAGAATCTAAAAAAAAAAAAAAAAAAAACGGAAACCCAATCCTAAACAGGAAACAAGTGATAATTCTCTTCTGTTTAAAACCGGGGGAGGATTGTGTAGTTCTATATTCTATTCACCCGCTAAATTGAAAATCGGCTGTGTCATAGTCACATCTTTATTGTAATTTGTTCCTCCATTTTAAATCTGTTCCACATAATTTCACTATATATGTCATATTCAAACAAAGCAAACGACAAAAATAAATATAATTTTTTCATGCAAAATCCTCTTATTTCACTTAATGAAAATTTTTATAAAACTTTTTTTTATCCAACTCATAATGAAAGCGTTAGTTTACATTATTGAGAAACTATTAGAGAGTTAGGCAGATAAACAATTATATAATTCCTCATCCCGAAGTCCTCGCACTGTACATTTAAACTAAAAACGAGTTAACTTACCACTATATTACCTTGTACTCGCTATAAAGTTGTGGGTAGAGGTCAAAGAAATTTGTTGTGTTGGCCCATTTTACAGCGAAGTTTTTCTCCGCATTTCGCAGAGAGAGAGAGAGAGAGGGGGAGAGAGAGAGAGTAATCAGGGTCTCTCAATTTTCCACCACAACCCTGAAATAAACCAATATACGCCCACACACATGTCTCTTGGAAGGCTGAAATGATCGCCGGAACACTGCGGTGATGTTTTCTGGAAACTATTAGTTCTACTTATGATCAGAGACATTAATTATTATTTTTATGTTAATGAAGGAAGCATAATGACGTCTTCAATGTTGAAGGAGTAGATAAAATTTAATTTTCAGTGTCTTGAATTGAAACTGTTTATTAGGTTGGATTTTTGTGTAATGAACAAAAATGTGATGTCGAAGTGTTAATTTCCTCATTTGCAAAAAAAAAAAAAAAGAAAAAAAATCTGTGACTGCCTAAAAATTCAAGGAGAAATCAAAAATTTAAGAATAATTTCTGGAGGTGGACATAGTGGCAGGGAGTCGGTATGTGTTTTTTTTTAAAAAAAAAAAAAACACCTACGCACGTGCGAACACATACGCGCACGCGCGCCCTAAATATCATACCGGTTTTAAACAGAAGAGAGCTACAAATCTGTCCCTTAGCTCGCTTTTACCATCCTAAAGAGACAAAAAGTTATTGGCAGTAGAGAGAATTTTTAGAAGACATCTTAGTGTGACAAAAAATAGTAATAATAAGGAAAAGGATTCGGTTTTAACTGGGTTTTTCACACCTCGTTACATGCAATGACATAATTTTGAAACGATATTACTAATCATCGAGTATTTTATTGATATTAAATTTTATTGAAGCAAAACTAGTAATTGTCACATCCATTTCTATGTTCGCGTTAGATATATATATATATATATATATATAATGTGTGGTGTCATATATATATATATATATATATATATATATATTAAAAATTTCTCAGAGTTAACCTGTAAAAAAAGACAATAGGAAAACTGTAATAGTAGCCGATGCGTTTCATCCAATGTGGACTTTTTCAAGGCAAAAAACGAAATGAATTTATTAAACAAAGTAACTAATAATAACAAAACAAATTGTCCTTAGCAACTGGAAGAATTTAGAGAACGCTATTTTCATACTGTTAACTGAAAAACTACGTCAAGTACTGTCACCTGTGGAGATATTGTTTTTATTGTGTTGACGGATTCAACCATTTTCTTTTGATTTCTTGATACTGTTGTGTACGTTTACTTGGGTGAGTAGTAATTCTGTTAAGAAAGGTGGTGGCACTCATGAGGATTTTTCTTCTGAGTGAGTTATTTTCTTTCATTATGAGTGTAGCATTTTTAAAATCAAAATTGTGGTTGAATTTATTTCTATGTATGACTTGTGCATTAGCTAAGTTGTTTTTTGTGAGGTCTCTTTTGTGCTCATAAATGCGTTTTCTTTTAATTTCTACTTAATATATTGGGAGGAACAGTTTTAGAAATTTATTTTATAAATGCCTGCTTGAGAAATATTATTGCTATTAGTGTTTGAGGATCTGAGTATATCCATAATGGTTTTGGAAATATTTGTGACTATTTTAAGATTATTTAGATGGGATAGGTTGTTCTGCATAGTGGACGTAACAGTTTGTCGGTAGTATTATGTATGGTTTTTAAATGTGTTTTCTATGTATGTTTCTTCTTTAAGTAAATATTGGGGACTGCAGATTCTTAATGCTCTCAGATAGAAATCTATAATAATTCCAGATTTAATTTTAGAAGAGTGGTTTGTGTAGAAACTGATTAGATCATTTTTGTTTGTAGCCTTTCTGTAAACGTCAAAATTGAGTTCGTTATTATTTCTATGTAATATATCTAGAAAAAGAAGAGTTGGTTTCAGTTTCAAAAGTGAAGTCTATTGTAGGTTCAACGTTGTTAAGTTTGGAGAGAACCGTTAAATTAGTGTTTTGTTGATATATTAATAATGAGTCGTCTGTGTATCTGAAATATGAACAGTTTGTAGGGAGAATGTTTTTGAATGGGTCACTTTCTAGAAATCCTAAAAATAGACAAGCAAGAAAGCCGCTGAGAGGAGATCCCATTGGTAAACCACATTTTTGTCTGTAATGTTGGTGAGAAACATTGCTTGGTGATTAGCTGGCATATTTTTAAGATTTTATGTGTAGGTAGAGGTAATTTAATTTTTGCTTTTGTTAGGTTTTTTAGTAGATTTAAGCATTTCTCTCTGGGGACGTTTGTGTATAGAGATTTTATATCTAAACTCGCCATATATTTGTTTTTAATGTCTATGTTTTTTAATTTGTTTAGGATGTCACCTGAATTTTTTATGTGTGATGGATTAATAGTGTCGAGAAGTGGATTTAAAATTCTGCTTAGTTTGCGGGCTAGTTTATATGGGGCGCTGCCTATCCCTGATATGATAGGTCTCATTGATATGTTCGGTTTATGTGTTTTTGGTAATCCGTATAATATGGGTGTTTTTGGATGGTATTCAATAAGTTTTATCCAGAAGTATTCATTTTTTAGTAGCTTTTTGATGTCGCTTGTAAATTTGTGTGTTTCTTTTATAGTTTTGTTTTCATTTACTTTTTCATAGATGTTAGTATCGTTAATGACCTCTCTCATCTTCTGTTGGTAAATGTGTTTATCCATGATTACAATTCCCCCGCCCTTATCAGAAGTAGATATATGGATGTTTTTGTTGTTAGCTAATTCTTTCAGAGTTTTGATGTATCTTCGAGGAAGTGCGGTGTCATTCGTATTTTTGTATGTAGCTGTGATTACGTTCTGAATATAGCCTTTGGTAAAATCGTACTCATTGTGGTGATGATTTTTAATTATGTAATCTGTGGTGTCATATTTCGGTATTCCAGTGGCAAATTTCTGACCAAAGCTGAGTGCTTCTAGTTGTGTATCCGATAGTTGGAATTTGGATAAGTTTGTTATTAGGTCTTTTCTGTCGACATTGGACCATTATGAGTTTACTGAGTTTGTTTTGCAAAATACAGACATTCTTCTTATTAATATATTCGATTGATCTTTTTACTTCATTCTTACTACACACAAAAATACGATCGACACCGCACTTCCTATATACAGTGTATCACAAAAGTGAGTACACTCCTCACATTTCTTCAAATATTTAAGTATATCTCTTCATGGGACAGCACTGAAAAAATTACCTTTTGACACAATGAAAAATAGTCTGTCTGCAGCATATATAACAGAGTTAATTTCTTTTCCCCTCAAAATAACTCAAAATATAGCCATTAAAAGCTAAATCCCTGGCAACAAAAGTGAGTACACCCCTAAGAAACTACACCCCTAAATGTCTAAATTGAGTACTGCTTTTCATTTTCCCTCCAAAATGTCATGTGACTCATTAGTGTAACTATGCCCATGTGCTTATGGGGAGCAGGTGTATTCAAATTTGTAGTGCAGCTCTAACACTCTCTCTTACCGGTCACTAAAAGTTCCAACATGGCACCACATGGCAAAGAACTCTCTGAGGATCTTAAAAAACGTATTGTTGCACTACATAAAGATGGCCAAGGCTACAAGAAGATTGCCAACACCCTGAAACTGAGCTGCCATCTAGTGGCTAAGATCATCCAGAATTTTAAAAATAGCAGGGTCCACTCAGAAAATTTTTTCCAGGTAGGTCGTCCAAAGAAGATTGAGCGCATGTGCTGAGCGTCACATCCAAATGCTTTCTTTGAAAGATCGGCGTAGGAGTGCTGTTAGCATTGCTGCAGAGATTAAAGAGATTGGGATTCAGCCTGTTAGTGTTCAGACCATACGCCGCACACGACATCAAATTGGTGTGCATGGCTGTCACCCCATCCATGCACACCTTTTCTGAAGGCAATTCAATATCTGCCTGCAAACAGTTTGTAAAAGACATGTCAACAAAGCCCATAGATTACTGGAACCATGTCCTTCTGGTCTGATGAGACGAAATTTAATTTGTTTGGTTCTGATGGCCTTAAGCATGTGTTATATGACCAGGTGAGGAGTAATAAAGATAAGTGTGTCATGCCTTGTTCAAGCATGGTGGTGGGAAACATGAACTCCAACATGTACTTTCAAATACTGCAGCAGAGCATGATCCCTCCCTCCAGAAACTGGGTCGTTTGAGCAGTGTTCCAGTTTGACAATGACCCCAAACACACATCCAAGACAACCACTGCTTTACTGAAGAGGCTGAGGGGTAAGGTGATGGACTATTTTCATGTCTCCAGAACTTTGAACCCAATAGAACATCTTTGGGCCATCCTCAAGCAGAAGGTGGAGGTGCGCAGAGTCTCAAATATCCGCCAGCGCCGCGACGTCGTCATTGAGGAGTGGAAGAGCATTCCAGTGACTACCTGTGAAGCTCTGGTAAACTCCATGGCCAAGAATTAAAAGGTGGCCCCATAGATAATGATGGTGGCCACAAAAATATTGACAGTTGACATGTTGTATGTTAATATTGACAACTTTTCCTAAACAGGATGTACTCAGAATTGTTGCCAGGGATTTAAATTTAATGACTATATTTTTGAGGGAAAAATTAATTAACTCTGTTATATATATATGCAGACAGGCTATTTTTGATTGTGTCAAATTGTCATTTTGTCATTGTTGTCTCTTTAATAAAAAGAAATGTGAGGGGTGAACTTTTTTATCAGATACCAAAAACAGTACAGGATTTACATTAGTCGGACTATTGTCCTCATCTTTGTCGCCATATTTGTCACAACGTTTCGGCCGTTGTTTAAATCCGGCCTTCTTCAGGTGGTTGGAATTTCGACCTGAACCATTATTTCGATCGCTGGGGTAGACTGTTCTAATTCCATACATGTTTGATGGATGTCATGAGTTATCAGTTATCTCCTGCTAATTTTCCTCTGAAAGTTCTCCACTGCCTTAACCAGGAATAGAACTCATCTTCTTTGGGTCTGTCACTGGATCTAACCAACGCCTTTATCCACTCTGCCATGTGTCCTTGAGGACATCTGGGTATGAACTTCTGAGTATTATAATAATTTTATGTGCATCATTTTTACCAGTGCTCATATTGCAATTTTTTTCTGTTATCATTGCATGTCTTTACCAGAGTTCATAAACTTTGTTATCATTGCTTTTCTCTGGCACTCCTTATTACTGGTTCCCATATTGTATTTATTTCTATGAAAAATAAACATCAGGAGATTTTTGTGGCCTAGCATATGTGCTGATTCCTTAAAAAATTTTCCAATGGTGTTTCCCTGTCTATGATCTCAACATGATCCCACAGGGGCGGTGATCTCCTTCTCTCGCCATATGTGGTCAGCCACGCCTGATTTTTCTACTTCCCTCGCGTTACAGCTTTCTGGTGTTCTTGAAGCCTTACCTTGAGGAGGCGGCCTGTCTCTCCTTTATATTCCTTTCCGCAGCTGCATGGGATAGCGTACACACAGTCTTTAGTCATGTTCCTCTCTAATGGGGGTCTCACTCGTTTAGATACCTGCAAAGTGTTGTCCCTTTTTGAAGACTTGTCCTGATGTTATATGGACCGCAGATCCTTTGTATTTTCTCTGATAACCCCTTCACATAAGGCAGGCAGACTGTTTTTTGGAGTGTTGTTGTCCTCCTCCTCCTCCTCCTCCTCTTGTACCCGCCTATCCCAGTTTTGGGGGGGCTGCTGCCATGTACCCAGTGTAGTTGTTGCGTTGTGTATTACTACTTATACTGACCAATTCATTATCTAACGTCTCTGGATCGCCATTATGACTTTTTTCGATGTTGTCCTCATCGGACGATCCCCATTTTTTACGCTGTATGGATGGTGGGAGTTGAAATTGAGGTACTGTCCGGTGAATGTTGGTTTACGGTATACGGATGTCTTGAACCCATTCTCTGTTCGAGATATTAGTACATCCAGGAATGGGAGTGAGTTGTTAATCTCTTTCTCCATTGTGAACTGTATCGAAGGTCTTATTGAGTTCACATGGTCCAGAAGAACCTGGACTTCTTCCTGATGTGGCCAGAGTATGAAAGTTCTACGTACCGTAACCATATAGTTGGCTTTAGCGATATAGACTCTAATGCCATTTCTTCAAAGTATTCCATGTATATATTCGCCATTGCTGGTGATAATGGCGAGCCCATTGCTAAGCCCTCATCCTGTCGATATATGTGAGATCCCATTCCGAAGTGTGTTGTTTGTGTACAGAAAGTCAACATCTCCATCAGATTATCTATTGGAATACTATTGGAAGACCAGAGAAGGATCCAAAATGACCTGGATAAATCCTTCAGACATGAATTTGATGTAGTCAAGGCTCGCCAAGTGCAAAAATTAAATAGATTGAAAGATCAGAAGGTGACACACAAGGTCCATCACCCACCAGTGAAAGCAGTAGTCAACATCAGCCAATATCAGCTGAGTGCCTCTGAGGAGTCAGTATTGAATAAGGGTCTCAACTTCGCCACAACCATCAGGCGGGTGCCATACTTGGACATCATTGCCAGAGTAGAGGAGGTGGCCTTGAACATCCCTCAGGCTCAGGCGGATGAAATGAGATAGAAAGTGAGACAGGCCTTGGAGAGAGCCAAGCTGCCCAGGTCTAACATAACAAAACTGGAGAGACTGGCGATTGAATCACTATAGAGGAATGAGAACATCATCATACTACCGGCTGACAAAGGTAATGCGACTGTAGTGATGGACAAACCGGACTATACAAGAAAACTGGAAGACCTCATTAGCAATGGTAGCTACAGCATAGTGAAGAAAGATCCTACTATGAAAACGGAACGCAAACTGTCACAGATCCTAATCAAGAACAAGGATCACTTCGCACCCAAGACGTATAGGCAGTTATCGCAGCGTTACAGCAAGTTACCTCACATATACGGTCTCCCTAAGATTCACAAAGACGGTATTCCACTCAGGCCGATTGTTAGTTGCCAAGGCTCTGTGTGCCACCCTCTGAGTCGCTTCCTTGTAGATATAATTGACCCATTGATCGGAAAGTCTCCTTCATATGTCCGAAACTCCGCCCACTTCGTGGAAATAATCAAAGATGCTCCCATCCTATCCAACCAGATGGTGAGCTTGGACGTGGTGAGTCTGTTCACCAAGGTACCCACGGAGGAGGCACTCTCAGTAGTCAGAGATAGACTCTTCCCTAGAGGAGCGGACCAGTATTCCAATAGATAATCTGATGGAGATGTTGACTTTCTGTACACAAACAACACACTTCGGAATGGGATCTCACATATATCGACAGGATGAGGGCTTAGCAATGGGCTCGCCATTATCACCAGCAATGGCGAATATATACATGGAATACTTTGAAGAAATGGCATTAGAGTCTATATCGCTAAAGCCAACTATATGGTTACGGTACGTAGATGACACTTTCATACTCTGGCCACATCAGGAAGAAGTCCAGGTTCTTCTGGACCATGTGAACTCAATAAGACCTTCGATACAGTTCACAATGGAGAAAGAGAGTAACAACTCACTCCCATTCCTGGATGTACTAATATCTCGAACAGAGAATGGGTTCAAGACATCCGTATACCGTAAACCAACATTCACCGGACAGTACCTCAATTTCAACTCCCACCATCCATACAGCGTAAAGAAAGGGATCGTCCGATGCTTACAACATCGAGCAAAAGTCATAAGTGGCGATCCAGAGACGTTAGATAAGGAATTGGTCAGTATAAGTAGTACCCTACAACGCAACAACTACACTGGGTACATGGCAGCAGCCCCCCAAAACTGGGATAGGCGGGTACAAGAGGAGGAGGAGGAGGAGGAGGACAACAACACTCAGAAAACAGTCTGCCTGCCTTATGTGAAGGGGTTATCAGAGAAAATACAAAGGATCTGCGGTCCATATAACATCAGGACAACCTTCAAAAGCGTGACAACACTTCGCAGGTATCTCTCACGAGTGAGACCCCCCCATAGAGAGGAACATGACTAAAGACTGTGTGTACGCTATCCCATGCAGCTGCGGAAAGGAATATAAAGGAGAGACAGGCCGCCTCCTCAAGGTAAGGCTTCAAGAACACCAAAAGCTGTAACGCGAGGGGAAGTAGAAAAAATCAGGCGTGGCTGACCACATATGGCGAGAGAAGGAGATCACCGCCCCTGTGGGATCATGTTGAGATCATAGACAGGGAACACCATTGGAAAATTCGTAAACTTAAGGAATCAGCACATATGCTAGGCCACAAAAATCTCCTGAGCCGACCAAGCATAGAAATAAATACAATATGGGAACCAGTAATAAGGAGTGCCAGAGAAAAGCAATGATAACAAAGTTGCAATATGAACTCTGGTAAAGACATGCAATGATAACAGCAAAAAATTGCAATATGAGCACTGGTAAAAATGATGCTGAAAACATTATAATACTCAGAAGTTCATACCCAGATGTCCTCAAGGACACATGGCAGAGTGGATAAAGGCGTTGGTTAGATCCAGTGACAGACCCAAAGAAGATGAGTTCAATTCCTGGTTAAGGCAGTGGAGAACTTTCAGAGGGAAAATTAGCAGGAGATAACTGATAACTGACATCCATCAAACATGGCACGTGGAATTAGAACAGTCTACCCCAGCGATCGAAATAAAGGGTTCAGTTCGAAATTCCAACCACCTGAAGAAGGCCGGAGCGTACAACGGCCGAAACGTTGTGACAAATATGGCGACAAAGATGAGGACAATAGTCCGACTAATGTAAATACTGTACATAATACCTCATCTCAGAAATATAGACAAACTCTACACTGTATATATATATATATATATATATATATATATATATATATATATATATATTGGTAATTCCATATCAACTCAACCAATGTTCCCATGGCCACCATCTTAGATTTTTTCAATGGCGTGTTTTCTAAGTTAGCATTGAATAATTTTTTAAGTTTTTATGAGTGAAAGATAAGGAATGGATGTGAGTTAATATGGAATTCAAATGTCTTACTAAGATTTCAAAAAAACTTAAAAATTTTATTTAGTGGGGGTTTGAAAATTTGTGTCACCTAGGAATCATGTAACTGGTGTAAACAAATACCTCAACATTTTTCATAGGGTATGTCATCAAATAATTATACTAACTTTTTTATTCTATTGCTAATGGCTTAGCTTCTATGGGTAGCAAACTACCCACCAAAACGTCTAGTAGATTATAAATCTTAGGTGTTTATTAGGATCATTGAGTGATATATACTTTTATATGCTTTTTCATCCTGTTTATAATTAGGGTGCATTTGGCTTTATTCTTTCGACGTTGAGTAGTGTTTGTTTAATGTTGCAAAGTTCTTTAATATATCCGAAGAAGAGATTTCAAAGTTCTATAATATATCCGAAGAAAAGATTACTTTGGCTCAGTAAATCATGTTTTTATAAAGGTTATTTTGTATCTGTGAGTAAATTACTTTTGTAGATACGAGTTTTCTGGTAATGTTTTTTTAATTATTATTATGGCTATTGGCATCGTCAACGAAAGATGTTTTATTGTTAATAATTAAGTCGTGAGTAAAGTGTATGACAGAGTTATTCCCAAAAGGTTACTTTTATTGTTTTAAATTTCTTCTAAGCTGTTTGCTAATATGAATATGTCGTTGATGTAGCGTGCGTATATAGGTGCGGGAACTTGGTGAAATTATTGAAAATTTTGTTTTCTATATAGGCACATATAGGCTCGAACCCATCGCTACACTGTTTAGAGTTGTATGAAATATGTGTGTGTTTTTGTATATGTGTGTGTTTGTGTGTGTGCGTGTCTTAATGATATACAACTCAGGCTTATAATAAGTAATTTGAATGACGAAATCCTGTTAGTTCCTCGAAAGAATTTCCGCAGTCTAATGTCGTTGTCGCTGGAATTATACATACAAGGAGGTAACGAAATACAACAATGTTGGCCACTATTATATATCAAGAAACGGTTAATGTATAGAGACACTTGACATTAAATTTAAATTCTAAATTTTTTGTCGTCCGATGTATCGAGACTCAAATTCTATTTAGGAAGCAATTCATTTAAACAAGTTTTAAATTCAACCTACAAGGTTTGTTTTTAACTTTTTTTAATTCTATTCTATTCGAAAAGATGTTGTATACCAAAATTGTGTATAAACTATCCAAAATTAATATTTTGTTCTGTTTTGTCCAGTAAGATTCGACCGCCTCAGTTATTACCAAGAATTGGATGTTGTCATTATGGTAAACAAGATTTTGTTGGTTACATACTGTCATTTTTTGGAACGCTACAATTCAAATATATGGGTGTTGCATAAATGACTTCATCGAAAAAAATTGTAAAAACATAATAAAAAAAAATCGGCAGACAGACGTTAATTTCTGTGATCCATCTTTAAAAAAAAGCTATAAATATTTTGCATTTATGCTTAAAGAATCATTGGTATAGTTGTTTATAAACCTTATGGGAAAATAGCTGTAAGTTTTATTATTATTATTATTATTATTATTTCCTTTGGTTTTTCTGGTGTATACTCATTTCTTTCCGGGTCCCAACCAGAGACATCATAACATTTTCCTCTGAGTAGTTTTGAAAAAAAATCGCACATATTTTACATAGATAAAACACTTCATAAGGTGTGGGCTCTACTTCTGAGTACAATTTTTTGTATTTCTTTAAGGCAGGCATGGGTCTATTGGATCTTTTCCAATCAATCCGAGGGCTCCAACTACAACTGGAATTATTATCCTCATGCACAACATATTATTATTATTATTATTCATACAATAAAATTTATAAAAACTAGTGAACTTTAAACCCCTTTTTAAACGTAACTTTACTCATTCTTTTACAAAAGGTCAGTCAGTTATGTGTCATGCGTGATACACGCTTAGGCGATCATGTATCTTTCGATATATGGACGACGAGGCAGATTTCTTTCTGCGGTAGCCAGTTGCCACCCAAGGCTAAATAACCCGGTCTGTTGTGCTATTTTACTCATAGAGGATTCATACCTTCCCCAAGAGTATTAGCACGTAAGGGAATGTAATGGATTCGACTGGAATTCGAACTCGGCTCTCCGATTCCCCAGTCCGTGTCGCTATCCATCGTGCCATCCATTACAAAAGGTACGGATTTTTAATTCGACAAGTTTTTAAATCTCTGTGCAACATCGATATTTCGATATCAAATGATGCACAGATACTCACTAATGGTTTACTCAGAAACAACATTTGACAAACAGTCGACGTCATAATTGTGTGTGTGTGTACGTGCGCGTGTGGAAAGAGTGAAAAGCTGATAGAATTCCTTACAATTGTATTATTCTGCAAACTGTTTTCTGAGCAAGATAAATCTACCTGTATATTTCTATAGTATGTCTAATTGTGAGTATTGAGTTTTCGCCATTGACACTGATTTATATGTTTGAATCTTCTAAGAAAAGACGACGCTTCATGGACAATGAAAGTTAACTGCAGGTCCTGATTTAAACACAGACAACAGTACCAAACAGTCTGTCAGCGGTAAAGTTGAATTACTTCATTGCTGTCTTTTTTCAATGGAAAGAAATCCTCACAGCCGATGCAAGCTGCTTTTGGTTTTCCTCGATAATCTTTATCTCTCCCCCCAAGAAATGTCTGATTCACAATCATATATTCGCGATTCATATTCAAACAAACATCGGCAGCCGTAAAGCAAAAAATGGAACAAGGTATTCTGATCTTGGCAGTGAAGTTAATTTTTTATATCTTTATTATATCGTGTGTAATTCAGTTCATCGTCTATATTTAACCCCCTACACACACACTCACACACACTTTTCTTCGGTCATTTCATTTCATTCTTTATAAATCAATGTACGTTCTGTGCAATTGTTGTACACTGATATGTAAAACATAAATGCCTACAACTTTGTCCTTGTAACAAAAAAAAAAAAGAAGAAAAGAAAAACGGCTTGTCTCCCTGCGGCAGATCACGCGACTTAAGTATTTCGGTCATTGTATTTTTTAATTTTTTTCGGTTCAAACATTTCCATGAGATTCCTAGGCTGCTGGGGGATGGGCGGTTTTATCAAATCACCATTTCTAAATAGATTGCCAATAAAAGCTAAAATGCTTCTATCACACCAACTGGTGTTTTTAATGCTTCTAGCATACCAGTTGTTTTTAATTCACAGATGTCCTACTAAAATGGCTGCCAACCAAGACAACAGAGCACAGTCTGCCCTACTATTTAATTAATTATTGGTAGGGGGAATGAAGTTGGATTCATATATTTCCCAAGGGTAATTGAATGAAAGTGAACGAACTCTACCAAATTTCTCTTTCACCACTTGCACATCCATATTGTTTTTGTTATAGAATAGATCATCTTGTAAAACACAATATTTAAGTTTTGAATTAAAAATCTACTTTCTCAGACAGCAATCATATAAATATCAACAGATTTTGTTAATTACTATTTATCTAGTTTCAATTATTGTGTCTTTACTTTAATATGAAGATATGTACCGTTATCAAAAACATTTATTCAAATTCTTTTGGTTTTCCAACTTCTATTGTTCATTATCCGTTTTCTATTGTGGTGAAGCCAGGTTCAAACTTTTTAATTGATCCGACTTGGATTTTCCATTGTGGTGAAGCCAGGTTCAAACTTCTTAATTGATCCGACTTGGATTTTCCATTGTGGTGAAGCCAGGTTCAAACTTCTTAATTGATCCGACTTGAATTTTCTACTCTAAAATTCAATTAAAAAATGAAATTTGTGTCAATGACTTCACTTTTTTGAATTTCAGGTCGAGAGTTTTCGAATATTTAGCATTTTGCTGTCATTCCGTAGACTTGAAAACTTTAATATCTCACTTATTGATATTGATCTATAGTTTGACTAATTTTAAACTTAAACTATCTCTCTACCGATCACTATATATATATATATATATATATATATATATATATATATATATATATATATATATATATATATATATTTTTTATAGAATTGTAATCATGAAGTTTCAATTTATTTGAAATTATACTTATATGCCTTTCTAGAAACTGACTGTAACATTTTCAGGGTTCCTTAATCTAACATACTGACCTATTACCCCAAAAGACTTTCCTCCCCTGTTAATATATTATTATGCAATGTATTAATGGATTTTATTTGATCTTATGTTAAATGCTGTTTCAGAATGTCTTTGCTTCAAACTGCAGTTGCACCAGTTACAGAGTAAAACTTATAAGTTAACATAACAGCAACAACGGCAAATCTACTGTACACCTGCCTATTTCTCTTGTATAAAATGATTTTAGAAGATTACGCTATCGAAATGCTGTCATCATCATTAACATCATAACGTCGTCTAAGATTCCTTTTATAGAAAATGGATATTTTGTTTTCTGCTCACACAAAAAAGAGGAAAATTTAAAAGTGTGATATGCAATGACTGGCTCCAACTTCATCTAGCGATCAGTTTTCCTCGTTCGAATGTTTTGGCGCCCCAATCAATAAAATACATTCAGACTTGAAGGTTCAGTTTGCAATGAAATATTTTTTGTGCGCTTTTGATACAAAACCTCGTGTTGATCTCACTTCGTATGATTCACACTGCTTGTCTTCGATAGTCTTAGCTCACAAAATTTATTCTTTGAGTTTACTCACCGTTCACCTTTCTCTTTTTCTCTCTCCCATTGTCATTTCCTATACTGACTTCGAACTAAGTCAGCTATTGAATTTGAATGTTTTCTTTATTCTCCTACTGAAACTTTTGTTGTCTTTATTCTTTACATCATGCAAGATGGAATTCTATTCATGTCTGAATTTTCCAGATCAATGTTTCACTGTCAGCTAAGTTCACTTTCGACGCCTCTTTCCGCATCCATTATCTTATTTTTTGTATTTGGTGACACTTGTTACTTTTTCAGATATTCCTTAAAATGGCTATTATAAGAAAAAATCTGTTTGCAAAAAGAATGCTCTTTATTTACAGTTCTTTTCATTACAATCAATATTTTAAACATTTAACAGACATACATACAAATATAGTATGCTTTATATCTTGTATGAATATATTACATATATTATATAAAGAGCCATATCATAAAATTTGTCCTAAATATTATATATTTTAGCATTGTCGGCGATGATAATCAAATTTTATTCTAATCTATTTTTAATTAAATTTAATAATGTTCACCGGACGAAATGCCATCGCTTACAATATTATCCATTAATACAGTATAACCAAAAAACAAATAAATAACACTGGAATTAAGTGAAAGTTTTGTTTTCTTTAAAATTATACTTCAGATTTCATTGACAATATGTTGTGGGGAAGACAAAGTAATAAAATAAGATATTGTCAAAAAAAGCTAAATACAGATTATGATTTGAAAAACAGCTTTCTCATTGTTCAAAGGTAATATGACCGAAGCAGTAATCACCCTCATTTCATTAGAATAGCTAAGATTTTAGAAACTGCCATTAGAAAAACTGTTTTACGTTGATTAATTTAACACAAAAAGTAACGTTATCCATCTACCTTAATAAAATGCAGGTGTTAAAAATAAGGGATTGGTTATATTAAAATCATTCCAAATCGATATCCTAAGCATTAAAAAAATAACTTAAAGTGTATTAAAATTTTGGGGCCAAGATTAGGCTGTCAAAAACAAACAATGTTTGTTAAACCATTGAAATTAGGCAAAAAGTAAAATGAACAAGTCAAATCAAATTAAGTCAAATCTGATTTATCACACATTCTGGCGGGTCAGGTTATGGAGAATTTCGTCGACCAATTTTAAACAATATCTCCTGTGGTTAATAATCTCTAGCTAACAAAAGTTTATTAATGAAGTTATTCTTAATAGACCCCGTATATATAACGGCAGTTTGTGTTCGTAATCAGTCATATGGAGGATTGTTTCAGAAATCTCAACTAGCTATAGCTAGTAAAGACCATTCTAATCGATTTACTCGTCAGAGTGGATTTTGCTATTAGGATCCTCGAAGTTCTGCCTTAGAGACATTAAACAGTTCAAATATATTTTTCTTCAACTAAAAATCAAGGTCGTACACATTCTTCCTTACTAGAGTCGTAAAATTAATAACACTTCTGATGTGATGTATATTAAAGAGAAATAAGAAGGAAAAAGAAAAGAAAATTGAAATCGGATCTAAGATTTTGTTCTTGAACGTGAACGCATGCAAACGATTGGTCATTTCAAATATCATTTTAATGCAACATTTTATTATGATATTTGTTGGGGCGCACACACCTTCTGACTGATAATGGATTGATACCTCTACGATATAAGTCAGTGCTAGAGAGCGTAGGTGTGTTGTGTGAAGGATCAGGTCCAACGACAGCAGTCGAGATCAGGTTACCATTACATACCGTTGGACTGTAGACTTTTGCTATTGTTACTTACTAACCGGCGTTCCTTATTACTAATCACTCTGTTGTTAATTACCTCTTACAAATATACCAGTATTTATCCCTACAACTGTGTTTGTCTTTATTCGAATACACACACGCGGGGAACACTCCCAACAACTCAACAATATTTTAGCCATTTGAGGAATAATCTGCCTCCGTGAAAGGAAAATATAGAGAGAAAAAAAAAAAAACAAGCACAAATACAACTGTGCCTGAATACATGAAACGGGCCAAGTCTCTCATTCAAACAATGAGTGTTGTCACGAGAATTTTCTGTGGCAGATTATGTAAGAAATAACAATATGTTGATAACGACAGCTTTTTTTGAGAAAGTTCATGAACTGCTAAAAAAAAAGCTTTTTTTTGGGGGGGGGATTATGAAAAATTACAAGTACTTTACCAGAAAAAGAAAACGATGGATCAGAATAAGAATGATTGTCAGATCGACACTTGCAAAAGTGTCGCCACAGAAACAACTATTTTATTCCCTTTATTGTTTATAATGATGGCTTTATCGCTTTATGTTTTATAATGATTGTTCTCTTACAATGATGGTTCTTTCCCTTTTATCGTTTATAATGATAATTCTTTTATAATGATTGTCCTTTCCGTTTATGTCTTCTAACAATGGTCCTTTTATAACGATGGTTCTTTATCTTTGCTTTTTAACGGTGGTCCTTTCCCTTTATGGATTATAACGATAGCTCGTTCCCGTTATGTTTTATAATGACGATTCGTTTATAAAAATGGTTCTTTCGCTTTATGGTTTATAATGATGGTTCTTTCCCTTTTATCCTTTATAATGATGGGTCTTTTGTAATGATGGTTCTTTCCTTTTATGTTTTATAACGATGGTTTTAATTTTTGATTAAGAATAATTATCCCCTCTAAAATTGTTAATAACTCAAGAGAATGTCATTGGTCTGTAATTTAATTCTGGTGAGGCGGAATTTCGAATTTAATTCTGACATCTATTAAATCACTATCAGAAAAGTTATTGCTCTGAGAGTGCGTACACACACACGCACACACAAACGTGTTTGTGTGTGTGTGTGTGTGTGATTCAGCGATTGTTTTCGACTGCTTTCTTAAGCAGATTTCATTATAACATTCGTTATAATTCATTTATTCAATTTATTCTAACACCCCTGGTTTTAGCCAATAACATTATCTTAAATTCTTTTTCTCTTTGTATTTGAATATTCTTTAAATAAATGTTCGATGAATTCACTTTTATTTATATTCACGTTACCATATTACCATTAGGTTCACTCTACGACAATTCTCCCCATTTTTACTGCACATCCACCTACACATATTTATGTGTCACTTTAGTAGCATAATTTCTTTTACAAATCAATTTATAAATTTTAAACCGGTGTATTTATCGAGTTAGACAGCAACGCCATGAATTATTACCTATGACGTAAACTTTGTATATAATACACAAGTGGTTGTGTATAACAACATAGTTCAGTTTATTTCTCTAGCTTGATTACTATATGTTTCATTTCATTATCGGCTTTAATTTTTTTATATTTGGTTTTATAAATCTATCAACTGTCTGTTGTAATATTTGTTTCTTTTTTGCGCGCATGTTCTGTGATAAATAATCATAAATAGTTACCATGTTCTGGTAATGATGAAAATAATCTTCGAAATATTAACCTATACCATTATGGCATTTGTTACCAATTGTTTTAAAATTGAGTAATGGACAAATATATATAAACTACATAAAAAATTCAAATAATGACGACATCGCAATGGCTGTTGTCCAAATGGAAACTGTTCTAATCAATATCGTGTCGTGAGATCTGGCACACAGCCGTGGACTACCTAAGGCAACATACGGTATCCTCACCTTTCAGCTGAAATATCTCCTAATTATATCAGTGATCGATATTATTACCATTAGATTGTTCCGTTGGTAGGTTCCGGATTGTCTCCTGATCAGCAGGTGTACTTCCATATTGGCCAGCGTTAGAAGATAAAGAAATCGGTCCATAGGTCGTATTTAAAGGGATTAGATCCTCGTGTATCCGTACAGATTCGATTGACAGCCAAATAATGATGATGGATGAACAAACACTACGATTTAGGGATGTTCATTTTTACAGAAACGAAAATATATCAACTCGATAAATGTCTTCCTTATGGCTAATTTCAGAACACCGAGAGAAGATGTCATAAGAAGAAAGCTTTATTTTACACGAGATTTGAACGGATGAGGCGAATCTTATTAGAATCTTATTAGAATCTTATTCTCTTGTTGTATAAGCTATGAAACATTTTTCATTCAGTATAAACAATTCTTATTTGTTGTTTCTTAACAGTTAAAATATGGACCTCTCTTCGCACATAACTAAGAGGAGTTAACTTTTGAGTAATCAGAATAAAAATGGATATCTGGATATATCTCTGTAACTTAGTAGAAATGAACCTTTGTTAAAAAGATAAAGATTAACATGGTTGTTTTTCCAGGCTTCTTGATGTTGTTCAAACAATTAGCAATTATGTCTGCATATTAAATGTATTTTCATTCAAATTTTCCTTAAAATTGATATTTCATTTTTATTATAACAGAATACGTGTGCTTTGTTTTTAATATCAGTTTAATCTGAATTAATTGCTTCTACCATCATTTGTAATGACCATGTATGTATATTTCATTTTCATATATTCCTTATTCTACCATTCCATTCTATCTTAGCGGTTTTATTGAATTTTAAGCATGAAAGAGTAAATATTTGAGAATTCACAATTTTATATGTTGCTAGTGAAAGGTTATTAACTATATTTAAATTACATCCTTTCCAAGATTTAAAATCCAGTTTATAGTACTACTGTCATATATAATTAAAACTCCTATGCAAAATATATCTGAAATTAGCAAATTATTCAAGTTAAAAATTATGAATCTCTTCAAGTACTTTAATTTATTTCATATATTTATATAGTATTATTTTCAAGTTTCTCTAATTCAAATATGAATAGATTAGATCTCCAAAACGAAAACTTGTCTGCTCTTCAACTTGAATCACATCGAGAAATATTGAATGATTTAGTCACCCTTTGAGTTTGGAATATTGCACATTTCGACTATTGATATTTACATTAGGAATTCAGTATACCAGACTCATAAAACTTACGGTAAATATGAAATTAGTTATAAAATACAAATTTTATTTCAAATAGGTTCAGTGAAACAAACACCAGAATTAAAAACAAAGAATAGCAGAATAGTCTGAGGTTTTACGGAAAAAATGCAAATATTTTAGTCTGGGGATCAGTGACCTTCAAAAATATCAGAAAGTAGTTGATTGGAACAAAGGTTTAAATCTTTTTTATTCGCACGGCACTCATTCGTACATTGTGGCGTCTGAACATTAGATTTCACACGTGATTGAGGTTTATATATATATATAACGTCATCCACAGACAGACTGTTTCGCAGCTAGGATCGAAACCCGACTGAATTGGTGTCAGTCGGAGATTCGGCGCACGGTAAGGATGAAAATGGATTTTTAGCGTATTTATTTTTAGAAACACGCCCAGTGACTCAATTCGCATCTGCGAAGAGTCTCGCTATATAGCTATAATAGTCACTGTTTACCAACCCACACCTCGTCCCAAGAGAGCTCAACTGAAATTTCAGGAGCCAATATAACGTCATCCACAGACAGACTGTTTCGCTGTTTCACAGCTCATCAGTGGGGCTAGACATATATATATATATATATATATATATATATATATATATATATATATATATTCTGAAAAGTGGTCTTTCAACGCGTCTTTCTATAAAATTCGTGTGTGTACTATGAATTTTAAAAATGAAAATGGAGGAAAATGAGATGCATTTTAGAAGGAAAACGCAGTACAAACAACAAAAATGATATATACTGTTTATGGTGGCATAGATGAGAGCGATGTTAGAAGCTGGTTCAAAAATGGAAATTTTGATTTGAAAGACAGAAACGCTCTGGCATGCCTGTAGCCATTGATGAAGACCAATCGAAATGATTAAAAATAATCCCGCTCACACCACCCGGGACATTACAGAGATATTTCACACCTTATATGAGCCTTGCATTTGAAAACATTTTGATTCATGAATGGCTACTGCAATATTTTAGGGATTTAACGGAGAATAATTAACAGACCGTATTTCCACAGTCGGAAATGTATTGTTTACATAGATTTTGGAGCGAAAAAGGTCTTGAAATATAAAGAGATGACCACTTTAAAAGCCATCCTGCATCCGAAGAAGCTGATACTGTTATCTGGTAGGATATTATTTATGCCTCAAAGATTGCTAAAGGTAGTGAAACAAAATGACATACATGTAGCAGAAGTCTATCTAAATTTGAAATTCACTTAAAAATGCTACTAACGAATAATTTCTTAAAATTAATTCACTTAAAAATGCTACTGAACGAATAATTTCTCTGAAATGATCTTGCGATTAAGGTCTGCTTATATCTACGTAAAACAAAATGCTTTTTAAAAAATCGATTTTAAAATAAAACAAATAAAATAAAATAAAAACAGATAATTAAAAGCAGACTGAATAACTTTTTTTCTGTTTTGTGTTTCACATACGAAAAACGAATCAAATATTAAGCCTGGAAAATGAGAAATATTATATGAATTGGATAATATTTTAACCTGTAGATATGCATTGTACAAGAATTAACGTTTCAAAAAGTAGATTTTTGTGGTCTGAATGTTCATTTTCTCTACTCAGTCGAATGTAGAGTAACAGTTAACTCTTTTGCTTGACCATGGTTTATAAGAACTTCAAGTTCTTATAAACCAAAGTCAAGTCCTCAAATGAGAACTGAACACTATATTTGATTTGCTATCTTAGATATCTACTCTGGTTCATACTTGAACCATTCTTTCATTTTGAACCTTCTGATCTGAACTCACTTAACTCTTGGCAACATAATCAGCTTTACTCAAGTAGACAGTCTCATGTCTGGCTTCTTTCATTTTCATTGAAATCTCTGTGCGAATGTCAACTTCACACATTCAATCCATTTCCTCGTCTTTTGAGGCCACAGATCATGAATCTGATCTAATCCGGGGCTTCAGAGAAGTAAATCATTTCTTGTTGAAGTACCACATATTCAATAGATATTCATTCCTCATCTTCGATCCAAGTAGCGCTAACTTCTACAACATCTGTCTTATGACCTCCATTTTTTTAAAATAATTTCAGAGGGATCATCCAATATGTGTGTGTATGTGTGTGTATATATTTATATATATATATATATATATATATATATATATATATATATAGAGAGAGAGAGAGAGAGAGAGAGAGAGAGGGACATTTGGTTTTTTTATTCTTGGCTTCTGTTGCTGAAGCAGACGACGCTGATTTTCTGTTTGGTATAGAATCGCTGCCCATAGCGTGTTGAACGATTGGCAAATAATTTAAGGGCAACCAATTACCTATTCTTATTTTTTTAACTTTTTTTATAAATCAGTTTTAAATCAAGTTGTTGCAAAGAAAAGTTCTGTCTATCCCAAAAGAAAATTCTATGCTAAACCACATAAATGAAAGGATAGACTAGCTATACGATTTGTTTAAAATTTTGTTTTTATTTATTTTTTTGCTGGGCAAAGATTAATCATTAAAGTCTCCTTAAAATATAGCATATATTCAAATGATTAGAAAAGAAATAAAGCCCAGATTAGATGACGAATCATTTCAATTAGAAAGTGATAAACTGTAGAATTATGTCTGTAGGTAAACATAGCAAATATCGATGCGAACTAATGGTTTCAATTACTTTATCGTCATTACGTAAGGGTAATGGAAATAATAATATATTTCTATTTAAATTAAATAAATTATTCAGAATTTCAAAATTCTAACATTTTTAACATTCTTCACACGCCTATAACCTCAGAGATTTACGGATAACTACGTAAGTTATCTTATTAATACTATGTACTATGTACTTAATATGTAAGTATCTTATAAATTGCTAACGGATTTATTTTGTTCCAACTGTAGATTTCTGATAAAAACATTTCTTAACATTAAAATATTGCAAAAAATCTATCGAAGGAAGAAATAATTTGTATAGCTTGACCCCGAAAATATCCACAAAATCATGTAATTTTAGTATTTTTTATTCATTCGCAGAACTAATTGTTGGTTGTTGTTGAGAAGTTGTGAAATCGGAATGTTATTAATTTTTAGCTTTTATAAAAACACCTGATTGATCCTACGCTTACCGAATAACTCCAGATTTTCTGCGCCCTCACTTTTCATATTAATAAAATGATTGTTGAAGGAAAAGGAATATTTCTTTCAACAATTTTTGTTAACCTTAGTAGAGCCGTTTGGCTCTAACACTGAAACAGGATGGCGTGAAGAAAAGAGGAATCCATGTTATGTGTGCAATAAATCATTTATATATAAATATACAACCACTAAAAATGCGTGCTTGTAGTAAGTAATAAAAACTGAGTTGTCCATGTTGCCGTATAAGCTAACACACAATAGGGATAATAAGCAAAGAAAAAGGCTCACAAAGGAATGTAAAGGCCTCTTATTTGAATGTCATAGTGCTTCATTTGAGACGACTGTTTATCTCCCGAGCCGTGAAAGATAAAGAAAGGGAGGTTCGTCTAGTTTGCCTGCCGTTCGAGTATTCAGTGCGAATGGCTTTATTTTCTCGCTCGTGCAGGGATTTCACGTAATACTTCATATGTAAGAATAGATAATTATTTTGTATCCCGACATTAGGAATTTTTTTTTCTTATGGGTGTTTCGATTTCCCGAATAACTGATTATTAGTTGCTCATTATAGTATCACAAATACTCCAAACAAAACTGAAATTATTTATGTTAACTTTATAAATAATAGTTCGAATTTTTAAATTTGTTAAATTTCATGACTGGAAAATGTTATGCGTATGTTCCTGCAGGTTTAAGTGTGCGCACAACAAATGAGATGAGAGTGATTGAAAAAAAGACACCGAAATTTTAGACTTGCTGACGTTTCCGCAATCAAACAAATGGCCGATCAAAGAATGGGTATTTTCCGAATTTATTGCACGCAATTTTTTTTTTCTTAATCGAGTAGGAAATGAATTGAGCGCTTTTCGTTTTTTACTCGAATGTTATTTCTAAAGTATCCGCTCACATCAAAAGTCGGTGCGAGGATGGATAATTAAGTATATTCATGACAGAGAGTCACTGAGGTATTACAGGACAAAGAAAGAAAGGAAGCGATGAAAGAATAGGTAAAGAAGAAGAGAAACAAAGAGAAAAGCAGTGAAGAAGAAAGAAAGAAATGGGAATGACAAGGTGGGAGAAATGCGAAAAGATTAACAGACCGTGGGTATGACTGTATAAAATCTGGGTAGAATTAATTCTTGCTAATGTGTGTTTTAAGAAGAACATTGTCACCTTTTTTAATTATAATTATTATTCAGTTCTTCTCACACGATTTACGCCAACACCACCGTTGCTAACATCGCACACACAAACACACACCTGCAGATACAAAATTATACTGACAGGTTGCTTCAGTTAAGATTTCCTCAGTACTGACTGTCCAGCTGATTATTATTAAAACGCAGGAATCTGGGGAAAATACATAGTGTTGGGCGAGTGTGAGTTCGAAGACAGACACATCCTCAGCAAGAAGACGACGACGACGACGACGACGACGAAGAAGAAGGAGGATCTGCTGCTGCTGCTGCTGCTGCTGCTAGGACAGCTTAGTCTGCTCGAGTCACCACAAAGAAACCAGACAGAGCAAGGGAAGTAAGTGAATTTTACAAAGAACTCAGAAACACACACACACACACACACACACACACACACACACATACATACATAAATATACAAAAAACAAACTCGCATTCATTCTGCGAATATTTTTTGTTGCTTCTCTTTATCTTTGAATAGCGAATATTGAACTCATTTGTTTATTTGCTGAAGAAAATATGGACAGTTGAAGGTCATATTTTGAGTGTTATGTTCCTCAAAATTAAATAAAAATATTATGGTTTGATAGTTTTATGAACACACACATACACATCCACAACACGCCTGGCATTCGAACCCTCTTGCTGAATGTGACTAGTGACTACTAAGCATTATGATAACTCACTGGCTTGCCTTAATTCATTCATTCAATATATCATCGTATTTTTATTATTAGCACAATTAGTTTGACTAGCGATTTGGAGAAAACATAATTAAATTATAATGAGTTAATATTTCATAAATTACTTGTTTGTTAGCATTTTAAACAGATGGATATTATTACGCAAACAATAATTAAAATTGTCATTATCTCTCATTTAATAAGATGCCTATTTAATAAGAAGCCTAATAATAAGGTAAAAATTAAATCAACTTTTATGCTATAATCAATTCATATTGTGAATTATGGCAACAAAATAAGCGAAATGTTTTTTTCGTTTGTTATGAATTTACAATTGTATATGAATTGCTTTGGTCATACCGCGTGCATTTTTATTAGACACGTTGATATAAATAATGCCGAAATAATAGTAATAATGTTTTTCAACAAAATAAAGACTTACTTGTTACATTCGTTTGTAGATGATATATTTTTTCTCCTAACTTCTTAGAATAGATATATTTGAATTCATTTTCTTTCATTTACATATGTGTGATGTGTGTGTGTGTCTGCATGTGACGTCTGTGTGCGTGTGAGTGTGTTCTGTGAGCAGACACACATGTCATTTAAAGGGCATGTTGTACTCGAGACAGTGATTTTAATTTATGACCAAAACTGTCAATTTTTATCAACTTATTTTGCGATCACAACATTAGTTGTCGTATATTATTATTGTTATGAAGTATCCCCCCCTCTCTCTCTTTCTCTCTCGTGTGTGTGCGTGTTTTGTCAATTCTATGTATGTATATATTCATTCGCACAAATAATTATTGTTGCAGTATGATAAAGATTATTGTTCATATTCTCATTTCCTTCATCACTGAAAATATTTTTCTTTAAACATGAATTCATGATAATGATTTTTGTGAACATGCCTTTTCCAATAAAAACTTGATGTCATTTTTACCCCCAAATCTGTTCACAACAACTGGACACGGATATGTGGGTGGATGTGTGTTTGGGCAAGGTCACCATTCATATCAGATAAATCCAGTGGTAAACAAAACATGATATTTAAATTACAATTCACTTATTTACGACAAGATAAATCATATTTTGGTAAATTCATTACCTTTATGACTCAGTAACCGACATTTGAAGCGTCCTTTTAAAATCTATGGCGAATATATTTGCAGGAGGTTTATTTTTTAAAAAAATGGTAAGTCTACACACACATTCTGCAGATACTACGAAGCTTATTTTACTAATCTACTTAGAGTTTTGTTCCTCTTCTTGTAACACAAAAAAGACCTGTCGAATTTCTATATATCACCTCATTCAGCAGATTATTTTTTACTTTCAATATGTAAATAAATTTGTATACATCATTTTGTAAAGAAAACCTGTACATATGGATAGTATCAATAAATATCATTACAATATATCCATGCATAGCTGAATATGTAAAAAGGCTTCTCTAATGTATGAGTGTAGGTAGAAGTAGGAAGATAGCTTGCCTTGGTCGCTTGCTGCATGCATGAATAATACTAGAGAAATTGAATATGTAAAACTAAAAGAATTAAGAAACCAAACATGCCTTCGGTGACAACAGTAGTTTGCAATTTATTTTTACACGCTAAAGTCTGTGTATATTCAACCTTTTACTGGCTGTACCGCTATTGTAGTTTTGTTCCAGGCTGTTCAAAGCTTAGTAAATAAATAACAACGTATACGATAGAATTTCTCTTTGTTTTTTTTCTTGTTTTTTTTTTTTTGCCGTTTCTTAACATTTCTCAGTAAACGTTTATCAGATTCCAACGCAATTAAATGCACCAGGCTGAGTGTTTAAGACTTCATCGCTCGTTAGAAAAAGTAAGAAAGTAAAAGACTAGTAAAGTTCTAAAGGAGTAAAATGTCTGTAAGCATTCTGTCCGTGCTCTACATACACCATCATAAATCTTTTTGGCCAGTCGCTGGCATTGTGTTAGCAGGTTAGTACAACTTGACACCTCACGTTCATTTTGCAACGTTATTGTTCACACGCCTCCTTTCGAGACCCAAATATCTAATTTCTAGATCTTTATAACTCATATTTAATCTTGATTTAATTTTATACTTCTTAGAAACTAAATATTAAGCAAAACCAGACATGTTTTTAATAATATTCTCTTATTCGCAAAATGATGACAGTAACTGACACGTGGGGAAAAGGCTCATTAAAGCATGGATACCAAAGAAAATAAACTTATATATTTTTCACAGTTTAGTTTGTTCCATCAAGAAATTAAGAAAAAAAAACCAACGCAAATGTTAATTCAATGATTTTATGTTTAACTTTTAAATCAAGACGATTATTTAGAAAACCTAATGCTTACAAAAAAAAGCAGATTTTCAAAAAGAACTAATGATCCTATTTTTTGGAAGAATTTTTAATAACTCATTTTCTAATTTATTAAGTTTTGTATTTTTATATCTTAAGTTTTGTTAATTTATTATTTTTCTTTGTTTACGTCTTAAAAGAAGTGTAAACAACTAAATTGAGAAAACTGCTGATGTAACAAAAATGGATGAAAAAGAAAACTAAAAAAAAAAACTTAAAATATAGAATTTACTGAAATGTCAGATGTCTACATTGTAAAGAGCTTCTTTCTAACACCAATGTTTCTTTTCTATTCTTTTCTGTGTATTTGTTCTAATCAGCAATCAGTTTATTTATTTTTATTGTCTTTCTTACTTCTAATTTCTTTTTCCATTACCATAATCATTTGCATGGAAAACTGTCTGCAAATTTATTGAATGGTGTTAGTTTCCCATTTCTTCATTCTACGACGGTCGCCCCAAAAGTAAGGCATTATTATGTTGGCCCAACAAGGTTCAACTTCTACTGTCATATTACCACTATCCGCCTTGGGCAGATGGTAGTAGTATGGTAATAGAAGTTGTATCTTCTCCCTGAATCTTTTACATTGTTACACAAATAACAGTTGACCTGAAGTCGGGCAAAATGGCATCGGACATAAAAGTACGTACGAAGCAGAGGAATATCATTTGTCGACGTGGAAAATTCTTCCACTGACATTGATCGACGCGACCAAATAGTGGATGGATCGCAGTTAGAGCATAAGTAATCTGTTTTGTTATTGGCGAGAGCGATGTATGCAACAGACCGGATAGCTTCTATATAGCTGTCTTTGTTCATCGCTGGCGAAAATGTACAACCAACAGAGGTGACTATGTTGAAAATAGTGTTTCTTAGCATTATTAAGCTTCTTGTTCAATGAGTTAATCAGAACAAATTTTGATAAACTCTTAATTAAAAACTTTTTTTGAAAACGATAAATATAAAAACTCATTTATGATCATTGCTACAACATCACTTAAAAAAACTCCATTCAATGATGGAGATTCAAATTCAAGTTTTTGTTGTTTGTTTTTGTCGTGTTTTTTTCCTTTATATCCAAAAGCTAAGAATGGAAACCAAAATTAATTTTGAAAAACTGAATCACTTTATAATAAAGTAATACAAAAATGATTAATCTTAAAAAAAAAAAAGAGAGAAATTATGACTTGGTTAAGTTGAAAAACAGTTAAGCATTTTATTTCGACGTTTGTCAAATAAAACAAATGTGTTAAGAAAATATAAATGAATATATTGAAGGTGATGATTCTAATGAAAAAAAACAAAATACTTTTCTCAAGTAATCTTAATATATTAACTAAATTCATCATTTTGTATATAAAATGAATCAAATGAAATGTTTAATTTTGGGTAGTGCTATGTGATCCATAAAAATTATTTTATAGAATATGTGTCTGTCTTTAATGTAATTATTAACATTTTATAATATACCCCAGGTATAACACGTATAAGTATTGTCATTATAGTACTGTCATATAGTACTGTCATTATAACTCTTGAAATATGTCACAATGCATGAAAATATGTTGGTAAATCATTAAAGATGTCTCAAGGTGCATGAGATTAGAATAACTTGACAACTTATCAAAATTTTCCGTTAATATTTATTCTATTTTATATGGTTTTTAAACATGTATCTATAATTAAATAGATTGATTCACTCTTCCAAACTAAGTTAGTAACAAAACATTGATCATAAATATTATAAAAGTTTTAAAGCATGTAAATTATACGTTCAAACCTAAGTGATGTATTTGTAGGTAAGTGCTTAATATTCTTAGTATTATTTATCGGAAACTTAGGAAATACACGAAAAGATAATGGTATAAAATAAATAATATATATTTTTATTTATTTAATTTAGATTGGACTGAGTTCTTTGTTATTCGGAGGAGCGAAAGTTCGCTTATAAGTTAAAAGAAAGTTCATTTCAGTTCGATAAGTTGATAGTTTAGAAGTTAGACCTTAGTAGTAGTTGTCATCTTGGAAACAGGTGCGACATCAAAATCTGTTGTGTTTTCTCGACTCTAAGAAGGGCTAAAAATGTCTTACGTAGATGACTTCTTCATAGCTGGTTTATCTGGCGGTCCCTTTTTTAGTTCTACTTCTCGATTTTTTATATCCTTTTTGACATGGTTCCCAAGTTACTGGCGCGAAGTTTGGTTTCGTCTAACATCAAAAGTCTCTTTGTATTAATTTTTTGATTGACCAAATATTTTATTTTTCGTTTCCGCTTTTTTTTTTTTTAATATAGCGGAAGTTATTCGTGGAGCCTCTCTGATTTTTGGTAGATCTTAGTTACAGTGGTTAGACCCATGGATCAGCAAACTTTCGCCGTTTTCCGTCTCTTTTTTATTTGAGGGTTGCCTTCTCGTTAGTTGAGAGAGAAGTATAGAGAGAAAAGGGTAAAGATAGAGAGAAAGAAGGATTTTAAAGAAAAACAAATTTTAATTTCTTTTTTTTTTTTTTTTGTTTATATATTTTATTTTCATATTTTATTTTTTTATAGGGCCTAAAAAGAGATTAACGACTAGCATTGCTATAAAATAAGAACAATCTATTGTTTACTATTTCTTTATTGATTAAAGAATCAATGCCAGGTATCAATTTGCTTGTCTTTCTGCTTTCAACCTAGAAAATGATTTCACGAAAAAGCAAGATTAAATTATTCATGCACAGTCAGTTACAAAGATGTGGATTGAAAGTACCACCTCTTTAGGCATCTCGAATGAGTCCAAGTCATTATTACAATGAATAATAAGAATAGATGAGTGTATAATAGTTCCTCTTGTTTCAATTTTTAACATATCGCACTTCTGGCTGCAAATCTGAAAAGAGATGTAAATTTCTGAAGCCAGTAATTAATGTGAATAACAAATAGTCAAAATAGTTGAGTATAATGTTCAGTAAACAGGGGGTACTGTGCCCTCTTTGTTGTAATAGAAAGCAGGTCACATATCCAAGTGTATCAGAAACTGAATCTGTCAATTTCAACTTGCGCATCAGTGACGCCCACATCTTGTAATCACTTTTCTTTTTTTTCAACACCCTGCTGTTTTTTGTCCTCTTCAGCCCTGGTCAGTTGATAATTTGAATTAGTATTATTTTGAACCGATTTTCCCGAAAGATGTTCGCTTCATACATTCGAATGTTACAAGAAAACAATATTACAAGAAAATATCTAATTTTCTCATGAAAAAATCCTCATTGTCTTTCCACCAACACCAAAATATATAAATATAAATCATCATAAATAAATGTCTAATATTTTTACAAAATTCCCAGAAAAAATATCAGCACTATCACTATTAATACAACATAATAGACGAGATAAAGAAATATATTTTTATTCTAGTTTTTATATTGTCTTTCTTTAATAGCATTACATGTATTTATCAGTTGGACGGTACGATTCACAAACAAGTTTTAGTACTTTCCCTGCTTATACCAAATCAAAAAATATCTCTAAAATTGACCATATAATTTTTTTTTTAAATTAATGTGAATTTATGTGGTGTATTTGTGTAATGTGACGTTATACGCGTTCATGTGCGTCCAGACCTTACAAACTGTAAAAACATACTTGCGGGATTTATTTGAAACTTATGATCCCAAAGCTACGAAAATACGTTAGTGTTGTGGAAACTTTGTACTAAAAAGAACGTTATTTTAACATGTATCCAACCAAAGAACCGTTATCGTCTCCTTAACAAATCAGAATTATTTTCCCATCCTTTTTACTTACTTTGATAATTTTAATGCAAGTTTGAGAACATGGCAGGCAGAAAAAAGATTATGTTAAAAGCTGTTTCATCCTATTAAAATAATCAAATGTTTCGTTTGGAATTAAAAGTTTGATATAATTACAAAGAGGCTTTCTAAAATTATCAAACTTTGTATGCTTAGAGAAAACGTTTTACAGAGAATTTCAAAAGTACATGTTTGATATAGATTATTAAAACTGTTTATAAATATGTAACTGTCATTTACTTGGTTTCATTTTACGCATACATATCTAATTAATAAATGCACTGAAATGCGTTTTTTTCTAAGTATTCGAACATTTTAATGTTATTTTCTTTCGGAACATGGTGGTCACAGCTTTTTTAATTTTTTAATTTTGAGTTGTCGTCTCCTAGACTGATTGCCCCTAACAAAGCGAGAAAACACAATCTGCATTACAAGTTTACCCGGACGTGGAAGGCGAAAAGACGGATGCATTTGTTTTCTTCTTTTGATATATTCTAATAGGATAACAATCAATTATTGCATAGAAAGGCTTTTTACATTATCTTTCTCCTGCTTGTTATTCATAATCTTTCTCCTGCTTGTTATTCATAATCTTTCTCCTGTCTACCTTCGATTCTGGTGACGTATGAATAAAAATGACATTCCTTCAACTCGTTTTAAAAAATAAAGGAAAAATTGTGTAACGGCAACTCAAAAAGATATATGGGCATTTACTGAAATGCTTAATGAAAAACATATTTTCTCATTTTTAAGAAAATAATCAATATTTGATAAATATATTATCATTGGTTGAGTTTTTACTAAAAGCACAAGCAAAAACGTTTTGAGGAAAATGCTCATCGAAAAACATTGAAAATGTTTTATCGTCTTTAACTCAATAATATTTGATGACAAGCTACCCAAGAAATTTATTTACATATAGAAATTTAATTTTATATCAATAAACTCTAATAGAAAACGATTAAACCAATGTATTTGCATAATTAATGAAATTTGTGCATACAAGTTTTCTTTGGAGGAAACAACAGAACAATTTACCATTTTACCATTTAATCTAGAATATTTTTAAAAATCCAAAATCAAAAGGGTTTTTTGCTCTTTGATTTTTAAAAATATTCTAGATTAAATGGTAAAATTATAAATTGTTCTGTTTTCAAATAGACATAGACAACAAAGTGAACAGCTTGCGTCTCTTCCACTTATTAATAAATGAGAAATTGAATTTTGTTCATCATTTTGCAATTGAACCGATCATTTATCATTTGTCTTAGAGTTCCCATTTTGTTTTGGATCTTTTTTCTTTCTGCGATGAGAAAATGAACTTCAACAAAATATTTTGCATAACAAAGTGATTAAAATATTGATAAAAAAGACATTCCAGGACTAATTACTGGCGGCTAGAGTTTGTATAGAATATAAAATAAATGAATTAATAACTTCTTTATAAGGACATAAGATTAGAATAGATAAAAAGTGGTTGAAATTAAATCTTTCATCACGTATTACATTTTCATTCACCTCGTTGCTTTCTGGATTGATAGAATCAGCATAAGTATTTTTTCATGATGAAGAATAAGAGAAAATGTTTTATCAAAAGGATACCCCAAAACTTCACCTATTTCTTGAGGGTGGTTGACATTATAATGATGCGCATTCGCTTGATGAATATGATAAAAATATTAGTGAAACATTTCGGAATAGATGAGACGAAATTCCAAATTCAAGTTTAAAGTTCAGCTCTACAAGTGTCATTGTTAAATCGGAGTAAATACGTCACTTTCACAATTACAACGTTGATGGTTAAATTTATTTTTTACTCTCGTATAATTTTTGTCTTCTTTGTTGACCAGGTTTTTATATTATCAGGTAGTAGAAAACTAGATAAATCGAGAGAGGAAAATGTAGATATCAATTAGTCTTTGTTTTTACAAGAACCAAAATCGATTTGCTATGACCGGCATGGAATATTAAAGAGTTACCTAATATCTAGGTTACGGTTCTTAAATTTCACTTCATGTCTTCATGTTTATCTTGATGCTTTTTTTTTAAATCCTAAGAAATACTAATAAAATTAAAATATAAATAAAAAAAAGAAACTTCATTTGCTCGCATACATTAAATAATAATACCTGGAAATAGATCAGATATACATTGGTTTTCTACTTGGGTTGCTTAGGGCAATGTGACTGATGCTTAAAAATATTTGTGATTACTTACACGTTAAAAGTCAATCTCTTATGGACTGATTGCGAATTTAAATTTCTGTAACCCTTTGTCAGATGGCGTAACCATAACATATTCGTGGCGTCCGCATGTACAAATATATATATTTGAACATACACACAGTCGCACATTTATATTGGTATACATAAATATTTGCACATGAACACACCTACACGCACATGCACATTACTTATGAGTGGAACATAGACAGCAAAAGAGACAGAAACATAGAGAAGAGATAGAGATAGGGAGAGGGAAAGAGAGAGAGAGATTGAATTATGATGTACGAGGTCTGTCTGAAAAATAACGAGACTGACTGTGCTGTGTGAGCTCTGGGCGAAAAGAGCGATAAGCGGATTGTGTTCTCATCTAAAATGATATCTTGGGAGTATATAACTGTAATCTTGGCTTTCTGCAACCATTGCATCTTTTTCATATTCGGGTGTTGTAGCAGAACAAGTCGTGGCTGCATCACCACGACAATGTAACTGCTCACAACGCCCTGAGGATCTGACAATTCCTGGCCAAGAACAACAGTGCCATACTGGAACAACATCACTATTCACCTATCTTGTTCCTTATGACTTTTTTCTTTTCCCCAAGTTCAAGGGGGGATTATCAAGGGGGGATTATCAAGGGGGGATTATCAAGGGGACTCGTTTTCAAGAGGCCGTAACGACGGAGCTGACATCCATCTATAAAGAATCCTTCCAGCAGTGCATAGAAGCATGGCAAAGAAAGATAGAAAAAGTACATTAGACTCGAGTGGGGATTGCTTTGAAGGGGAAACCATTTAGTTTACTGTTTGGAATTGAAATGAATTGTTTGTGGCACCAGTCCCGTTACTTTTCAGACTGACCTTCTATCTAAGTTTGTGAGTGTGTGTAAAGCACACGTATACGAACACCTTCATACACCAACATACAGACACGCACAGGCACACACATACATATCTATCTATCATAATATTTTTTACCCATTTACGGTGAAGTTGCACTGATATCAGAAATATTTTTCTTCATATTACTATAGATTAAATACTCCAGATCACGAATAAAAAAATTAATTGTTTTTATTAAAGTTATGTGTGGAGCCCACTTTTCTATGTGAATTCTTTGTAAATTGATCCCTCTTATGTAAGCCATAATAAAATGTGCTCATACCACCCTTAAAATGCAAAAAGAAATTGAAATTCGTAATTTAAAGTTCATTTTATATACTATCATCGATTAAATACTCCACATTACGAATTACATTTTATTGTTTTTGAATTTTAAGAAATCACATGGTATGAGCACATCTTGTTTTGGCTTTTGTCTGGGGTGGGGTAATTTATAATGAATATAAATTGCAAATTGGCACGCCAATTAAATTTTATAAAATTCAGTAATTTTTTTCTAAAAAATCTATAAAGAATATATATTAAAATATCTATGAAAGAAACAAAAAAAATATTGGAAAAAAACTATATCTAATTTTACAGTGCCTATTTGCGCTCTATTTATAGCGCTGTTTCATGCTTGATTCTGCTGCCTTGCGTTTTTTTATAATTTTGTACAAAGTTTGTCTATATTTCTGAGATGAGGTATTGTGTACGTTATTATACCTGGTTAAGGCGGTGGAGAACTTGGTGAGGGGAATTAACAGGAGATAAATGATAACTGACATCCATTAGACATGGCACGTGGAACTAGAACAGTCTACCCCAGTGAGCGAAATAAAGAGTTCAGTTCGACATTCCAACCACCCGAAAAAGGCTGGAGCGTACAATGGCCGAAACGTTGTAATAAATATGGCGACAAAGATGAGGACAATAGTCCGAATAATGTAAATATTGTACAATGTTATGTGTGCAAATGTAACACATTTTCAAAACAAAAAAAATATAGTTGTAGATATGAAACCAAATATCCACTGTAGGGAAATTGCAGAAAAGAAAATATATTATATAAAGCGAAGAGACAACAAAGGAGAACCAAGAGGAGTATAGGATTTAACTCGGAGCAATTGGGAAAGAATTTAAGAAAGAAATGCAAATCATTTACTATCATTCAAATGCAAAATATACAAGAATTAAACCACATTGTCAAAATATATACAAGAATTAAAATGAAACATAGAACCACATTAACTGAATGGTACATAAAAAAAGGTAAAAAGAAACAAGAATACATTGCAATGTATCCATGGAGAAGAAACTACAAAATTAATAACATGAATAATCCAATATATTAAAAAAATAAATTTCTTCGAACAGTTGGCACGCTGGGGCATTCCTTTTTAAAATTATGAAGGGAACAATAGATGTTAGGAACGATATTAAAAAGCCACTCATTTTAAAAAATCGCTAAACGTGAAGCAGCGCTGTAAATGGATAAATAAACAAAAAAATTATTTTACATAAAGATAAATGCACTTTTATATACGTAAGAAAAGGAATATGCAGATCAGTGTCGTGAAAGTGAGCATTTGTTCAAAAGTAATGAAAAAGGCATTAATTTGTTTGATTTTGCCATATATGTAATAAGGGTAAAATCAAAATATTTCAGAAGCTTTATTTTTCAATTTGCTAATGATGTAATTGGATAATACTTATGTATTTTTTAAAGTATTTAACATTTTATAGCTACAAACTTGCAAATAAACAAAAAATGCATATACAGTTAGAAACTCACATCTGCAAGTAAGTATAGCCAAAGTATAAAGAAAATGAATGGGATATTTAGCATAATTGTAGCATAATATACAATTATTTGTTAGACATAATAGATGTAAGCTATACTTTCGCCTTTTTACAGACGTCATAAAGATCTTGAAGGTACTTGATTGCCCGTTCTGAACACTGATTTGTTCTGGAAATTTCCAGTCTCGATGATTCTGGATTCCAAAGCATTTTCACAGAGTTTGATGCTATTTGTGAGACGGAAAATTGCTACATTGCTTCTGATAATCATCTGCGTTGTAGATTTGTTCATTAAATCAATGGTCCGTACATCTATAAGAGATGAATTTACAAATGTCGAGTAGCGAGTTTCTTTTCTCTGATAGAAGAATAAATGCCAAAAGAGCGAGTATTGCTCTAGAATTTTATCTTGGATTACTTAAAATTATTTTTTGAAACATCACTTTACGAAATCTTCCAGTTTCTTCGAAAAAGCGGAAAACGCGTGTTAAATGAAATAGAAATTTTATATCACGGATGTTTCAGTAATCTTTGCTTTACCATTCTTGAAATTCTTCTTGATCTGTTCGTAGTTATTTACAAGTTCACAGATAAACGGATATTCGATATTGGCCGATGACTTTTTACCTCCAAGTTCGTCATTCATTACGACACGAAGCATTCGGTCAAGAGCATGATGTTGACAGCCAATGAATTGTGGTTCTTCCAGTTTCTTTTCAGTAAATAGTCTTTGTATCTGAATGACAATCCCCCCTTTTTGCTTCTAGTGTCCGCAATAAACATCTTTATGCTCTTCCATAAGTTGTATTAAAACAGAAAAGCTGTTATTCCTTTGGCAACAGTCTCCGTTTTTCCATTTCGTAGATCTAATGCTTCGAACTTTACTTCTCTGCTTTCTTTCTTCAAAGCAAACATTTGATATTCTTGGTCATCAATTCGTTTACTATCAAAATGTAAAAAACAGTTTTCTAAGTGTGGTGTTTTCTTCATTAAGTTTAACAGCTACTTTAATAGTGGATATGTAAATACCAAATTAAGAAGGTGACTCAATGTCAATCCCTTCTTGATATAACTGCTGACAAATATTTACTGTTTTGCTAGCTGATAAGTTTGAAGATGTTACTAATTTGGTTTGCAGTTTTGGTTTTGCTATACTTTTTCCTTTTTCTTCTGGATTGTTCTTCAGAACTTTCGGACTCTTCATATTCACTCTCTGATTTGGACCTCTGATTTAGTTGTGGTTACTGTTGTTGAAATTTGCTCCAAGGTCACTTTTCTTCTTTTGTATGGATAAATAGTTTTGGAACTCGCAGTCTTTTCAGTTGTATATCCGACATGTCCTTTGCTTTTGATCTGAAGATGATATAACCGCCTGTCGTTACTACACAACCATTCAATATTTTCTTTTGTGATGTCAGAGTTTTCATTCAATTCTCGTTTCACACATTCATCGTAGGTGTTCAGCAATTGATCCAGTTTTCCATGTATGACTTGAGTTGATAAATTTGGGAAACTTAATTTCTTTTGCCATAAACTTGTTACTTCTTTAGCGATTTTCTTTATACGTTCTTTCCTCCCTTTGTTGGATGCTCCAAGGAATAGATAGCGACCAACAACTTGGATTTTGAGTAGTATCCTGCTTTTATTTTCCAGTGATTGTTCTTCAAGTGCAAATGTTTTTCTTTTCTAATGTCATTCTTAAAATTTTATGAGATTCTTCATCCAGATCTTCTTGTTTCTTTCAGTGGTAGAAACTGTTTTTTATGAGACATTATGTTTAAAAATGAATACTTTGAGATATTTCAGTAAAATTAACCAGCATTGTTCTATACACTGAAATAAATAAAAAATTGATCACAAACAACAAACTTTTCCCATTCGCCTTATGTAAATGACAACCCCACAAGTAGTTATATAGTCCCACAAAATGCACGTCATTAATTTACAGAAAGTTCTAGAAAAGTTCTAAAAGGTTCTATAAAGCTCTAGAAGGTTACAGAAAGTTTGAGAAGGTTACATAATTCTTGAAGGCTCCAGAAAGACATAGTACTACTATATTTATGTAAGATTTTAAATATTTCGTGTTTGGGAGTGACATTTTTAAAAAAATAAACTGAATTAAACCCTTCTTCATTATTTTTTAACAAAAGTTCATCGAACTACGATACAGGAAATTAATTATTTTACAAAAAGTTATAACCCGATTGTACATAGATAGATAGATAGATAGATAGATAGATAGATAGATAGATAGATATAAGCATTATGGACATAGGAATCAACACTGCGTAGTATCACGCCTTAAGCGATCATTAGACCAAATGATACACCTAGAGTCTGGTGGGAAGTACAGAAGTCGGGAAACCTGTTTTCCACATTTTTTTTTGTATACGCGTAATTCTATTAGACTATTTATAGTCTCTAAATATAGTTTATTTATTTAAATTTAACCTGAAATACTGACCGCAATGCAGGGTTAATTTTTATCTCCACGTGTTCTATATTAAAACTTGAAAACATTTTCCCATAAATATAGCAATCTTTAAAATTATATATAAGTTGCAGCACTTGACTGCTGAACAAACGGCTTTAGGCAACACATATGATAATGGTGACTGTTACCAACAAAACCATCGGTTTTATTTCCCTATCTTCTGTCTGTTATTTTCCAACAGCATTTATTTACTATCAGCCAACAATTAAATAAACATTTCCTTGGATTTTTTGCATTTTCTTCTTTCTATGTTCCCTGTCTATTACCATTTTTGTCGTTTTCTACTCCTTCTTTATACTTATAGGCCCTGGCCTTCACCATTTTTGTCATTTAATTCCTTCTTTTTTTCCATGAGTCCCATTTCATCGCCTTTTCTCTCTTCCTTTTGCTACGTGTCCACCACATCCCCATTTTTGTTGTTTTTATCCCTTCTTTTTTATATGGGTCCTGTCCTTCACGATTTTTCGTTTTTACCAAGTCATCTATGTGTCGTATACAACAACATTTCATCGATTTTTATCTCTTTTTCTTTTTATGTGTCCGGCTTACACCATATTTTCATCTTTTTATTCCTTCTTCTTTCTATGTGTTCTGCCGATTGCCATTTTTATAAGTTTTATCATTTCTTAATTCTATGTCCTGTTTACTCTATACATTGTGACACTGTTTAGCTATGGTAATTGATTAACTAATTAACCATAAAAATCAAACAAGAAAATACTGAGAACGGAAAAGAAGATATCCCGAGATTTTATTTTAACTTTTAAAATAAAGTTACTTTTCTCAAAAACCCGAGAATTTGCGTAAACAGTGCACTCACAAAAAAAAACAAAAAACATATGGCATGCTTTTGACAATTGATTGATGATAACTGGTTAAGAAAAACACGATAATCAGAAAGCATCTAAGATATCATCCGAGATCCGTAAGGATTTTAGGAGTCGACCAAGCGACAAAGCCATGTGTTAATTGTAAGAATGTTTGGCATAGGAAGATGTTTCGAGAGATACGCGTTCAATATGGAAAGATTTTATTTTTACTTTTCCCAAGAAACTGAGGATTTGCGTAAACAATAAATTCACAAAAAGGCCGGGTGACGAACTTTGACAATTGATTAATGATGGCCGTTAAAGAAAATACAAATATCGTTCGAAATCGCAAGATTTTAGGAAGTTGGCCAAGCGACAGGGCCATGTGTTATTTGTAAGATGAAAAAAGGAATTTCATAAACAAGTTGATAATTCTGAACTCAGAAATCCTGAATAAACAGGGATGTCAAAGAGTTAATTAATGAAGCAAGATTAGCCACACCCGCACGACTGAGACGCCATTGGTCGAGTGGTCGCAATGGTGATAGGTAAGAAAGACGCAGAAATTACTAACGCCCATCGAAAGGATTTGGTATGCAGTACCAATGTGAGAAAGAGGGAGTTTAGGAGGATCCCCCAAAAAATGGAAAGTAATTAATTATCCAAAATGGGAAGTAATCAATTTTCCTAGCCGAACAACAAAGGGGTCCCTTGTCAGAAATCAGGAATTACCAAGAACCCCAGGCTGCGTCTAGCCCCGTACCAATTTTAGGTCGATGTCCATATAACCGAGCGCCCTCGAGTGGTTCGCCAATAACAGTTCGAGTTCGAGTTCCAGTCCAGTTCAATTCGCTCGCAGGAACCAGAGAGTTTCCACGCAGAAGCTGATCGAGAGATTCCTAGACTTCCGCCTCTGACATCGCCTTTCTACGAAACAGCAAGTTATATTAACGAACGAAGCAAAGCCAGTACCTAAACACTAAACCAGTTGACTTAGAAGACCAGAACGTGCCTAGAAGTATAATAGTGTTTCTCTAGAAGAAACGGGTTGGGAAAAACACATACTCCTGTATAGAACAGACCGATAAATGTTGATTTGCTTTCTTTCAACATACCCGAACCTTTTTCTGGTTTTTATTTATTTCTTTTTTTACGCTTGCGCGACATCACCCCCAGTTTAGACTCATCTTACACTAAGGCCCGATGTCTGATTGATTTCGTCTGCCTAAGATCAAAATCACAACGTGGGTAGGTTAGATCGAAGTAGTTACTTCGGTAACCAGTCATTGGAAGTGAGCTGAGAACGACGGAGCTGGTGTTGAACCGGTTGCATCTGCTGTGAAGCCGTTAGAATCGACCGACCTTCCCATTTGGTACACTGATCCCGCCAGGTAACGACCGCCGATCGACCGGGTCACATTGTTGGTGGCAGTGACTAAGAGTCAACCCCAAAGCGCTGGTAGGAGAAGTATCACAGCTTCACGCCGCGACTAGGAGTTGACCCCGGGTCGACAATACTGACAATACTGTGTCACACTTTGTCGTTTCTACTCCTTCTTCTTTCTATGTGTCCCGATCATCACCATTTCATTGTTTTTCGTCCCTGCTTTTTTTCCAATGTATCATACCTATCACATTGCATTTGTTTATCTCTTCTTATATCCGGGTGCTTTTAATCATCATTTTGTCATTTTTTATCCATTCTTCTTTCTGCGTCCTGCTCATTCCATACTTTGTCCTTTTATCCATTCTTTTTTCCATGTGTCTTGCCCATCGCCAATTTTGTCGTTTTTCACACTTTTTTCGATGTGTCTTTTCCATCTCCATTTCATCGTTTTATTCCTTCTTTTTGCAATGTGTCCGGCCCATCACCATTTCATCGATTTTTATCCATTCTTCTTTCTGTGTCCTGCACACTCCCTATCTTATCGTTTTTTATCCTTACTTTTTTTTTCTGTGTATCCTGCCTATCCCTCATTTTTACCAATTTTTGTGTTTCCTGCCCATCAATTTCATCGTTTTTATCCCTTCTTCTCTCTGTGTGTCCGGCCCATCACTATTTTATCTTTTTATATCCCTTCTATCATCCCTCTTCTCTGATCCTTGCTGATCTGTCTTTTAGAGTTACCATTCTTGTCATTTCTATTTTCATTGATCTTTGTGCCTGTCTAGGTTTGTTTTCAAGCAATTATATTTCTTTGTCTCATACCTGTACATTTTAACTAGCATTATACATTCACTATATACTTTTCATTTTATGCATATTAGCAACGTTCTTTTTGTTATATCTTTTTTTTTTTTTTAATTCTTTCTAACCTATTGTTATATATACATTTTTATTTCATTTTCATGGTGTTTCTTTAATATTATCACTTGCCATAAAAGCTGATGTATCCTTGGGCTAGATCCTCTATTCGTATAATCGTTTTCGGAACGTTACAATTGAACATTACTTTTGTTTTATTTATGTTTATTTTAAAACCAAATCTGAGACTTTAAAAAGAACAGAATAGGTATTCATTATATCCATCATGTGTACTTTGTATCTTGTCGTTAAAATCCTTTATTCGAGCACATGAAGTTGATCAGAGCTGATCTTGTAAAAATGAATTGTATGTGAAAGAATATTAAATCATATCTTTTGTGGAAACGGACAGTTAACTTGGGGCTAATGTCGGGAATATGTAAATAGGATGTAAGAATTAATTTTTGCTTAACTTTGAGTATTTATCTCTGACTCTTACACAAGTATTAAAGAAGCATCATATTCTTGGTTCATTGTTACCATTTTTAGAGATTCCCATATTTTATGAAATGAATAAATCTTTGCAGATTTCGTATTGACAAAATGACTATAACAGAAAATCGATTAAATATTAAAATATTAAATTCAATACTCTTCTACTTAAAATACGAAGGTCTCTCCGAAAGTAATGCATCCTTTCTTACTATGTTGACACATGAAATCAGAGGAGGATGCTGTTGACGGGGTAGCAGAACCATCCTGACAACAAAATATAATTTCTTTTGCCTTGTTACAAATGGCAGCAGACCGGCAAAATGTTGTTTGGCATGAAAGAGCGTACGAAGAAGAGGTATGTCACTGAATTATTCCATACGGAAAAAATTGCACCTGATGGCACTCATAACCAATTGATGGTTTTAGGGCCACTACGGAGACCAAAAAGTGGATTTGAGCATTGTATTTCAGCAGAGGCGACTGCGAGTCACCTCCACCGGTGCAGGCTTGTTTATCGCTAACGAAAATGCATCATCTATTCAACGGTATTATCTTAATTCTTGAATCAGTTGCAATTTCCTTGGAAATAAATTGGTCGATAACTTTTGGAGTTTAGCTCATATAATAGTAATTCTATTCATAAGATATTGCGATTTTCTTTTCATTATCATCAAATAAATTAGTTTATATGAAGACAAGATGCTATGATGGTAGATCCTGAGGCTGATGCGAATATTATTTAATTACGGTGATTAGGAGATAAATTCATTTGTTATTTTTTAATGCTTTATTTTATTTGTTTGTCAAATCTTTCTTTAAAAACATTTATCAATATCTTTATGATGTTAGGAGATTACTGCTGTGCAATTTATATTTCAGTATTTTGCATTTCTGGTTATTTCAACTGGAAATATGCAATCGGTTTCGATACATCTTAAACTATGATATTAGCAAAGAGGGGATTGACTACAAATATAATATAAACTAAAAACCTAAACGTTTTCATGAAAAATGTTTTCTTGTCAATGCTAGTAAAATCTTCAGGATATACTTATATTCATATGAACCAAATATCAGTGCCAGCGCCAGTGTCAGCGTATATATTTAGGAAGGTGTCAAGTTTTTTTGTTTTTTGTGTTCATAAATATTTATTTATAAATCTATAGGGTACAGGCAAGAAAAAATATACTTGATGAACACATTGTTCCATAAATTTAATTTATTATGTTACTTGTTAATATGGATTGTTCGACATTCTATAATCTTCGTCACTGATTCATTGATTTTGTTCACTTTTTTACTGTTTTGAATTCCCCATTAATTCTAGTAGTAATTTTTATTGCTTTCCAGAGATTTTCTTTCTATCTTGTTTCCTATTCTCATACACAGCAAGATTTCTTTTGATTGATATCTGGACAATTGAATTACTTTGATGTCTTTGAAATCATATTTTGGCAAGATGAGTAATAGTCAGAATTGTGGAATATCAATAGACATTGTCTTGCACGTTAGCTTAAAGCGTCTGTTTTTTTTACGTGTCCCACTCAAAGTCTTGACGAATAAATTACAATAATCTTCTGCATTTATCTTGATACCATCATCAAATTTGAAAAGACCTATAAGTTTTAGTGACTACAATACTATCCCAAAATATTACTCTATCTCTTTGCTGTTGTTTTTTTGAGTCATACTGGTCGGTTATTTCCATGAAAAAATCAACCATCAGGTCTGTCCAATCTATTTCGACATTCATTCATAAAAACTACTTTTGACAAATTTATTAACATCGTGTTTGCTTAATACCAAATCATTCACTTGCCTAATAAAATCTAACATCGTGCAATATCAAAAATAAATAAATTTGAAATGGTGAATCAATCACTCAACCAACTTCAACATAAAAAACCCGGAAAAACGAAAATATTTTATCTCATAATTATGACAATTCCAACATTGGTTAGTTGGCAGCCACCACGAACATGGACGAAAACATAAAGGATATATTTTTAAGTCATATAAGTATTTCTTTTACGATTATGCAAGCCTATTGATTTGACCAAAAGCTTCATTCTGTTTTTGTCGTAAGATTACAACAGTATCGGTTAATATCGCTTTTAATTTTCTTGTGACGAATCAGAGTTTTATGTTTTATTATTTTTCTTTTATATCAGAAACAATAAAATTGCGACCCAAGCACAAAAAACTGTACTGTTTATGGAGAAGGTACTGCGTATGATGGAACGTGTTTAAATGGTTTGCAAAATGTGGTGCTGAACTGGATTGTTCTCACTGAAAGATGCTCGCTCGGGTAAATAATTGGAGGTGATATTTACCAAATAAAGCTGTTTGAGAATAACCGATTTTATACAACGCGGAAGATAGCATCTTCAAAATATTCAAGTCAAAATTGGAAGCTATTTGCATCAACCTGATTCTGTTAGTCGCTTAATTTGTGGCTTCTACATAAATGGAATGCATCTAAGTATAGAATTATTCACTGAAACGTAACAAAACCTTTAAAAAACACAATTTATGATGAGGAAAGAAGAGTGTATGTGTTAAAAGAACGTAGAACACAATAGACCGTGAGATAAACTAAATGAACCATCACTAAGAGTATATTTTCATTCAAGTTATGGTGTACATATGGCGAAATTGGAAAAATGTCATCTCCTATGATTTCTTCCAGGAGAAGAAAACGGTTGATTCGAACAATTACTGTTCCAATTTGACCAAATAAAGGCAACAATCAGCAAAAAGGCTCCGGAATTAATAGAATGGGTATCATAACATTACAGCACATGAGTCATTGGAGAACCGGGTAAAAATTGTTACAACTACTCATCCGCCCTATTCAACAGACATTGTTTCTCCAGGCTTTTATTTGTTTCACTCTTTTTTTTTTTATTAATGAAAAGCTGTAGGAATCCTTCTACTCGGTTTTTCGTTGAATATTAAAATTTGGAGTGTCGGGATTCAATACATTAATAAAATATCGTTACAAGGTCGCTCGTAATTTGGCCGTCTAAAATAATCAAACGCTTTTCATTGAAGGAATAAAATTCAGTAGAAAAGACGACGTAGTTTCAACAAATAAACATTGATTTAATATAACGATAGGAATACAAAAAGTTGGAAAGTGATGTCTTTTGTTTCGGTTGATACAATTCTGAAATAAAATATAAACTGTCTTTGTGTACGTGTGTGAGAAACAATAAAATGTGATATGTGTGTTTGTATGAAAAAGTCAACATGTGTGTGCGTGATACATAGTAAAAACTGATACGAGAGATACGAATTGTTTCTTACTGTTAGCGGTGTTGCTGTGATCTGGAGTTTGTCAACGCTGTCGTTTTTGACATGAGGTCATGAAGGTCATTGGCGAAAGGTGTGTGTAGCTTGCTGGCAGCCGCGTGTATATTGTTTTGGGAACGGATTTCGTATGTTTTTATACACTTTTTTCCGAACAATATCGGCTCCAGAAATAAATTACTTATTTATTTCTAATTGGCCCTAAGAAGTCACGTGGTATGTCTTCTACTACGTCCATACGATATTTGGTCGGTATCTACCTAAAAATGATGATGACTAATACAACAAACATTCTGATTTGTAATCTATTATTTTATTGGTGTGTTTTAAGTTGTAAGTGTTTTCTTGAGTGTGATTGGTTTATAAATATTATAGTTGATATTTTAGTGGACACGACAAAAGGCCCCCTCCAGATCATTAGAAATTTATTTATAATGATATGTATGAAACAATTATTTAATATCTCAGATATGTTTTGTAATGTTTTGGCCAATGCATGTGTCTGCTAGATCTTGTTGTAACATTTTTCTCTGCTATTGTCTCTGGTGAGGTGTCATTTGTTTTGTTGGATGTTTGTTCATTAGTCTTTTGTGTGATATTTGAGCCTGAATGCTCATGTTTTTCTTTTTGTAGTTGCTGTGAGAATTGGTTATCGACATAAGCCGGTTTAATCCGATCGATAGAAATATTGTCCTGTTTTCCATTTTTCATGATGGTGAAATACTTGTCCTTTCTGTTAATAACTTGGTATGGACCTGAGTAGTTTGAACATAAAGGTTTTTTTACACCGTCATTTCTTATAAATATATATGTGCAAGTGTAAAGGTCATTTGGTAGGTATATATTTTTGTTTGCTTTCCGTGTTGGTGTAAACGTTAATGATGACATTCTATTTTTAAACCCTGTACAAACGTTGTTGTCGGTAAAATGTTCGTGTTGTCACCACAGTATTGACCAGGTAGAGTCAGTGATGTGCCGAAAACAATTTCAGCTGGTGTACCACCCAAATCTTCTTTTACAATATTTCTGATTGATAAAAGTACCAGTGGTAAGTTTTCTAGCCAATTAGTTTTGTTTTCTTTCATTGCTAGAGCTGTCTTCAACTGTCTGTGGAAACGTTCTACCATTCCAATTGCACAAGGATGAGAGCCGTAGTTTTTATGTGTCGATTTCCGAGTAGGTGATTGAACTCTCTAAATAATGTAGACTGGAACTGAGCTCCTCTGTCTGTTGTGATTACTGAAGGTACACCAAATATTGCAATCCATTCAGTAAGGATAGTTTTAGCTATTGTTGCGGCTGTAATATCTTTGATTGCTATTGCAGCAGGCCAGCTATCTATGATAGTAAGGATATATGTATATCTTTGAGAACAAGGTAAAGGTCCTACAATATCAACGTGTATGTTCGTGAATCTTGCATCAGGTGTGCTGAATGTGCCTGCGGGTGATTTGGTGTGCTTATTTATCTTGTTCTTCTGGCATGATAAACAAGATTTTGTCCAATTTCTTATGTCAGTTGACATATTTGGCCAGACAAAACGTTCAGTAATTAACTTCACAGTTGCACGTTTTCCTGGGTGAGACAATGTATGGAAGTGTTGGAATACTTGCTGTCTCAAATTTGGTGGTATGTAAGGTCGTGGTTGAGTTTGTGAAATGTCACAATAAAATTTAGTATCACTGAAAGGAACAGGTAGCTCAACTAATTTTAGTGATGTGCTTCTTGGAGTGTAGTGTCTGTGGTTTGTTCTTTAGCGATTAATTCGAGGTTCAAAGAACTAGAATCTAAAGAAGCAATAGTGGCACGTGATAATGCATCTGCCACTATGTTTTCTTGACCTGTTACATATCTGATATCTGAAGAGAATTGGGAAATCTAGGTGTCTGATTTCCCGAGGATTATATTTGTCAGTATGTGTGTATAATGCATATATTAATGGTTTATGGTCTGTGTATATGATGAAATCTCTGCCCTCCAGGAGGTGCTGAAAATGTTTAATAGAAAGATATATTGCTAATAACTCTCTCGAAAATGTGCTGTATTTAGTTTGTGCCTTATTTAGTTTAGCGGAGAAGAAAGATATAGGTGTGATATGTTTGTCCAAGATTTGGTGTAAAACCGCACCTACAGTTGTTGATGAAGCATCTGTTGTGAAGGTAAGCTTAATTTTCTCGCTATCCTTGATGTAATTCAGCTTAGTAAAGTTAGCTAAAGCTGTTTTGGCATTGTTGAATGCTTCTAGAGTGTCTTCCTGTAACATAATCTTTTTGTTCTTGTTCTTTAGTAGGTTTGTCAAAGGTGACAGTACCGCTGAACAATTGGGTATAAATCTCCTGTAATAATTGATAAGGCCTATAAATCTTCGCAATTGTCTTAGTGACGTTGGTTGCGGAAAATTGGTAATAGCTTCCAATTTGCCTGGTAATGGTGAAATACCTTCGTGGTCAATTTCATGTCCGAGGAAATTTATTTTTGGTTCTCCAAAAACACACTTGTGAACATTGATTTTGAGTCCAAAATGCGAAAGTCTTTGGAAAGTTTGTTTCAAATGCATTTTGTGTTCTTCTCGGTTTTTGCTGGTGATTAAAACATCGTCTATGTAGGCATATATGAAAGGTAAACTTCTAAATACCTCGTCGTTTAGTCTCTGGAAGGTTTGAGCGGCGTTACATAACCCAAAAGGCATTCGCACGAACTCGTATAATCCGAAAGGTGTCGTCAGAGAAGTTTTGTGGATGTCCTCTTCGGCAACTGGTACTTGGTAATATGCCTTTACCAGGTCTAACTTCGAGAAAATGCGTGCACCTTGGAGACCCATTGCAAAATCGTGTATATGCGGAATTGGGTATCTGTCAGGGATTGTTTTGGCGTTCAATCTGCGGAAATCGCCACACGGACGCCATGCTGTCGTGTTGGATTTTTGGACCATGTGCAATGGTGATGACCATGCGCTCTTGGAAGGACGTATGATTCCCAACTGTAGCATTTGCTGAAACTCTGCCTTGGCTATTTTATATTTGTCCGGTTTTAATCGTCTCGGTGTAGAGTGTACCGGTTGTCCTGTTGTTTTTATGTGATGTTTGGCATTGTGCTTAATTGTGTCTGTGTTTTTAAAAGGTTGCGTGATTTCCGCGTATTTCTGTATTAATTCCTTAATACCGCTAACTTGTGGTGAGGCAGAACTAATTCCAATTGACTGGTATCGGGTGCAAATTCCTCTCACAGAAAGTTCTGTCAGATTGTCAACTAAGGAATAAGTGGTCATGTTAACCAATAAATTAAATTTAGCTAGAAAGTCTGCACCTAATATTGGTGTGGTAACATTAGCTTGAGTAAAAACCCACAGAAAATTTCGCCGCATACCCAGGTCGATGGTTACTGCTTTCTAGCCAAAGGTATCAATTTTTGTACCGTTAGCAGCTTGGAGTTTGTAGAGTCCTGGTTTTAAATTTTGCTTTGGATCCGGCGGTAAAACACTCACTTCGGCTCCGGTGTCTATTAAAAAATTATATCCGTGATTTCTATCAAGGATATAGAACAGACGACCTTTTCGTGAGAGTCCAGCAACAGTCGTCGTCTCTACTGGCTGGAATTTAAGTTTTCCGATGCCGGATCTACAAAGGCACAAGGTTTCAAACAGCGTCTTGCCTATGCACCAAATTTATAATGATAGTAGCAGATGTCGAATTTTCGTCTTCCTCTATCATTGCTGAAACTCCTGCTGTTACTCCTTCGTCTGTACTTAGGTCTGGTAGTATTACGAGAAGTTCGTTGTTGTTGATACAGTTTCAAGATAGACTGCATCTGTTTGGCTAAACTTGCAACCGTTGCTTGCAGTTTCTCAATTTGTTCGTTTTGTTGTTGGTTTGTACGTTGCGGCGTCAATGTGTTCACCTCCTTGTCTCTAAAACCAACATGGATTCGGTCAGCAGAATCCGCAAGTTTTTCTAGTTCAGTTTCCTCTGCCATGGGTGCTAAAATTTGCGTCATTGTGTTGGGTAGTTTGTCCAACCACAATCTCCGTAGAATATTTTCTGCCATGACATTAGTACCTAACAGAGTTTTCATATGTCTTAATAACTGGGAAGGAGTTCGGTCACCTAGTTCCACTCGGGTAAACAAATCGCGCAGCATTGTCTCATTCGAAATTCCAGTTCGTTTAATTAAGGCCGTTTTTAATGTATCGTGGTGGTTTTCTTCTGGCATTGTTTCCAGTAAGTCTGTCACTTCTTCTACAACTTCTGCTGGAAGTTTTTCTACTAAATAACAGTATCGGGCTCTTTGCGAAACAATTTTCTTCGCGTTGAATATGGCCTGCATTTGTATAAGCCATGATTTTATGTTGTTAGGGTTATATGCAGGTAAATTCAGGGTGACTGTTGTCAACGAAGCTTCCGTACTATTTGTGTTTTGTTGTTCCATTTTTTTTTTTTTTTTTAAGATACGTAAATTTGTGTGTTCTATTTACCAACTTTCGTGTTTTCACAAGGTAATAGTCGTGGTCACCATTTGTAGGAATCCTTCTACTCGGTTTTTCGATGAATATTAAAATTTGGAGTGTCGGGTTTCAATACATTAATAAAATATCGTTACAGGGTCGCTCGTAATTTGGCCGCCGAGAATAATCAAACACTTTTCATTGAAGGAATAAAATTCAGTAGAAAAGACGACGTAGTTTCAACAAATAAACATTGATTTAATATAACGATAGGAATGCAAAATACGAGAGATACGAATTGTTTCTTACTGTGAGCGGTGTTGCCGTGATCTGGAGTTTGTCAACGCTGTCGTTTTTGACATGAGGTCATGAAGGTCATCGGCGAAAGGTGTGTGTAGCTTGCTGGCAGCCGCGTGTATATTGTTTTGGTAACGGATTTCGTATGTTTTTATACACTTTTTTCCGAACAATATCGGCTCCAGAAATAAATTACTTATTTATTTCTAATTGGCCCTAAGAAGTCACGTGGTATGTCTTCTACTACGTCCATACGATATTTGGTCGGTATCTACCTAAAAATGATGATGACTAATACAACAAACATTCTGATTTGTAATCTATTATTTTATTGGTGTGTTTTAAGATCTAAGTGTTTTCTTGAGTGTGATTGGTTTATAAATATTGTAGTTGATATTTTAGTGGACACGACAAAACATTCAATTTTCTCGAAGACTTCCTGAGAAATAATTTTAAAAATGTTATGAGATGATCGAATTAGAAAATTTCTTGAAAGATTATAGAACAAAAGTTTATATATTCTATTAATAAAATTAATGTTGGAAGGGAAAAACTTATTTGATTTTTACTTAAAGCTAACAAACACATTAGTTCACCGATAATATAGTGGCTGCGCGTGTTTCGAGGCATTGAGATAACCAATTTGAAATATAATCACAATAACGAATAAGAACTATGTAAAAAAATAAACACCTGAAGTCGCTCTACATAATGGAAAAGGTTTTAAATAAATTATCAAATGTACTTCACACAATGGTTTATGTGCACATGTGTTTCTGAAAAGAAAAATCGAGTTTATTAGCGGAAAGCGTCGAGAAGAAATTTCATAAAAGAAACATCTCATTTATTTGTGAGAAATGTTTCGTGAAAGAATATAGCTTCGTTAGAATGGTTTTGCCTAAAGATATTTCCTCTAAATAGCACAACTGATAATATGGTTATCTCCCCTGATAGCAGAATGAAGATAAATTTGATTATATTCTCCATACTTGTGGACAACTCTCTTGTACGAAATGTAGAAACAAATGAAGAAATGAGTGAAATTTGAATATAAGTTGTTTATTCTAACAAAACTGACTCTTTCACTAAGCATTTCTCACCAACTAATGACATATTTCTTTTATGAAATTTCTCTCGACGCTTTCCGCTAACAAGGTCGGTTTTCCTTTTCAGAAAGACGTGTGCACATGAATCACTGCGTGAAGTACGTTTGACAATAAAATAAGACATTTATTTAAAGCTTTGTCAATTATTTAGAAAGACTTCAGGTGCTTAATTCCAGGACAGTCTTATAGAATAATGGCTGCGGGCGTTCTCAGCCAAATATTAATAAATGTTTTCATTATTTGATAAATTATCATCTTCATTTCAGTTGAAAACGTACTTTCCGGGCATTCAATTACTATTTTCATGATTCGGTTTTTATTGTGGAGAATGAATGCGTGTCTGTAAATTTGTAATGGAATGATGTTGAGAACTTGGCTCTAATTTTTCTTTTCTCAGCTTCAAAATGACTTGCTTTTCTCACATAGACAGCTTTCTCATCTTCATGTTGGTTTATCCCTTTAACAAGACATGCTGTCTTTACAAGACCAAAACCAAGTGCAGTCATTCAGAACTATAATATATTTAAACAAACAATCTAAAAGGCAACACCTCAGCAAGAAGAAACATTTGTCAGTCACGTGTTCCAATAGTTTTGCTCACTTGAAAAATAAGTGGGTTCAAATGAAAGGTGATACGTCCTAAGTTGTTTAACACATCTAAATGTAAATACCAGGAATAGAAGCTGAAATTTTGAATTTTTGTCTCATATTCATCTTTTGATATTAAACCTAAGTGCCTTCATTGAACAATAAAAACAAAGGAATTGGTCTTGCCGTTCCAATAATTTTGGAGGGGACTATATATATATATATATATATATATATATATATATATATATATATATATATATATATATATATATAATTAATAATAGGAAGAGAAAAATATATTTGTGTGTACACATCTGAAAAGAAAACATTATAGGCTTTGCTGTTATGAAATGTATGAGTGGTGTGCGAAATGCTTGTGTGTATGTACGTTAAGACTTAACCCAACGAGGGAAAGAAATTGCTCCCAACATGTGCAAGGGTCGTGTTGATGCTGCTACATTTCGGAGTACAAAAAGGAGAGAGGGGAAATAGTTATATACGTTCTTTTATAGTCCTAAAACAGGGCTGCTTAACGGGCGTCTTAGCAGACTAGGTGGTACTAATCCCCACAGCTGTCTTCATTAGCATAAAGAGGACATTGATTTACAAGCCACTGAAATAAACCATGTTTTCGGTACTCACGCAGAAACTGTAAGTCTGGATATTGTTTTGTATTAATTCAATTATATACTGATGTGCATATTGAAAATAAACATGTTATGAAATATGTCTGTATTTTTGTGAACCAATGGATTAAAAATATATTTATATGAATGAGAGAGAGGCAGAAAAAGAGAGAGAGAGAGAGAGAGAGAGACGGGTTATAAGAGAGAGGGAGAAAGATATTATGCATGTGTGTGTGAGAGAGAAAGAGGGAGGGAAATATGAGAGAAATGATGCTTGTATAAATAAAATATTTGGTTTTGTCACAATAAGCTTTATTTTAACTACAGTGTCGAAATCTGATTTTGATGGGTTTTTTTTATGTGTCCGACTTTCAGCATTACAATCACTTTTGAATGGCCATTCAATGATCTGCACATTATTGGAAAACTTGAATGAACAATGTTAAGCAATCGGTATTATTGTTGAATAAGATTATTGACGAATAAGATTTTTAAAAATGTTCTCTTTTACACAATATTGTCAGTGGATTCCTCCTTCTTACTAAAGCAAAAAAGTTCAACATCAAAATTTCCCATCGTAAGTTATTGAAATTGCATTTATTCCTACTGAATATTTACAGCATTTGTTACACAAATATTGTAACCTTTTCATTGATATTTTAAAAAATTTACCAACGAAGAAATTCCACGTCGTTAAGATTTAATGATTAATAGAAAGTATCGAACTCAGTTCGATCAGTGTAACCAAAACAGTATCTGTCCTTTTTATTTAGATTGAATCGTTGATGCTTTGTCCTCATGAAAAACCATTTCAATTATTTCTTCATCAAAATCTTCCTCTACATACAACCTTCACTTTTTATAGTCTATATGAATTTTTAAATATCGGAAGATGAGAGCCTCTAACTGAAATTGAAAACTGTGTTATGTCTCTTGATCATGGATTTTTTTTCTTACTAGGTCATCCAGATTCCAACTATAGAATTGTATATTCTATTAATTTACAGTCAATTGTGACAAGTATTTCTATACTCGAGATGGTAAAGAAAAGTTTTCAACGGGTAAAATTTACCAAAATTAACTGCTAATTTGATTTTTCTAATTTTACAGGGATAATAAATATTGTAGCCTAAAAACAAAATAAATTCAACGTTTTCACTAATGCAATTTGAAAATATCACTTAAATGTTAATTATTAACTGAAATTAAAAAAAATGAATACATAGAATTTCAAGGAAACTTTATTAAAGGTGAAAAACCCTTTTTAGGTCAGCGGCTGCGCTGTTTTGTGCTGTCCCTTAATGTCTCCAGCCTAAAAAAAAATTATCATTGGAAAATGTATTAGGAAGATAAGCCTATTATTGTATATTACATTAAACTTTTATACTTTCAGATTAGTCAATTTTTAAATTTACTAAAAACAAATATGGAGACGATAAATGAATTATAACTGAATGAGTGTTGATGCTCTTTATAAATGGCTTTGGTGAGAAAACCACCAGAGAAAAGACATGTAGCTGAAACTGAATTCTCAATTACCAGATGATTGCCTTGAAACAAAATAAGTTTGCAGTTAACACTTCTTCACACTACGCTTGCAAACACATCAGAAGTCCACTTAACGTTAATAACTTTAGAGATTTTCATCTGAATAACTAATAATTTTTTTTTTAACACTATGCTTTAAACATAAAAAATGCACTTTTAATCAACTTACAAGTGCAATTCTTATGTAAAAGATTTTTTTCATTTGAATATAGAGAGTGTTATTGTAGCGAGTTTCTGATGCTCTACCAATTTACATTTTATTTATCAAATTTCTTCGGCTTCTTTCCTCTGCTGTCAAATGATAAGAATGAATCAAAGAAACATTTCCAAGATTTACCAATAATTTGAATTGTTTTCGATTTAAATATATTTTTCTCATCTGGTCATTGTTGATGCGATTCTTTCTAGTGGCGACTTTTGAACATTCTAATCTTTGAAATCAGCTCTGTTATGAAAACAGATTTTTCTCCAAGCGTCAAATTGATATTCCTTCCTGCTTCAGCCTCAGTCTCTATCCTAATCTCAATCAAAAAGAACAAGCAACATAATTTCAAGAGTGAAAAATATTATATTGATAGAATCTCTGGAATACAGCAGCAGAATAGTTAAATTCATATCACCAAATTATACAAGAATATGTATCTACTTGAGTTCATTTGGGGAGCTCTGAATTACAAATCATCGTGAATCTGACATTTTCTGTAGTACACTTAAATACCAAGTAACAGTCAACTTTGACATTTAACAATTACGATTACGACCTAAGGAAGAATCTGTCTGTCTTGCCAGATTCAATTCCGACACAAATCAAAAAGACTGGAGAACAAATTAACTGGATGACCAGAGTTGGCGTCACTTGATCTGTGTAAAAAAAAAAATTGAATTCCTACCAAAAGCAGTGCGAATACTGAGGAAAGTGCTGGAATATTGGGAAAACTTTCTGTCGCTTTAGCTTCAGCGTAATACAGCAGATACTACTCGCGAGAAAACTTAAATAATGCAATAATAATAATGTACATTATAAAAAAAGCGCTGATTCTTTGTCCGTCACGCAACGTCTGCGTCTATGCAAAAATAAATAAATAAAATAAATAAATAAATTAAATAAAAAAAAAGATAAAACAAAATTTATCAACAGTATAACTGTCCGTCAATCTTTTTTTTTTTTTTTTGCTTTCATGTGTAATACAGCTGTGAAATAAAATTTTAAAAAAAATTATCTTTTTCTCTCTTACATACAGTGCGAAAACTTTAATATTTTACCGATAATTACTTTATTCTGTCTATACCTGCTGATATTAGATTTTTCATGTCTACTTATATCAATTTAGTCATACCCATCAGATTGTTCTATTTATTGGTACCTAGAACCTGGCAGCATAAAGATGGCCACAAAGTAAATGTCTAGTTTATTATTTATGATGATAAAGTGAATTTAAGTTTATTTTTAAAAAAGTTAATGACGACCAAAAGTAATAAAACCGGCATCAATAAATGAGAGGAAAAATGGTACGATTAATTTCTCGACGAAAAAAAAAACGTTAATTTTTTATGTTCATTTAAAAAATCAACATAATTATAAGATTTTATTGAACTTTTTGATGATTATTCGATAATAGATAAAATTAACTTTACAGATATTTTGTTAAATTTTGTAGAAATCTCATTGAATTAAAATATACATGCGTACCCACAAACACAAACAATTTGAATGTCATTGACCTGGACACCTGTATTGCGAGAGATAACCCCTGGGTAACGCCGAAATGTGCGAACCTTTGAAGTCATTTTTATGACTTCTGTATTTGAATGAAATATATTTACTAATAATTGTTTGTCCATTTAAAATACTACAATTTAGATTTAAAATTTGATCTGCTTGCTGTCAACGAAGTAAAGGGGTACAGATCTAGTAATCTGCATATATAATAATTAGCGTTGTGCATTTATTTATATTTTTTGTGTCACGCTATATGTAATTAAATAGGACAAAATTAATAATATTTATAATTCCTTCAATAATATAACAGAGGATTTCTTTTAAATAAAGGAGTATAAGGCGGCGTAACAATGATTTAAATTTTTATATCGGCTGCATCATATATGGGGCAAGGTATAAACCCTTTAATGACTGGTGTATGGCGCAACGTATGTCATCAAAACTAATACCTGATAAACATTATAAATTTTGTCCTATCGAATTGCATAGAGCGTCACACGAAAGATATAACGAAATAGAAATAGTTGTAAGGGAATGGATTAATTAAGTAGTTTAGTGGCCTTTATTTTACAATTTCGTAGAATTAGTATCTATATTCTTATTTTTCTGCATAAAAATACAAATTGGTGCGTGTGTGCTTCACTTCTCTTTTCAGAAATTCGGAGTGAAAACCTTTAGATTTACCTCCCTTGAAATAGGTAGCACGTAAGCGGGTTGCTGTGTCTAAGTTATTCAACAATTAAGTTTTAGTTTATAAAAAGTATTATTATTATTATTATTATTATTATTATTATTATTATTATACTCATCATCATCATCATCATCATCAAGAATTTCATGATTTTATTTCCTGTTCAAAAACAATGAAAATAGGTATTTCGATGGTATTTTGCCTCTTACGCTGTATGAATGTTGCTTATTGGTTAGAGAGTAATAATTATCAAACACATTTCAGAAATTTGTTCATCGAATTACCATATCAATTGAGAACTTTTCTTATATGGCTATTAGGATTATTAGTTTCACTGAAATTAATGACATTGATAGAATAACCTCAGATAGAGGATCAATGTTTGCCTGCAGAAACTTCACCAAATCAAGTTAATTTAAATTAATAATAGTTTTTTTTCTTAAAGGAGACAGTTGTTTTCTATGCTCGGTCATGTTTAATTGTGATGTAGATAATTATTTTGTATTCTTTTATTTTATTTTAATTTTTATAAAAAGCGGCCTCGGAATTTTTAGAAGGAATTTCAACTCTGTGACATTCACATCTTTATGTAAGGGAGATAAACAATATTAATTGATGATAAGTTGGTTAGCACTGCAATGCAAGTGAAGTTTTAACTCGTCAAGTTGAAAGAAGTGCAGATTTAAATGTTTAAATTCTGACAGGAGGAATGGGTCCTTTATCTAGAAAAAGAAAATAAGTTTTCACTTTTTTCATCATTTTAAATCTTCTAGGAATCATTGGATGTTGAATATTACATCATTCTCCAGTATTTCTGATTAAAAATAGTTTTAGAGTTGATTGTTTTTCATTTTTATTATTTTAATATAATGTAGATTACTGTAGAAATTCCAATTCTCAGCTGTAACAACTTTTCCAAAGTGAAATTGCTCTATGGATCACTAAAATATTACAGTGGAGCCCCAATTTGCTATTAGTTTGTGTGGACCCCAGTAATGTTACATGGAACCTAGAACCTCTGGTCTAGATAGTCAATCTAGTTCCAAAATAGTAATATAACAATTAATTCCCTTGTTTTACAATTGGAAATCTTGAGGTCACTATTAGTCAGCACATGTGAGAAATTCTCCTAATCTTTGACATGTTTCATGTTTTGTCACATAATCCTCCACTGGAGATAAAAAGATTCAAATACTTCATGATTTACTGCATTTCTATTTCTTTCATTAGAAGATCAATTCTATATTGCAAGAAAGAACTTTCTAATTGGACTTACATAGAAAATATACAGATTATAACTTTATTCACAACACATACTCTTTTCATAATTGACTGAACCACAAACAATACTTATGTTAACTTATTTAAATTGTTGTTCAGTATTTCAATATTTGCATTTTTCAAAATAATCAATATTTTGCAAAAAATAAATTTTTCATAATGTTTGATTGAATTTTTGATTAATTTGGTCTTGTACTGTTCTCTTGAATGTTGTTAGTCTTTACTTATGAATCCAACATACATTAAGTTTTAAAAGAATATTATCATTGAATTGATTGTTTTCATATTGACTCCTTTAAATAATTTATCTTTTAGCTGTAAGTGTAAAGGTCAGAAAATCATTTTAATTCATCAAATGTTATATTTTCCCATTTTCTTAGTATTTGCTCTCAATGTAAATGAGGATTTAACTTTAAATTTTGTGATTTCCCTAACTTTATATTACATTTGCTTTTAACCCTCAGTAATTGTCACCTTATTAGCAATTCTTTACATTTGGCTGGAAAAATAGTAACCATATTTGTGCTTATTTAATACCATACATTTTTAGTTAATATATATATTTGTCAATTAACAGTAATTATTGCAATGTTATTTATACTGTAATTTTATTAAATTAATACTTTAAAAATGTCATGCTGCAAAATTACAATATTTCTCATGATGATAACAATATTTCTCATGGTGTGTGACAGTTAATGCATATAGATTTAGTTTGGAATACAAATTCAAAATTTATTATTCAATTAATATTTGCTTTATTTAGATATGTTTAGATATTTAATAATAAAAAATTGATTAATGTGAGCCCATTTTTGTTTCTAATTTGCATAAAACTATATGTTAGAATGCAACTCATGCATAATGTCTTTTTTTATCAATAACTGCAGATTGGCATTGATAAAATCAGAACAACACATCCAGCAAGATGCAAATAACTGAAGCACTGACTTCAGCTTCCTTTTTCTGATTTTTTTTTATTCAACACAAAGAATATTACATGAATAGTTTCAGTGCTCAGTCAACAACAAAAAAAAATCACAACATGGCAGCTTTGATGCTAATTTATGCAAATAGTTATGTATCAAAACTTTAAAAATATTCTGGATTATATTCAAAAGATAAAAAAAAAATCCATCAGTCAAAATATGGTGATCATAATATATGTATGAGTACAATAATAATAATTTAAATAATTCATGGGCTGATTACAATGCATCAGCTGAAAATTTAAAGCAACAAAATTGGTCACTTTTAATAAAATGAGAAGCTGATTTTATATTCAGTATTGAAATTTTTCTTTAATGTTCTTCCACATTATTGATAAATCAAATTACCTTTTGCTGATGTCATTTTTATATTGTTTAAAATAATCCTTTTTGCTATGACCATATTGCTATAATTTGATAAACGATTCAGAGTTTTTCTAAAATTCTTATTAATAAAACTAAAATTAAAACACAAAAAAACTCAATCAGATAGGTGTGAACATGAGATGAAAAGAATTACTGAGAATCTTTAAGCATTATACTATGTTTAGTATAAAATACTATTTTTGTACGTTAAAAAATCCTACAAGAAATGTGTCAAATAAATTGAATCTATTTTGAGGTGCAAAATTAGCAGTAATGTAATAGAATTTTAATAATTTATTTCCTTTAACTATTATATTGGTTTTAAATGTTTGGGGTCCAAGGGCGATAATTCCTGTCTAAATATTGAGCTTCTCTTTGTAAATAGAAACGATCATATTACCGTTTATTTTTTGCGTTGCATCACTGAGATTTCTATTCATTTAGGTACCGCAACGAACTTTCAATATATATATATATATATATATATATATATATATATATATATATATAAACACAAAAAAAAAAAACATTTTAAATATTTTAAATGCCTTCTTTGAACTTAAATCTTGGTTCTAGTTGAAATTATGAAATATAATGGCCTAGTGAGGCTAAAAAAAGCTAATCCGAATTAAAAGAAAAATTAATTTCCACTTGTCCTCATCTTTGTCGCCATATTTATTACAACGTTTTGGCTGTTGAACGCTCCGGCCTTCTTCAGGTGATTTTAATGTCAAACTGAACCCTTTATTTCGCTCACTGCGGTAGACTGTTCTAGTTCCATGTGCCATGTAAATGTAATGGATGTCAGTTATCAGTTATCTCCTGTTAATTCTCCTCTCCAAGTTCTCCACAGCCTTAACCAGGTATTGAACTCACACTCTTTGGGTCCTGTCACTGGATTTAACTAAAGTCTGTATCCACTGTGCCATGTGTCCTTGAGGACATCTGTGTATGAATTTCTGGGTATTATAAACCTAATGTCTTCAGCAACCGTTTTTTACCAGTTAGATCCAGTGACAGGACTCAAAGAGTGTGAGTTCAATATCTGGTTATTATTTCAATACCTGGTTAAGGCGGTGGAGAACTTGGAGAGGGAAATTAACAGGAGATAACTGATAACTGACATCCATTAGACATGGCACGTGGAACTAGAACAGTCTACCCCAATGAGCAAAATAAAGAGTTCAGTTCGACATTCCAACCACCTTATTCAGGTGGTTGGAATGTTGTACAACGGCTGAAACGTTGTAACAAATATGGCGACAAAGATGAGGACAATAGTCCGAATAATGTAAATAGTGTCTCAGAAATATAGACAAATTCATTTCCGTATATAAACTTTTTATTGAGCATTTTTAAAGCATTTTTGTCTATCGACTTATCGAGCCGACATTTTCTGTGTGTTCACACTCAATATTGAAATCTTTTAATAATATCTTCGAGGCTTTCTTTTTAAATGTAAAAAAGTTGGACGACCCTCACTACACACAAATTAAAAAGTATACACGTGATATCGAAAAGGGGAGTGTGCAATATACACTTGCCCCCAAATATTTCCATAAAAGTTTTTTTTTTTTTAAATAAAATAACCTAGTCAATAAAATATTAATTACTGAATAAGTCCTGAAAATTTCGTTTCTGTCGGATAATTCCCTGATTTCTGGCAAATATTTAAACAGGGAGTAGCGATTTTTTGTTTTCATTGCAGAAAAAAGGCATCCATTTTTGTTTAATGGTACTAATAATGTGTGTGCTTGCCGGTGGGGGGTGTACTAAATTAATTTATATTCCTTTGAAACTGACTCCTTTCTCCTTTTATTAGAACTGAGATAATTTACGATAATTTATTTAAAAGAATTTTTTGGTAGGGTGGAATGGGAAACCGTCCCCTCTTACCCTGAACATTAACAAAGACACATGCAAGTCTACGTGAAATTTAAAAGGAACAAACATTACAAAACAATAAAACATTAAAACAATATAACAAATTACAATATTTTACAAAATAGGCTTGTACAAAAATTTCTTTTCGTGTGCCTTCTGTGAGGCGGGATAACAGATCAAAAAATATTTAAAAAATGATCTTAAAAGTTACAAAACAATCTTCGAAAAATAGAGAAAAATCTTTGACAAGGTTTATATTACCTTGTCAAAGTTTTTTCTCTATTTTTCGAAGATTGTCTTTGAATAAGGTAGAAAGTAGTCTCTATAAAAGTGCATCCACCTAATCGAAAAACGTAAAATAAATCATAGAATTGGTGCCACGAAGGCTTAAGAATTAACAGGTTTCAGTTCCTTTATCCTTCTTATGATTCTAAGGTGGTAGCCAAAATTTGCTTTTCCTTCTGAGTCCTTATCATTCTGCTTTCAGGACGAAATTTTCCTGTCATTTCGTCTTTTGAGTTGGTCGAAAAATCTGATTAGTTCATTCTCGACAATTACCATGCCTTATGGTGGAAAAAAGTTTTTGCTTTCTTCTTTTAAACTTGATCCCCTTCTTTGAAATTTGATTCGCTTCTTCTTTGAAAAATTGATTACCTTTTGAAAATTATTCACTTCCCCTTTTAGTTTTTTATTTAACAATTGAGCGAGCCTTACCTTTAAAATTTACGTGAGCGTAAGCGCACACTTTTTTGATTGAAAATTTTTTATTTTAAAAAATGAATTAGAAACGATCCACTCTGACCGAAATATTTTTTGGCGGTTCTTTTACGGCCAATTTTAAAAATAGACAATTTCAGACAAATAAAAATTTTTCATAAACAGTCTGGATTTCTTTAAAATACACTTCACTTCACTAAAAAAAAAAAAGTGTCCTCAGGTACCTCCACGAAAATGTAAACAATAAGCATAGCATGATGAAAAAAACGCCGAACTTGACGAAAACAAAATTTTATCGTTTAATGTTCATATTATTATTAAAGAGGAAAGATCAAAGTATTTTGGGGGTATTTTTTTACATTTTTTAATCGTTCCTGGCACGTCTGAAATTTTCGTTAAAAATATTGTTTTTCTTTGTCAAAAAAATGGACAGATAATCCATCATTTTCAATCATTTTTTTCCATTTTATAAAAAAGATGGAAATCTGACTTGGATATTCTTTTAAAAATCAATTATCATTTTTTCAAAACTGATTTTAATAAAAACAGAAATTATACTGTTTATTTAAAATATTTTGAACCAAGCTTAACTTAGCTTCTGCGCCGAAAAAATGTAATTTGAAAATAAAACAAAGCAGGTCATAACCTTTCGCGTCTTTTGACAGGTGACGAAAGACACATTCATGACGTTTAGATAACTTACGGGAGGATAATTCTTTCTACGGATAGAAGGAAGTGAAATTATTTAAGTGAACAAATTATTTACCTCGTTACTTTTAAGGAAAACTTTCAGCGCTCTAATTTTTTAATTTTTTTTTTTTTTTTTTTTTTGTACTTAGCTTTCATCTTTACGTTTACGATGCTTTATGGAAAATATAAAGAAATTAAAAAATAAGACTGTTAAGAGTGAGATTAAATTTCATAAGAAAAAGGTATCTAATTAATTTATAGGTACCTTTCTTATGAAATTTTATCAGAAGTGTACATAAAATACTATAATTTTATGTACATTTATTACATTTTACTGTATTTCCATTCATTTTATTATTAATTTTGATATTTCATTTATGGAAAAATGTCATAACTGAGATTAATATAAAAATAAGATCATATAAATTAAAGTTTAGCAGTAGTTAAATTTCATAAGATGATACTGTTACTTGTAGGTACCCTTCTCAGTTGAAATTGAAAACTCAAATTAACTTCTCCATACGTGTTTCGCAAAAGTAAAGGCCTTAACAGCGGAGAACAATGCTGAACTCAAATAATGCAACTAAATTGTATTCTGGTTGGTCTTCCGTACTTAATAATTACTGCCCGACTATAAACACAAAAATTACATTTCTTAATTACTATGGCTAATCTGATTGGTCCAAATTATACAAAAAAAAACTTTTTAAAATTAAAGAAATAAGAAATAGTTGTATTAAAAATTCAATTTTCATTGAAAAAAATTTTTGCTTTCAGAAAATATTGTCCATATTCATAAAAACAACTAAAAACAAATAAAAGCATTTGAAATTAAATAATATATTTGTTTTATTGAGTTTTGTATGTTCAATTCAGAGCTGATTTTCAGGTACGTTGGCTACAATTAAAAAAAAATGATTTGCATTCTTCAAAGCCTTGTGCTATTGTAATCACTAAACCCGATGGTATCGAATTTCTAGAGTTTTTCATAAAATTAGTTATGGGGGTGTTAATAAATATGTAAAAAAATATTTCTGCAATTTACATTACAAAAAAAATTATATTGGATTGTAATCTAATGAATAAGAATTATGAATTATGTAATTCTTGTAACAACCTGGAGAGGGATGGGCTCCGCTATATCTACTTTGCCAAAGACACGATATACAAACACCCTACGACCACACTCGGCCACAGGACAGATGATGACGACAATGATGAATACTTGTAATATCATTCAATACAAGTGTTTAACATTTGTTGAGTTACTAACAAAATCAATGATTATTTAATCAACTTCAATCAATCATTTGAAACTTTGACAGAATATCTTCATCTTTGAGTATTGTTAGTGAATTTGATGGCATAGTAATTGTGAGTTCCATCCCTGGTCTGAGTAGTACAGATTCAGACAGAGTGGAAACCAGGGCAAGCAATAACTGAACCTTAAACAATCTATCCCTATAAACATGGCTGGCACGAAAATCCCGAAACCCTCGACCAGTGTGGTGGAGGTGGTGGTGGGGGGGGGCGTTTTTCTGGGCCCCGTTGTGGCCTCTGCCATTTTTTTTCAGTACTGTTTTATGGCCATCCGCTATTTTTTAAATTAAACTGACCTTACATTGTCAGTACATCGTGTATCTGCATGACCGGTGCGGTGCGTACTACACAGTAACCCTCGACGAGCTTGGAGCCCCAAAAGGGTTAATTTCAGGAGCGTTTTTTTTTTTTTTTTTTGCTTTTTGCACTTTCTACTTTTTTTCTACGTAAGTTATATTTTCAATGATCAACTAATAATTGACAGGGCCGGTGCTTACACCCTGAGCCTCTCAAATGTGTGGGGGCCCATACTGGGGAGGAGGGTGCAGAAGTGTTAATTTCAATAGCGCTTATTTTTTTTAAATTGTAGTTTTCTTTCTTAACAGTTCTTTTAAGAAGGGGAATATATCTCAGTAAAATCATTTTTTTATTCCGAGATCATCAACTAAGGAGGATCTCTGGTTTTTTTGTGGGTTTTTTTGGGGTTTTTTTTTAACTAATATCAATACTAACCAGAAGTCCGCGGGTAGTAATAAAGATAAAATTTATAGTCCCTATTTTCTATATTTCTAGAAAGATAAAAACGAGAAAACGATTGCTTAAAAAAAAATGTTTAAAGATTTCAACACATGAAAACATTTCCTGAAAAATGAAATACTGTTTTTTTTTTTAAAACAAATTTTTAAGACAAAAGTTGTTTTATTGGAATCTTTGTAACACTTCTTTTTTTTTTCAGCGGAGACGCTTCGGCGATTAATCTTTATGGAAAATGTAAAAATTTTCGATTTAAACATTTTTTTCGAGTAAAATTTAGTCATAAAAATATTGGCGGTTATTACAAAGCAAATAATATTTTCTTACGTTTTTTAAAAATAAAAAAAATCTATTCTTTATAAAAGTAAATAATTAATGAATATGTACTGAAAATTTCATTTAAATTGGATAATTCCTCGATTTTTGATAATTTTTAAAAAAGCGCTGCCTTTACCCCGAAATTTTTCTTCGAGGGTTTGTGGACCCCCAGGTTGGGAAATTTGAAATCAACATGTAGTAAAGATGGGGACTCAGTATCTAATTTTCGGGGAGAGGGCTGGGGCAAGACCTTAGTGTCGGCCCTGCCCATATAATGGTTCATTTTGAAATTCCCTAAAGCTTAATCAACAGTGACTCGGGGAGGTTCAAAATGCTGTTATAGTAACAACAAAAATGTAAACATCAGTCCAGATATAAATAATAACTTTTTAATCCCAAAATTCAAACAAACATTAGTTATTTTAAAAACTGAAACTGTTTTTATTCAGTTCTGTGTTGAGTATTTTGCACTATTTCACTTACTAAACATTTTTAGTCATTTATGACAGATTTATTTATTCACTTGTTTTTTGTTTTTTCTTCAACAAAATTTGTATCTTATTGTGTCTTTCCATGTTAATCTTTTCTTTCTCCTATATTTATATATAACTTTTAATAAATAAAATATTTATGGTCTAGATGGAACGTTTAATTTAAATAATAAAACTTAGTTAAGTTAAGAAATATGAAACTTTAAAAAGTTGAGTAGGAGCAGGTCGTTGCTTTGTATTTTATTAATAGCTGTGTAAAAGGTATATACACACTTTTCAATCGTCCTGGGTATAACTACATTCGCATCCTGGGTAAGACGATAAACTACGTCCGACAGCAAGTCCTCTGATCAGGAGGTTTTGAGGAGTGTGGAACCACCTCTTAATTGCTAGTGTGCTCAGGTCCACCCTGACCCGGAGTGGTAGCACCTGTTAGGGTCCCAGCTATGGGCAAATAGTTAACCCCCAAACTGGAGTCTGAGCATTTTGAAAGTGTAAAAATAGGTTTTGATACCAGAAATACCCTGTAGAAAATTATTACCAGCAATACATTTTTGAAGGAAAAAATTATTACTAGCAATACATTTTTGAAAAAAAAAATTACTTGCTATACATTTTTTAAAAAAAAATTACCAGCCATTTTTGTTAGAAAAATATTATCAGCAATAAAAATTTTGTCAGCATTAAATAACTCATTGAGGTTGATATGCCGTAAAACAAACCAAACCACACTTTTCAAACACCCCTGACGTGTGCCAGGAAACTTCATTCTGATGTCATTGAGGGTTTCAGGCCTCGAAAAATATGGTACCACTTCTCCCATGTTACCAAACTAGGAGCGATCACCTTCCAGCCATCTTCTCGGTCACTCTTATAAATCTTTATTACATGAAAAAATATAAACAAGGCACAAGACCAATAGTGGGGATGAGGAGGGATGGTCATCAATGGCCTATCTTTTAACTTAGCTTGGTGGGAAAAGATTCCATGGGTCACGTTTGAATAAAAAAACAATGAGACAAAAGATTGTTGTGTGTTCAAATAAAACGATATTTAAAACATAGGATACACAAATTTATCTGTAATTACTTATCATGAAATTAAAGTTAGAAACTCCTTTTTGACTGTAAGAAAATGAACATGAATAATCTTTCAGTGAGGAAGGGAGAAAGTGGTGTTGGGAGACAAGATCAAGGGGAGTCCACTGTTGTTTTTATGAGAAAGACAAGACGCCGGAGGTTGACTCATGTCTCTTTACCCTCTGTCGTGTGAAATGAATAGTTTCGTTTTTATGGTCTTTTGTAGGCTCCAGGGGCCTGTATTTACTTACTGGTGGGAGATTTATTTGCTATTTATTTTAATTAAATTGAAAAGTTGAAGTATGTTTGAAACCCAGAAGGCTGTGCGGAGCCCTTGCATGGTGTGTTTAATTTTGTCAATTGCTTCTTTCATTTGATTTAATGTTGTTCACTTCCGCCTACTCTACAAGCTTCTCACAATCACTGACCCAATAGTACAATTATTTTTCCAAGCACCAAAATGCCACATTTACATATTTACATAATTCGGACTACAGGCACCATCATACCGTAATTTCTCTATGAATACCGGTTCGTGTAAAAACTGTTATTTTTATGGCCCTTGTGGATCAAGCGGTTGATACCGCCAATATCATTTGATTTGTTGCGGATTAATTTTTTGAATTCATGTAAAGGTAAGGTGTCTAATGACCAATGAGAGACAATTTCAAACCCTTGTGAAAACTTGAATTGAGCCGGTATGACGCTCCTTTGTTCAATAAAAGTACTTCTATTTTGCGGATCGGCTCAGAAAGAATGAACCGTTGATATGAAAGCTCTTAACGGTTGAGGAATAAGCCTGAGTGCCTACACTTCAAAGACGAGGAGCAGTCCAGCCACGGCGCTCATAAATCAACCAAGGGAAAGATATTCTATTCCCGGAACAGAACATTCCTTTCTGTGCCAATACTTCAAAAAGCCCTTGACAAAACAAACTGTGAAAACACGAAACCTCTTTGAGCTGAGAGATCCCGTTTGAATATTTAATTGTATCTTTTATTGTATCTTTTTATGTAATATTGTAAAATAAATGTTTTTCCTTTTAAGGTTTTACACAGTGGTTGTCTTGTTCTGTAATTTTGCACCTATTATTGTGACTTGCTGTTTCTACCAATTAAGTTTCGTGTCTGGCACAAGAGCTCGGATTTGTGGGGGAATAATTTTTTTATATATATACTCTAGCTAAGTTTAAATAAATGACAAACTAAAATAAATGACAATCTCTACTGTAACCTAATCTGGATGTGTTGCTATCGATCAATTCAAAGACTAAGAGACAAAATCAAAATGATTAGCGCCTTTCACGCAACAAAAACGCGTTTCAAAAAACCTTTCACCAAATTCCAATGAAAAAAGTCATTTCGTTTTCGTGCCAATCTTGACTTTAAGCAGATACTTAAAGAAAAACATACTTTCTGTCGCGTCCACCCCATCATAACTCGCATAACATCACGTAAGTACAAGAACAGTAACATATACTGTCTATTCTTATATATATATATATATATATATATATATATATATATATATATATATATATATATATATATATATATATATATATATATATATATATATATATATATATATATATATATATATATATATATATATATATATATATATATATATATATATGCATATTTTCATTTAAGCATGTTTGGTTAAATAATTTACGTTTTACATCTATTTATTTTAAATTTTAATCCTTTCAAGTCCACGTATTAATTTCTTGATTACTGTATAAAAATGAACAAGAAAAATTCCAAAATTTTCTTTCAAATAATTTTTAATTTACTTTCAATCTCTTTCGAGATTATCTTCAGGGGTTGTGTGTCTGTGGATATGTGTACTTGGACACCGCAAAATTCAAAATATTTACTCGTTATGCAAGGGGATTAACTTATGTGATTTTTTTAAATATATTTTTATAGGTTTGAAAGATTTTTAAATTGTCGTTTTTAACAATTCTAATTTAGAATTTTTTAAGATTTGCTGCTATAAACATTTAAGAATTTTATTGTTATACTCGTAGTTGATTTTATTTATTTTTGGCCAACGATTCTCTTATATAAAGATCTTCTGGAATTTTTAGTTTTCGCTTATTATTATCTTGGTGGAGTACTGTTGTATTTTCAACTAATATTTGTCTAAACTCTGAATGTGAACATATTAAATTTGGGTCCATGCTCTTACAATATATCACCATTCTTGCTAGGTTTTATATTGTCACAGTGTGAGATGGTGGAAGAAGTGATAAAGAGAAAAGGAAAAAGAATACAGAATTTGGTTAGACTGAAACAAAAAAATATTCTTAAAATTTTAAAACTACCTGCATCTCACGTTTCATGCACATTTGTAGATATGGTAACATCAACAAAGCCCAGTCCAATGAAATCCTAACAGATGAAACGTGTCACAAGAAATTTTCCAGTTTGTCATATATATATAGTAAATATGGCACCTGGCCAAAATTGGAGATGGGGAGGACTGGGATTATCAAATGTATTATCATTTAACTTAGCTAATCCCAATCGTTCTATAATATTCCATTCACCAAAACATCAAATATTTACATAACAGTCTCAATACAGTCACCATAATACCACAAATTCTCCATGAAATTCCCAATTAGTTATAATATTTATTGCACAAAATAGTCAAATGTGGTACATGAACTAAGATGGGGTAGGGGAGGTTTGGTCTTCATTGTCCTCTTCCTAATTTAGCTAAACATAATCACTGATCCATTTGCTTGAATACTTTCCTTTTCAGTGACAAGTTTTCAAACATTTTCATTCACACTGCACAATCTTACAAAAGACACCATAATATTGTAATTTCTCTATGAAGCCATAACTATCCACCAACATACAATTTTTGTTGATGGAGGGATAGGATAATAATAATAATAATAATAATAATAATAATAATAATAATAATAATAATAATAGAATTGTCAATAAACTTACATGGAAAACAACAAATGACTGGATGATAAAATTAGTGAAACAACATGAAAACAGAAAGAAATATTCAATAATAAAAGAAGGCAGTAAATACAAACAACATTTACATTTAGTAGATTCTGTAGTAAATCAAAACAGAAGCCAAGAACCAACTATTGCAGCAAAAAGATATGAAAAAGCCAAGGATAAAGCCCTTGAACAGATTTATTAAACCCAATGTTGATAAAGTTAATACTCATCGATGGTTACGAGCATCTGGATTAAAGTCTGAAACTGAAGGCTTTATTCAGCTTTTCAATGAAAATTGGTATCATTTTAATAATGTGGATCCAAATTTACAAAATACCAAGAAACAATAGTCTAATCTCATGTTCTATCACAATATAAAATCGTCACGATAGAGGTGGGGCAATACTATTCAATGTAATTGATGAACATCGGCCAGCGCCGGTTACAGAAATAGAAGATGTCACCATTCTATGGGATTATACCATCCACACAGACAGAAAAATTGAAGCAAATAGGCCGGACATTATTGTCAAAACCAGAAAGAAAAACTTGCCTACTTTTAGCAACCAAGGAATTTGAAAAACTATCAAAATACAAAGACCTTTGAAATAAAAAAATGTGGAAATTGAAAACAAGAATAATACCAGTAATAGTTTATGGAATTATAAAAATGGAACAAAACAACACATTGAAAGAAACCCCCAGCTTAAGAGACATCGTTGTCTTGTTGTTTGTCTATGTAACGCTAAGATATTTGTTAATTTTAATAATAATAATAATATGATAAACTTTGCTCATATGAAAATTGGTTTTATTTATATTCACATATTCAATGTAATTGAAATTTTCCCGCCAATTTTTCTTTGGCGGGTAAGTCTCTTGCTCTCTTGTTGACCTGTCGTCTTGTTGTTTCCTTTAAGTATTTGTTAATTTTCATATTATTTATAGATATAAAATAATGTTCCTGCATTAAAGAATGCAATTATTATGTTTATATTTTGTTTTGATTGAGTTCGCTTATTATATGAAGTTAGCGACCTTATCATGTTGAAAAAACATGTTTATGAATAATTAATTTTTTTATTTGATAAAATAAATAACTAAACAATATAATTAAATCTTCTTAGTTGTTTGTGTTGCATGTTAAGATCAATGTGTTATTTAGATTATTCACCAAATTGTTTAATGCACAATGATCATTTCTAATCTGGAGGTTATTATTTTCTTCTTTTTTTTTTTGTTCCTTTTATTCCACTATTGTTTAATTCTGTGCTTAAAGATTTGCCTACAAATCCTCTGTACTCAACTTCTATGGCTTGGCACCAAAATTGACAGCCTTTGTTTTTACATTTCTTGATTAATTCCAGATATTTACTCATTTCTTCTTGTGAGCTAGTTGTATGAAACTCAATCCCCAACCAATACACCTTTTTATTTTTCCCGCCGGCCGGGAGGCCTTGTCAGATTGTATATTAGCAGTTTCCTGGTGGCATTTGAGAATATCATATCTGGGTGAAGAATTGTTTTGATAATTTTGTTTCTAAAGATCTTTTTTAAGTTGCCAATCGGTGTTATGCTTAGCAAATTTTATTTCTTTTTTACGGAAATTTGTCCCTTCCTTCCATTTTTCATCAATTTTATTTGTTTTTATTTTTCCAGTTGATATTGTTTAACCTGGAGAGCTTTTTCTATGTCCTTTGCAATCGTTCTTAACAACATGCCTGTGATCTATCTATCTCTCGATATATATATATATATATATATATATATATATATATATATTCTATATATAACATATATTCCTTCTTATAACAACAACTCAGTTTCGTATCTTATGCACAAATGTAGCCAAATGAAATTCACTCGATTCTGATTGAACTAAAGAAATCAATAAAAAATTAAATGCTTGAATTATGAAATATAACCAAAATTTCTGCTTAATCTGATAATCTTAACTGAGCCTAATCCTTAATCTGCTTTAAGATCAGGTGAGATTTACTCATGTTTTCATTTCAATGAATGTAAATTTATTTTACTTAATAATTAATGTGCATGCATCTCTTTCTTATATATATATATATATATATATATATATATATATAGATAGATAGATAGATAGATAGATAGATAGATAGATAGATAGATAGATAGATAGATAGATATGTTGTGTGTGTTTTAAGGTAGAAAATACCAATGATGAGGAATTGATCTGTGGTTACCCCAATGTACTTTACTCACTGCAAGAAATACCAAAGAGCAATTTACCTCAATGGGTTGACCTGGAAGTTAACCTTATAGCCATCAAGTGCAGGATTGAGCCTCAAATGATGTCAATAGCCGTGCCAACATAAACCAGAAAGTCATCTCAGCTGAACTTAAGACAACACAAGACAAGTGGATGACAGGAAGTTGCATAAATGCCTGACCCAAGTAGAATCCTTTGCAAATTCAGGAGATGAAAACCGAATGTTTTTTTTCAGAATCCCTGAAAAACCACATACCCTCACGGGCAACTTTAATTTGACAGTCCAAAAGTGAATAAACATTTTTTTTTATTTATGAAAGATTTAGTTTTGTACTAGCAGCATGGCCCGGCGTTGCCCATGCTTGATTCAAAAATCGTAAGACTCATACAACAATCGCTATCACCTGACTTAAAATATCTTTGCCCTTCCTTGCCTTTAAAGGAGTGCCCTTTGCCGTGCAGATGTTGTTACATGTCATACTTCTTGCCTATCACACACTGCGAATTTTTTCTAAGCTCTATACTAAACATTAAATCTGTTACAAAAAAAGAACTAAACAAAATGAACACAAAACGATCAGCTTTAAAAAAGGACTCGTAACTGGAAAAACCGAATGAAAAAAGAATGTTAACAACAAATACTTTTTCACATCCAACCCAGTTCTGCGAAATCAGAATCAACGTTGAGTTTAAGCAAGCGAATGAGCCAATTGGAGTAAAGTGCCATGCAGATTTAAATTTTTACCACTTGTGACGAATGCAGCTATCGATTTTTTTTGCATGCTAGTTAACATTCATGTCAGTCAGCTGTTGGCTCTCACGCTGGCCAATAGAATCTTCCTGCCTATTCGTGGCAGCCAGCTCTCACTTTGGCCAGTAGAAAATGGCCGCAAACTACATTAAAACTGAAAAGCATGAAAAAATCGATTATTTCCACTATCGATGGGAGTTGGGAAATGCAAAGTCAGTCTTGGCTTTTCCGCTAACTTGGAGCATATGCATGTAAATTTTGGTGCAAATCCGTCGAAAATTGCGCCCGTGAATTTGTTACACACACACACACACACACACACACACACACACACACACACACACACACACACACACACACACACATCCTGCCTTTTATAGATAGAGATTATCAAAATTTTACTAACATAATGTGTATTCAGTTTAGTGAAATATGAAGTAAATATTCTCTAGCAAAGTTTTATATGCATTTCAATTTGTAAAAATGGGTTGAAATATTTCAACATACATTGTACCAAAAAATGTAAATAGCAACCTGCTTTACCAGCACAAAATAGATGAGGAAATACAGAAATGTTCTCAGACAGATCTACTTCTCAAAATCTGACTAAATATTCAAACATTAGAATTACTTACAAACTTGGTCAGATTGAAAACTTTTCAACACTCCATCATGTATATAAAATATTTAATTTTTAATCCTTCAAAACTGTTATTATTATTATCTAAACACACACACTTACACACACACCAGGCTGTTTTACATATTCTAATTATAGATCTTTCATTTCTATTTTATACAGTTGTAAATATTTCCTGAGAGACATACATTAGCATCTTTCCTTTGTGTCCATCATTTACTTAACATGAACAAAATATCATAAATTATTAAGATCGTCATTGTCCAAATGCCTTAATTCTATCATAATGGTAAATTTAGGTGGTAAAAGCAGAAACTATAAAAGTTAACAAGAATCAATTTCGCACCCCAAGCAATCAGTATGGACTGCATTGTTTGCAACAGCCATTGTAGGGAAGAGGTAAAGCTTGCTGGAAGACAATAAGAATTTGGAAAAGGCTGAGGACCAGCTGTGGAAATACTAAGAAAGGATTTAGAAATTTCCAATTTCCCAAACACTGTGGTTGACTGGAATCAGTTTTGTTGTGATGTGTGCATTAAGTATTTCATCTTAAATAAAGTGATAAAGAAAAACAGGAAATATTTTAAAATGCATGTTTGATGTTCTGAACATGATGCACAGGAAATAAAGAAACAGGAAAAAGTAATCATAAAAATAAAATAGTCGCAGGAAAAAACATGGCGGAGTAGGGGATGAAAGTGTAAGCACCAAATCAAGAAATGATTATATTTCATTTTTACTGTTAGTTATTTGGTAACAAATTATTGTTCAAGTTTCTAAAATTGGTTCAGTTTCGTCAGTACAAGAATAATATTTATATTTATCTGATATTGTTTCTCCAAAATGACAAAGAAATAAGCATTCACAAGTACAAAGAAAGAGCAACATTGTAAATCAATTACCAAAATCAGTTTTTACTTTTGGAGTATGAACTTTTGTTCATTTGATGTAACTGATGTCTTCAATTGACCTTCGGCATTTGTATGAAAGGGAAATCTCACCAAACTGAATAAAATCTCTTAGCATTGCCAGTTTAAATGCAGAATATGAAATACTCATTAATAGATTAAAATTTATAAATAAAAATATTTATTGTTCATAAAAGAGACTTATATGGATACAGAAGATGGTGGAAGATAAGTCCCATGGTCAAAGAATGACTGCTTCATTATGTCAATGTTGATTTTCAGTTTGTGAATAGCAACCAAACTAGAAGGTTGCTTTCTTCTATCCTTGGGCCTTTGGCCCAGGCTGAAGCTAATTCTGCCTTCCCAGCTTACAAGTACATGATGCTGTTTCCCTTTGGGATATAGATGAATCCAGCTTGTCTAAATCTGGAGTCGTAAAAATGGATTTTCCAGGTCAGGAATATCTCCAAATTATATCTTTCCTTTTTGTTCCTCCTTATACTTTGCTTTGTGTTGTAGATATATGTGAGGTGTAGTTTTCCACATGGGACATGTGTATATATGTAGTTTTGTGAAAGTTGTAGTATATATAAAAAAATTTCTGAGGACAAAGCATGTTTGTGATTCCTTTTCCTTTCAACCATTCTGTTCTGTCCTGTCCATGAGCTACAGTATTGTTATATCACAACAGGAGAAATGTATCAGGGAGAATAAATATTTCTTTCCCTTGCTCTCATTACAGACTGAATTAAAATAAAAACATTTCCAAATTTGATTGTACAGAAAAATGCAACATAAATCTAATGACCTGTGTGTGTCCCTCATCCAATTGTATTTATAAAACAAATATACAGAACCTATAATTAACGATTACCCTTTTGATTAGAACTGCATTACAGAAATTTGCTTCATGAGATCTTCAAAAGTTCTAATCAAGCAAATTTCTGAAATGCATTGAAAAATATTAGTCATGAATAAAGCCATACATACAGAATAATGAAAATTCTTTATCTTCAAATATCAAAACAAATTGTAGCTTACAAGTAAAAAACAAAAACCTTTCTATTTTAATTTTTACTCAGTACATTCTATTTTCTGGTAAAACATTGGACTGTAAGAAACACCAAATTTAGAATCCAATAAACTCTGGCTTTTGAATATAAATAATCAGTAAACCATTCCCATAAAATATGTTATCATTGAAAAGTAAAAATAAAAGTGAAATAATAATTTGCTTCCAATTATTTCCCACCTTATTGCCAGAAAATGAGCATTTTGTTATGAAAGTTATCTGGAAAACTACGAATCATATTTATCAATTTGTTAGCTTGGCAAACAGTCAAAAAATAATAATGATAATTTAGATTTATAGAAAGTGTATAAGACTAATGATAATATAATTTATAGAAAGTGTATAAGACTAATGATAAGTCTAATTTACTTATAGTAGATAAACAACAGTGTTTGAAGTTAGAAGCAAAATAACTATCATTACTTTTGGTATGAATTTATTTGCAGAGTTAGAAATCAATAGTTTTCTGAACATGTCACTGATTTCGAGGCAACTGCTCCTATATTTGACTAAGATATATTTTTCACCATCCAATCTTTATAAGAGACAAAAAGGAAATTTCTTTCTTAGCCTTTTTAAATGAATTGTCTAGAAAAAGAGCAACTGAACTAATTGTGTTTGGTCCCTTCCAAAAGTTGCAATGATGGCCACCTTCTATTTTAGTTTTTGCTTTTTCTTTCTAAATTGTCTTTATTTATTTATTAAATGCATTCTTTATTTTAATTTATTTTATATTCTGGAAAACTGAGCTACTCTTAACTGGCAACTGTTACTCCAATCTCATTAGAATTTCATTATTAGCTTCATTAAATCCCTAAAATATTTTTTGATAGATTTTTCTTTTTTCACTTATAAACTAATTCAAATTGTTTGCTAACAGCTGAAGAATTCCAGTACAGAACTGAAAAGAGTAATTTTTTTACTTTTAGCAGTTGGTTAAGCTTATTTCTTTAAGAAGACTAAAAGAAAAAAAACTTGATTTAAAATCCTTATATATAGGCTTATTTACTAATCAGTTATTTCTCTTAAAATCTCTACAAATAAAAAAGACCTATGGACAGAGTTTATTTTTTTATACTACTAAAAAGACATTCAGTTGAAATCAGGAAAACTGTAAACTATAATAAATTCATATAAAAGAGTTAGTTGGGTGCCCAATACTTTCAGCCTTGTGTCAAATCTTAGCTACACTTAAGAAATCATTATATAAAAAAGTTACTTCCTGTAAAGTAAAAAAATAGACTTTGGAAAAATTATGAATTATGCTATAGTAAAATGAAATTTCCTCTATTTTGTTGGAATAAGAGAAACAAACTTTCCATCATGGCTACTGTTAGAGGAGGGAGGAGGAGAAGAAAAGAAAAACAAAACACCAGCCTTTCTTATGATCATTTTTTATTTTGCTGATCATGCATCATGTGACTTATGAGTGTCACATGACATATTTTGCTATCTTATTAAAAGCAGCCTTTTTGCTTTTTCCATTGGAGTTACTACTTCTACTTATACAGTAATTTTTCTAACTGGGAAATTTACCAGACCTTAGACAGGAAATCCTACCCTTGGTTACAACCAGCAATCTGTTGCAATTTTCTAATCTCTTGAAACTTTAAGATGGTGTATTCTCTTTCTCCTTCTGTTGATTGCCTTAGTTGGGCCGAAATAATAGTGTTGCTTCTTGGGTTCATTACTCATTTATCTACAAAGGTTTTATTCCTTTACCCTCTCTCAGCATTCCCCACTGAGGGATTTCACTGAAATTTAAAAACTTATCCTGATGATTTTTTCTTTTTTAATGGATGACTTTATCTGCTTCACAACCATCATTATTTTTCATTTGATCCACTTTCAACATTTGCTAATTATTTTTCATTCAATCCACCTTAGATAATTGAAAAAAATCAGAACCTTGCTTGCATTATAAGAGAATTATAGATTTTTGTTAAATTTGATCATATTTACTGAGAAACTTTTTGATTAAAATGATAAATTAATCAACTTTACCAAAATAATATAAGCATTCAAGTAAACACAACATAATTAAAAATGTAATTTGCTGTTAATTAAACACAATTGCATTCTTTTTAAAAAAATAAATGCAGTTTCTATTCTTAACATGAATTTAATCTATTCTTGCAAAAATTGTAATCTTGTTATTTTTAATAAAACTTAATTCTAATTTTATAAATTCACCTAAAGGTAAGTAAAGGAATAATTTTATACAAAATTAAAAGAAATCATTAACTTAAGGAATCATCACATATGCTAGACCACAAAAATCTCCTGAACCAACCAAGCACAGAAATGAAGGAACCAGTAATAAGCTGTAGAGTAAAAAGCAATGAATAACAACACAAAAAATTGAAATATAAGTTCTGGTAAAAATATGCATAATAATAATGGAAAAATTGCAATATGAGCATTGGTAAAAATCGGTGGTAAGACATTAGGTTTATAAGTCCCAGAAATTCATACACAGATGTTTTTAAGGACACAAGGCTCAGTAGATAAAGATGTTGGTTAGATCCAGGGACTAGAGCCAAAGAGTTGTGAGTTCAATACCAAAACCAAAAAACTTGGAGAGTTGAGTTAAAGGGAAATAGCTGAGCACATGAAACTAGAACAATCTACCCTGGTGGATGAAATAAAGGGTTCAGTTTGAAATTCCAGTCACCTGAAGAAGGCCGAAGCATACAACAGCTGAAATGTTGTGAATATGGCAATGAGGATAACAGTCCGAATAATGTAAATGATAGTTTATAGAGAGCAAATTATACATTGCTTCTAAAAGTTATCTTAAGTCTGAAATAATTAATATATAGATGTTGACAAATACTGAAATATGTTCAGTGGTAATGATAATATTAGCTGTTTCCATATAAGGAAACATTTAGCATTTATTGACAAGCAGCCAGTACTGCTTTCAGTACCTGCAAATCTTTCTCTTAAAATATGTTTCTCACGTTCAGTATTGATGGGGTTTTTCTTCCTTTCCTTTTCTTTAAAGTAGTGTGGAATGTCAACATCTTGATTGTCTTTATTCTCTCAAGTTATACGTGCTATCCATTTTAGCTGTTGCTGCTGTTGAAAGTCTTATAGTGATGTTATTTCTGTTATTTAGTACAGATTTTGTGATTCTGCAGAGCCAGTCCATGAGGTTCAACAAAGATGTTCCTCACTGATACCGACATACTTCAATTGCTTCAGGCCATTTTTGACCATTGGTCTGAGAAAGTGATTTTATACAGCTGACAGTCTTAGATATTTCTGTAGGCATCAGGCACCAGGCATGGCATCCATATGAAAGTCTTTAGTTTTTAGGTTAATATCTTGGTATTGTAGGATTTTAGACAAAACAGTCCCTTGTACAGCCTATTCTATATTCAATATAATTATCTCCTATATTAATTTAAGATATTTGAAGTGTTTAGTCTTTACTAATTCCACATCATAAATTTGCATGATTGATTTAGTGTAAATACCATCATTACTTTCATTCCAATTCTAGATCATAGTTTTATTTTAAAATCATTTATCTTGAATCCTATTTCTTGAAACACTTCATAAAGGATGTTAATTTTTTTTGTTCAAGATCATGCTTATGCCAGCTATGAATACCTATGTCATTAGAATAGCCATCCACCCTCATTCTCTGTATATTTGAAAGGGAAGGGAAGCAAGCAGGAGCACTGTTTTCTATTAGCACATGGTATGTAATATAGAAGTTAAGTCTTTTTATGCATATTCAATATAAAATGTGATTTTACCCAGACAGTTTTATATATTATTTGCACATGTGTCCATGTTAAATTTTCATGAAGATTTTAGAACTTGATAGACAATGAAGATATATTAATATTCCATATTTAATAATTTATACAATTTCATATTTCATTCTGTATTAATTTATTGCATATAAATATCCATAAATGTTATGAAGAAAAACATTACAAATATGCTAGATGCTGATTTCTTCTATTTTTTCTTCCACAGAGTCAATTTCTTGGAGCTATGAATATCCATTTTTGGATAATACGTTTTGGATTGTATACATTGACATTTTGTGCAAGTGAAAAGATTCGTTATGGTAAGTCATTTACATTTGATAAAAATTATTGGCAGCATTTAGAGAGGCTTGTTGCAAATTGTAACCTTATGAAAAGAACATTTATTAAAAGTCTTATGTAAATTTCTTATCAATTTTTTATAAATTTTGTTTATGCTCAGAACAGTAAGCATCAGCCAGACTAGTATTTGTGCAACTGAGTTTGAATAATAACTGATTTCTATAAATCATTTCCCACTTGTAGATATGATTATTTATGTGTAAAAATTTCACTTGTTTTGTTCATTTCAAATATTCCTTTCTCACTTCTGTTGAGTACAGAATTTTACTAAATGTAAACTTTCTCTTTGACTCTCTTGAATGAAAATGATAGTTCTTGAAACAAACTTTGTGCATAAATTTTAGATTTTCTTTACCTTGTGATGAAGTAAAATGTCACACAGGAATATCATACAAACCAAGGTTTCTTTGTAAAGGGAAAGTCCTGTTGTTTTTAACTGATTTCCCACAATGAAAAGTTGAAATAACTTTACTGAAATTATGAAAAGTCATTCAATTGGAAAACTGAGTGAGGTGTGTGCCATGAACAGAAGTGGAAGGATATGAGTATATAGTGGATAGATAATGATTGACCGTAGACTTGAAGAGGTTAAGATTGTATTGTTTAGAGAAGAATCTGTTTGGGAGTCTGTTCCACAAAGTAGCAATTCTTGGAAAGAAGCTTTCTGAGTGGAATATCATTCTTACCAATGGAATATGTAGGGAATGAGGTTGATTTAATACCGTGGATGTAGCAAGGCATATTTTGGCTTCAACTGCCTGAACTGAAAGCACTAAAGAATGAAGCTCATCTGAACATTTGCCATGGAACTAGCAATAGGCTTGCAATGTATATGAAATTGATTGAAATTTTAAAAATTTCTCTATAAAGGACAATGTGGATAAAAAAATGATGATTTTCATAATTTTATTTTGCTATTTATGGATCAAATACAGGTGAAAGTTGAAAAAAAAACCCCAAAATACATAAGCAAAGCATAATCTGAAATGACAGTGAAATCAATAATTCTTTGATATGAAGTGCCAAACTATTTGATTCCAACAGCACCAAAATATTATATAGAGCTAATAATGTTGTCAGATTGTTATTCACTTTTATTTTTATGTTTATATGAATATGTTTTTGAGATCACTTTCGGATTTCTCATATCAAGATTACTTTAATCTCGGTATGAGATATCCAAAAGTGATCTCAAATGTCTTAAGATATAAAAAACATATCCCTTAACAACAACTTGCTTCTAAGAAGTTCTTAACAATTGAATAAGAGTAATAGATTTCAATATACAGATTCTAACAACAACCAAAAGAATTAAGCTAGTATTTATATATTTTGTTTATTTCTCTTTTGTTCTGATACATAAACTCCTCTATATATCATGAATCAAGCAGGATTTTCATTTGCATTAACAAATGTGAAAAAAGATTGCAATTGAATTTCATCTGTTGACAAAATAAAGAATGTTTTCTCATAACATCCAATAGCAAATGCAAGATTCATGCTGTAAATATACTGTAAAAGGTTACAAGAGGAGGAGGCCTTCCAACATATGTATAGTTCTCACTTCCAATCTATGTACAGCCCCCAACTCCAGCCTATGTACAGCTCCCACTTCCCTCTGATTTTCTTGTCTTTTCCAAACTTTGTTTCAATTTTTTAACTGTCTTTGTGTTTACTGCTTCTTCAGTTAGTTTGTTTCAACCATTTACAACTCTCTTTAAAAAGTAATGATAGTGTATTAGATTTATTAAGGTGATTGAATATTGTTTTGCTGTGTCCACTTGAACGAATAGTATTGTCTCTCAGTTTGAAGAATTTTTTTAATAATCTACATCAGTAAAATCATTTGAGATATTGAAAGTCAGATGACTACAAACTCTTCTATCTTCCAGTGAAAGAACACTAAAAAGATTCAACCTCTTCTGATACATATATAGTAAAATCTATCAATCATTTTTGTTGCTCTTCTTTGCACTGCTTCAATTTTCTTGATACTTTGACCAACCAGGCATATTCAAGTATGATTCTGACTAAGGACTTACATCGTAACATGATATTTTCAACTGACTTATTGGAGTATGATCTATATACAATTTATATAAATGATACCAATAATGTTGTTAGCATAACCACCAAATTTGCTGATGATATTTTGATGTCCTTAGACATGTTTAAACACTACAAGAAGAGCTTTACAATCTGTATTCATGGAGTATATAAACTGGTAACTGTTAATAAACAAAGAAAAATGAAAGTGTATTGACTTTGGGTATATGAATTCAGAGACAGTTATTAAAGCCATCCTATGACACTTCTGAATCAGTAAAGAGAAAGTGAATAGAATTCTAGGAATAATAAAAAGATCATACTCCAATAAGTCAGTTGAAAATATCATGTCTGATGGATGGCAGTTATCAGTTATCTCCTGTTAATTCCCCTCTCCAAGTTCTCCACTGCCTTAACCAGGTATTGAACTCACACTCTTTGGCTCCTGTCACTGGATCAAACTAACACATTTATCCACTGTGCTATGTGTCCTTGAAGACATCTGTGTTTGAATTACTGGGTATTATAAATCTAATGTCTTCAGTAACCGATTTTTACCATTGCTCATATTGCAATTTTTGCTGTTATCATTGCATGTTTTTTACCAGCGCTCATATTGCAATTTTCATTGTTATTATCACTTTTCTCTGGCACTCCTTATTACTGGTTCCCATATTGTATTCATTTCTATGCTTGGTCGGCTCAGGAGATTTTTGTGGCCTAGCATATGTGCTGATTCCTTAAGTTTATGAATTTTTCAATGATCTTTGTCTATGATTTAAACCTGATCCCACAGAGGGCAGTGATCTCCCTTTTCTCTCCATATGTGGTCAGCCATGCCTGATTTTTCCACTTCCCCTCGTGTTACAGCTTTCTGGTGTTCTTGAAGCCTTACCTTAAGGGGGGCAGCCTGTCTCACCTTTATATTTCTTTCTGCAGCTGCACGGGATAGCGTACACGCAGTCTTTAGTCAGGTTCTCCTCTATGGGGGGTGAGTCTTACTCGGGAGAGATATCTGCAAAGTGTCGTCCAGCTTTTGAAGGTTGTCCTGATGTTATATGGACTGCAGATCCTTTGTATTTTTTCTGATAGCCTCTTCACTTGAGGCAGGCAGACTGTTTTCTGAGTGTTGTTGTCTTCCTATCTTGTTGTACCTGTCTATCTATTGAGCCTGCTGCCATGTGTCCAGGGTAGTTGTTACATTTTAGGGTACTACTTATACTGACCAATTCTTTATCTAATGTCTCTGGGTCGCCACTTATGACTTTTGCTCTGTGTTGTAAGCAGCGGAGGATCCCTTTCTTTATGCTGTATGGATGTTGGGAGTTGAAATTGAGGTACTGTCCAGTGAATATCTGTTTACAGTATATGGGTGTCTTGAACCCATGCTCTGTTTGAGATATTAAAACATCCAGGAATGGGAGTGTCTTGTTACTCTCTTTCTCCATCATAAACTGTATCAAAGGTCTTATTGAGTTCACATGGTCCAGTAGAACCTGAACAACTTCCTGGTGTGCCAGAGTATGAAGGTGTCATCTACATACCTTAACTGTAGAGTTGGCTTTAGAGATATAGATTCTAATGCCATTTCCTCAAAGTATTCTATGCATATATTCACCATTGCTGATGATAATGGTGATCTCATTTCAAAGTGTGTTTGTGTACAGAAAGGAATACTGGTCCGTTCTTCTAGGGATGAGTCAGAGGCTAATCTGTTTCTACTGAGAGTGCCTCCTCTGTGGGTCTCTTGGTGAACAAATCCACCACATCCAAGCTCACCATCTGGTTGGGTAGGACGGGAACATCTTTGATTATTTCCACAAAGTGGGTGAAGTTTCGGACATATGAAGGAGACTTTCCGATCAATGGGTCAATTATATCTACAAGGAAGTGACTCAGAGGGTGGCACACAGAGCCTTGACAACTAACAATTGGCCTGAGGGGAATACCGTCTTTGTGAATCTTAGGGAGACCATATATGTGAGGTAGCTTGGTGTAATGCTGTGACAACTGCCTATATGTCTTAGGTGCAAAGTGATCCTTGTTCTTGATTAGGATCTGTGATAGTTTGCATTCTGTTTGCATTGTAGGATCCTTTTTTACTTTACTGTAGCTACCATTTCTAATGAGATCTCTGAGCTTTCTTGTATAAACTTATTTGTCCATCACTACACTTGCAGTTTATAATACCCAGAAATTCATACACAGATGTCCTCAAGGACACATGGCACAGTGGATAAAGGTGTTTGTTAGATTCAAGTGACAGGACCCAAAGAGTAGGAGTTCAATACCTGGTTAAGGCAGTGAAGAACTTGGAGAGGAGAATTAACCGGAAATAACTGATAACTGACATCCATAGATATTCCACGTGCCATGTCTAATGGCACATGGAACTAGAACAGCTCTGTTCAGTTCAACATTCCAACCTGAACAAGGCCAGAGCATACAACAGTGAAACATTGTCATAAATATGGCAACAAAGATAGTTCGAATAATGTAAATAGTGTACATAATACCTCATCTCAGATTCTCCCAAGAATATTAGCAAATTTGATGTACAACTGGGGATAAATCCATCTCAAGTATCTAGTATCATCATTAATTACTTTAAGTGGGCCATAATAGAATCTAGTATGAATCTACTTTATATAATTGATGTTAGAGGAATTTTTTCACTCCCTTTTTGTAAATGGGTATAACATTTGGTAATATCCAATCAACTGGAAGAACATCATTGTTCAAATTCTTTCTAAATATACTCAGCAGTGGTATCAGTTTCATTTTCATCTTTTAATACTTTTGGAGAGATTGCACCCACTTCAGTAGACTTTTCTGGGTTTAGATTTAATTTTTTTCAAGATATTGTCATTTAGTATCCAATCTTTCAAGTCTTCCTCTAAATCTCTATTGAATATCTTTCTGACTTCAGGGATGTTTATATTTTCCTCTGTGGAAAACCTATGCAAAGAAGTCATTTAGAAAGTTTGCTCATGATCATCATATCCCATGAATCTATCCTCAGTATCTTCAATTGAACCAACTTTTTTTCCTTTACTTTGAGTTCACTTCTGGTATATTTATAAAAACAATTTCAACCAGATTTGATATTTTTAGCTATTTTTCTTTCCAGTTTTTCTTTGATTTATTTTATCATTTATCATCATATGATTTAAAGACATGCTTGTATTTGTCTATATTTCTGAGGAGGTGTTATGTACACTATTTACATTATTCAGACTATTGTCCTCATTTTTGTCGCTATATTTATTACAACGTTTTGGCCGTTGTATACTCCAGCCTTCCAACCACCTGAAGAAGGTCAGAGCGTACAACGGCCAAAATGTTGTAATAAATATGGTGACAAAGATGAGGACAATAGTCTGAATAATGTAAATAATGCTTGTATTTATTGTAATCTTCCAGAATTTTTGTTCTCTTGCATATTTTCCACCATCTCACCCTGTTTTTACAAGCAGTAGCTATATCTTTATTCCAGGACATTGAATTTTCTTAAGCCAATGTTCTGGAACAAACAATTTTACAGCCTCCATTATTTTACTTTACTTTTAAATTATAACCAGTTCTCTTCAACTCCCATGCCTTCACTACACATAAATGTCTAGTCTGTATTGAAGAGAAATCTCCTCTTTCCATAAAAATTGCCTCTTCTGTATTGAAATCTTTCTTCCTTCCATTCTAAAGGTACCTGATTTAAAACCAATTCAAAATGTATAATGCAATTACTGCTTGTGCCAAATTGCTCATTTACAAGTGTTTCTAACAATGCATGGATTAAATCTTAATACCAGATTTAAGATGATATATCCTCTTGTGGATTCTTTTTTATGTTGAGTTAAAAACAGATCTTGAATGATATCTGGAAGTCTTTTAGAGCAGGGATCAGAATCTAGTAAATTCTCGTCAATATTTCTGTGGTTGAAATCTCTCACCAGTAATATTACTTTATTTTCTTTACAAACTTTGATTTTGGTGGAGAAATTCCTCTTCGCCAGGAGAATTCGATGGGCTATTAATGCATTAAGTTTCACCCCCAGAATTTTAGCTTGAGATTTGTTTGTATTTTTAATAATAAATAATTTTAATCTATATTTAGTATATATAATGCAACCACCACTTTTCCTGTGACTACTGTATCCATCTAATTTCAATTCATTATTCAAGATATCATCATGTGTTTAGGATTCAATTATCATAACAATATTTAGACTCCACTGACAAATCAGACACTCCATTTCTTCTCTATTGTTAACAATACATTTTGTATTTATAAGGGTACATTTCAAAATATTATTAGGTTCTTGATTGCTTATTTGCCCCCTTTTGCATAAAATTTTTGGGCAGGAGGAACATTTAAGTTTTATTTTTTTTACTTATTTATAATTACTAAAAGATCTTATTGGTTTTATGTTGAGTAATTCATTTTCTACAGCTTATCAACCCTTTGTAGGTTATTTAAAGCCAGAAAACATTTTTAAATTATGAGAATTTTTATTCTTTTGAGATAATGATTTAGTGATACAAGTCCTACTAATTAACTCATAGTTGGTGGAGGAGAATAGGTGGGTTCATACCTTTCCCATTTTGCACACAAGTGAATATAATGAACCCAACAGAAATTGGAACTCAGCTCTCCAATTAACAATTCCAATCCATTATCTTTTACATCACCTGCACATCCAAGATTATAGCAGTGGTCATCCATCAAGGTACTGACTAAGCTCAAAATTGCTTAACTTTGGTGATCATATGTAATTAGCGGTTTAAGTTAGTATATATCAAAACAATATAACAGGAGGAATAAATATTACATCTCTTTTCATTAGTTTTAAATTTTATAATTTACTTACATTTTTTAAAACAAATCTATTTTTTTGTGGAATCTGAAAGTAGAAACTTAAGCTCTAAGTGCATAATAAAAAATTCCAGACTCTTATGGAAAATGACACATGCCAATATATGCATAATTATTTTTATTGGAGTTGATTTTTAAAGATTTTATTGATACCATGCCCCAGTATATTCAAGATTGAAACAAATCTTTTTTCTTGTTTTTATATCTGCTTCTATAATTCCCTACAAAATAAGTTTTCCTTAGTCTAATAAATTTTTTGATTTGGTCATTTATATTTGTAAGACTTTTCTCCTTATTGACTCTTGCTGAATGGATCTTGTTAATCTCTGAATTAAACATTTCTCACTTTTAATAATGAAAATGAAATCATTGCTTTTCTTTTGTTTTCACAGTTTTATAAATGCATGAAACATAAAAGGAAATGGGAGCCGTTTAGTTAAAATTACATTATTTGGATCAGCTTCAAAGCCAAAGATAAGCATCCTTACTGAAATTCATCTGCTCATGTCACATGACACTGCAAAATATTTAGCTTATAAAATCAGTGATATTAAAGAGGCTTAAATATTTACAAAACAAGTGTGAAATTGTTTAATATTTTCTCTTTTGCCTCAGGATTTCAGAATAAATGAAAATTTTCATAATCCAAACAAAAGTTAAAATGCAAGCAATTTTATTTGATTTTCCAAATTAAGTGAATGGATTTGACAGATTTTTTTCTCTAATTATTTTTCAGATTATTAAATTTGGAAGTAACTTCACTACAATCTATTCAATATTGTTCACAAGAGAATAATTGTTTGCAAGCTAATCTTACCTTCATGATACTAATCAATCAGTTTGATACTTACTGGATGCTTCCATTTTGTTGTCTTCTACCAGACTAAGTCAAATATAGTGAATGTGTTTTGAATGGTCTTCTATGATTGAGATTAGTTTGCCCAGATTTTAAGTTTTAACACTTAATGTGTAAATCTTTATATATATTTTCCAATGTTTATTATGGTACTCTGCTCTTTCATGGAGTTGCATCAATTTATCTTATTTTTATGCACAGGAGATATCTCATTCATCACTACCATAAGTCTGATGGCATGGGGCACTTCTGTCAGCAGAGAAAAAATGGCCTACCTCACCAACCTCGAGGCCAGGCAAATTGAGAAATACCTACTGACTAGCAGAATAAAGTGCCTCTTTATCTTTTCAGTCTGAATACTATACCATTCTCTTCACCCTCTCAATCAAGCAGTAAAAAAAATTCTCTTACCTCTTGGCTAGACAATGTGTCATGGAACCATTCAGTCTTTTCATTAGGAATTACTGTTAAATATTAATAATCATTATTATCAGTAATCCATATTACATGATGGAAAATTATTTAAAGTTACTTGCTATTATCCTACATAATCTGGGAATATTTTTTAAATAATTCATGGTTCTAAAAAAACAAATTTTCTTTGTTAATTCGTGAAGTCATTGCAAAAAATTACTTTTTGAAGGTGAAGAGATAATTTGATTGGTTGTTGGTTATAAGCTATAATAATATTCTTAGTGATGCATTTGAAGTATTATAGATGAAGCAGAAGAAATCATAAGTCATTTTGTATCTGACTGTGTATGTCATTCACATTAAGACTAGAATGTAATCTTTATGAACAGTAGTCTTGGGTATTCCTTGCAGAAACTGTAAGATGTTGGGACAATCCAGATGAAGAGGTAATTCCGAAAAGTAATTCCTTTCGTATATAGTAATTAGCTTAAACGTGGCACAAGGTGGCAAATATGAAGCACCCAGTGATTGCTCGTAATTGATCTTGCTAGACAGGTTTGCTAATCATTACTCCACGTTAAAGTGCTCATTCACACACACACGTTTGTTAACTCAGTCACAAGAAACTTAGAGCAAATATGCCTTCTTTTTGTCATGTACAAAACTATCATTCGATACGAGTGACAATTTCTCTTCTTAGTTTTCCTCCTAATGCTCATCACGTGATATGTTATACTTCAATCAACTTTGTTCTTTCGTTGCTTTGGTTGGTAAACTTCTTCGCCATCTTGCTAATTACAGCGATAAAAAGTATTAATTGTTCTAAAAAGTTAAGATTTCTCAGTCCATTATAATTTAGTATCACTCATTCTTTTCGCATCTCCAATACTTTCTTGTTGAACTTGGAATCGTCTGCCAATGGTATATGTCTATTGGAAATCTTAGCTCACCATTTGGTAGAAATGCTCTTGCGTTGTATTTAGCACAGACTGATATGGGTTGCGAAGTTAAAGGCATTATTTTCCAACTATAGAAAGATAGATTCATTTCTTTTTTCTAGACCACTGAGGTCCCGGATTTAATAATTAATCTTCCATCCAACTGACGCTTTTAGGCTTAAGACAAAGATTATTTCGAATAACAGAAGTTGTCACAGCTCCTAAACACATTCGCAATTTTACGCCACCAGCAATTTTGGTTAGCATTATGATGACGATAGTTTTGTACGCAATATATTTCTGCAGTATTTACTTGCGTTAGTTTCTCGAGGAGACGAGGTTCCTTAAAGAAATTAGTTGACATTATTGTCATTATTTTTTTTCTGTCTGTACTGGTACCGAGTTTTCGCATAACAGATGGTGATGCTTTGGATGCATTAGCTAATGTCTACTCTTTTTTATAGTTTAACTTGAAGGCCATTCTAAATTACCAACCGGAGGTAGACAAGCTAACGCTTAAATTAAATACTATCTGGATATTCTTTATGTTAGCATGTTCGGCTTGTTTTTGAACGTCTTGAAAAATTCGTAATAGTAACGAATCTTGTGAAGTGTTTGAGAAATTCGAGGTCATATTTTGGTGGATGTCATATTCCCTGGTCGACTAAGACTATTTTGTTCAATGCGGTGAAATTGTTACATATTGTTTTGAGTACTGAATTATGTTTAACGGCAAACACCTCACGAATTGGATGCTATTCTGCAATATATATATATATATATAAAGAGTGAGAATTAATACAAATAAAAGGTTTGTCCTTAGCTAATTGGTGTTACTGTCCGTCCCCTGGTCGCAAACTGTAACGTTCTATCCTGATCTACCACGACACCTGTTGTGACGTCCCCAAACAGTCCGTCCTCGCCGCGGCGCCAGCTGTTCGCTCCTCCCTGCTCCGTCCGGGTGATGCTGCTCCAAACGTGATGTCCGCCTGTCGCGTCAGTCGTGTTGTCTCGTACTGTGACGACCAACTGGTTTGGTATCGGTCGCGGCACCCAAATGTGACGTTCTAACCTTTTGGTGATTCGGGTGGGAATCTGGTTAGATTTGATATCAGCCTCGTCGTTCCAAACTCGCTTCCAACGCCTGGTTACCAAGGTAACTGCATTGATCTCCAGTCTGCCTACCCACGTTGTGAATTGATCTTAGGCAGACGAGATCAATCAGTAGTCGGGACCGTAATGCAAACTGAGTTCAATGGGGGTGATACCAGACAAATATACATAAAATAAAATAAAATGAAAACTCAAAAAGTTCAAAGTATCAAAGAAAAAGGTAACAAACTTTATGTCTAGTTGTTCGATACATAGGACTGCATTTATCTCCCGACCCGTTCTGTGGATTGTGACACGTCGTTTTCCGCTAGGCAAGTTTTAACGCTTCAAGTTGTTTGCTCTCTAAAAATTTGTGTTTCGGTTTGTCTTTGGACGAAAGTCGAAAAAAACTTATTTCGGTGGTCTTGATCTAAGTCGCTCTTCAAAATAATTGTTCTTGGGTTGAAGAGGAGTCCGGAATTTGCGTGAATCTTGGTCAGCTGAACTCACTGGAACTGTTGGAACTCAACTCTGGAACTCAAACTCGAACTGGAGCCCGAACTGATTTCTGCTCGTGGGGGCTTCGCTTTTATGGACACCGACCAAAACCGGGGTGGGTCTGTCGGCGTCGGGGTTTCCTCGATAATTCTAAATACATATCCACCTCTTTTATTTCTGGTTAGGGATTTTCCACTCTTTTCCATTTTGGGAACCTTTCCTCACTCCCACCTTCTCACCATACACTTCAGAGGGCGTGAACTGCCCTCCCCACTTCTTCGTAGCAGCTTCTCATACCTATACTCTGGATGAGGCGTCGACAGCCTCCTTCGTGCGTCACGTGATCACCACTTGACCAATGATGTCTTAGTCGGGCGTGGACGAATCCGCGGCTTTGTTTCAGGAAGAAAAAAAAATATCTTTGTTTAACTAAAAAAAATTATCTCTTCTCTTTCCCTTTTCTTCCTCTTAATCGCCGTTATCATTTTTCTAGGGACAATATGACAATGGCAATCATAACTCTTGTTCTACACGTGGTTTTTGTCAGGTATTTTATCGCTAATTATCAGAATGGGTGGTCTTCTTAACACGGCCTCAAAAAAAAAACATCTCCAAAGTTTCAGTCAGTCTGTCGCCTCGAAGAAGAAGAAAAAACACTTCTGGGTCCCCATTCATTTTCTTTCGGTACATATTTCTGATAACATAATTTTATTATCGCAGGCCAAAGATGTTCTGCGGCAAGAAAATTGGTCAGTGTAGTTACTTCGTGTGTGTCGCGATTAATTTTTCCATATCTACCCAAAGCCCTGTAGTTACACCTGTGTTTTGTCAATTATCAAAATTAACGTTTTCAGTTGGACTTTTCTTTGGCCATTCGACCAGCAGTTTGCTTATCGTACCCATAAAGATAACACAGCCGTTATCAAAACACATCTGATTCTTTTTCTTTCTTTCCCTTTTACTTTTTTTTGTCTCAAAATTTCCCTGTCATTGTAATGAAACCCTTTTCGCCATTTGTTACTCACTTTCCCTGTTATCAATATATTCATTGTCTCTTATTCGTTGTCTCTTAGCCGTGTGTGTTCTGCTTATCACCCACGATTCGTCTCGCCTTTCTTTCTGCCTTCTTTTCTTTTTTTCTTTTTTTTCTTTTCTGCCTCGTAAATTGTCATTTACCCGTAAATGACACAATCCTCCCATTTAACCGATTTGTCATTTACCAGGAAATGACACCTAAACCCAAATGTTCTCCATTTAACATGCATCAATGTTCTTTGTCCCATGCAATTATATACTTTTTCCTTCTTCTGTTCTACATGCAATATAATGTTCTTTTTTCATCTTCTTCTGTTCTACATGCAATGTAATGTTCTTTTTTCTTCTTCTTCTGTTTTCTTCTTCTGTTCTACATGCAAGTGTAATGTTCTTTTTCAAGTTCTTCTGTTCTATATATAATTTTCAAGTAATGTAATGTGTGTGTGTGCTGTGGGTGCAGATGTGGTTACTATGGCTTGTTCTTCTTGGTCAATGTTTTCCTCTCCGCTGTGGGAGGTTTTTCCGCCGCACGTGGCGGTCTCACGCCAGCCTCCTCCGCTGGTCTTCCTGCAAATTCTTCGCCGATTCTGTATGAGTAAGAACACTGCTCGGCATCTCTCTCTCGAGTTGCTGCATGCTCATTGGATTGTCGTTCGCTAATCTCCTCTTACTCTCAATCTTCCATATTACTATACCCCCGATGGCTATAACTATGAATGTACCCATCACTATCGACCAACTTATCGCGTTCTGCTCATCGTTTTCCCAAGCCATACCTTCATTTCCCAACGCATTTAACTTGTCCCTCAATTGATCCATATCGATCTTTTCTATCGGCTTCATTAGTACTGGCATTTTATTCAAGGTAACATTAGAGAATCCCTTCACTATTGGCTCCCAAAATTCTGTACAATTGACTAAACCTCTGCCAATCATTTCTATGATTGAATCTTTCTCTTCATATCTTTCTTCTTCCTGGTAATAGAGGGGGGGGGAAGGAAATAGATATCCCAAATGCCGAACATCCCATGGGTAACTTTAACAGGGATAATGGTGGCCTTACTCTTAATGTCCTTGTGGACTCTCCCCACATACCCTCGACAAGCTGATAGGTTTCTGTGTGGCTACTGCCCACATCCCGTCTGAAACACTGATAGCTTGTGGTAATGCCGTGTTTGCTAATACCTCCACTTGGCAGGTTCTCTTAATTCCTTCTCTCTTCCCTTCAAACAATTCTAGTATGCACATTTTGCGGTTACCAGTTTTATAGATAGGGCTTAACGATGTACAAGTCCCTAGAGCACCATTTCTACACTTTCTAGCTTCTTCAGCTGTTAGCAACATGAATTTCGTTCTCCCCAATTTAAAGCTATGTATTCTGTTTCCACCTTGTACCTTGCTATCATTCCCAAACCTTGATCTCTTCTTGGGTAGGGAATGGGTAAATTTATAACCTGGTATATCTCGAATATACTCTCTCTATCTAACAACGGAACAGATATCACAACCAATAGTCGTCTATTTTCCAACAAGGTCACACATCCTAGTGCATTATAATATTTCCACAATTCTTTGGTGGGGTCCACTGGCAGCCTTAAATGGTGGGGTAACTCGGCCTGTATTCCGAGTAGCGCTTCCCTTAAGTGACCCGGGTTTACTATGCTTGGGGAGAGGTGTCCCAATGATAGCATGACTAATTGCGCTCTCACATGTTCCAGCAAGGTCGTCAACGACTGACTAGTTTGTCGTACCTTATTCGTAATTGTCATCAGTTGGAAATATTTTTGCATGAATCCGCTCATTTCTTGTAATTCGATCATTACAGTTTCTGTATCATTAATTACCTCTTGTCTCAACCCTGCCAGGTTATCTATTAACCAATTGATTCTGGCTCTATTTTTGGCCACTTCTAACCTTGTCACATTTAATATTGTCACACTTTCCCTCGCCACTTGAGCAAGCGTCCTCTGGTTTACTTCCACTTCTCCCAGTTTCCTTATGAATTTAACGTCATCTTCAGTCACTGTTCCAAACAGGACATTTAACGCTTTTCCCACAATCGGAACTACTGAACTCTTTTCCCGCGTCTGCAGTAACTCTATTCCCTTCAGGTAATTTTGCATGTCCCTCCATTGAGCCTCTATCATAGTGGCCTCTGATCCCAGGGAGTGTAATAAACTAAGATACCCTTTTTCCTTGGGATAATCTTGTCCCACCTTCAACCGGGCTGCATCCAGCTGCGTTAGCTCATTTCTCATAGCTTATTTAGTAGCGACTCGTATGGTTTCAAATCTATCACGAATATGATCAACCATTTAGACCTGGTTATTATTACTTCACTCGTCTTTTTAAAAATGGTGTTTCGGCTGTGCTTCCCAGCTTCCGCCATCGTCACCATCAGTGTGGCTATCATCATCATCATCATCATCAACCCTTTCATCTTGATCATTCCTGCAAGGTAACAAAATTCTCTTGTTGTTATTCTTCACAACCATTCAGTCTTGCTCAATTCATCACTCAATTATTCCATCATTTCTTACTACGTTCAGCTCTTCCCTCCTCTAACTAACTCCTAGCAGACAGAATGGTCCGGACAGGTGTGCGTGGCGCTCACTCCAAAGGTCGTACTTCATGACACCACTGATGGCCAGTTAGCAATGCCAATAATCTTCTTCCGTCCTTCGTGAGGTGCAGCTCGCGACTCCATCCCCTCCATCCACATCCACCACAGTCAGCCAGCGGTTTTTTGGATGAGCCAGTGTCGTTATCTGTCGACACCGAATGTTTCTATTCTGCACAGCCTTCTTTGTTCTACTGAGATTTGGGGTTCTTCACCCTTCTTGATCTCATCTTCCGAGGTGGTCTCTGCTCAACCTCTAACCTTCCCTCTGTGTTTAATTCCCGTCCAGGAGGTGTTTTGTCCTCTTCTTCATCCCCTGATTCTTCCTTCTGTTTAGAGTCCTCGCCCTGGACGTCTTTAATACCTCTTGACTCTATGTCTAGATCTCTCCTGTTCCTTATCTTTTCCTTGAGCTGGGAAAGGGGTAATTGATCGTCCTCCCCCCTCCGCTGGGCCCTTCGTCTTGTTCAGGGTGCCTCTTTTTAGAGCCCTCGACTGCTTGATTGGATCTCCTCGTCTTTCTCTTCCTTTTCTTTGGACATGGGGGTGCGATAGCGACCTTCCTGCACCGATTCAGTCGACGACTGAACATCGCTGATCCCTGCCGAGGGTTCCAACTCCGTCACTCGAATCGCTTCGTCTATCTGGCCGAGTCGATCTATCTCCTCATTTTCTTCGGAATCTTCCTCAGTCTCCATTTCTTCCGGCTCAACCAGAGTTACCTTCCTTGTCCTTGTCTTCTTGGGCCTCAGCTCGCTCATTTCCTGGTTAGCTATTTCAGCCTTCTTCAGATCATTGGCATGGACCCTCCTTGCTCGTCCTGCCACTTGATCCCATATTACATATGATACTGGACCCGTCTGCTCTTCTATCCGGTAGTACGGTTCCCATCTTTGTTCAGCTTTCCCTCTCTCTGGTGGATTTTATAGTAGACAGGGTCTCCAACCTTCAATTCTACTACCTTTCTTTCAGCATTCACTCTCTCATTTCTTTTCTTCTGGGCCCTCTTTATTCTTCTTCTGGCCTGTACAAATATTTTATGTTGTTGTTCCAGCAACAGTTGATAATGATCTTCTCCCATATACTTTCATCGGGGCTTCAATTGGTAATCCACAGACCGGACCACGTCTCTGCCAAACAACATAAAGTAAGGAGAAAATCTGGAGGTTTCGTTTATCGTAAACCTCACGGCCGCCAGAGCCTGCGTCAAATACAAGTCCCAATTTCCAGTGTTCTCTCTGACCAGCTTGGCCAATACATCTCCCAAGGTTCTATGAAACCTTTCCACTTTAGCATTTCCTTGGGGTGATATGGAGATGTTTTTACGTGCTCTATATTCAAACCTGTCAGAACTTCTCTCATCATGCTGTTTATATTCTCCGTGCCATTATCTGTTACCAATTGCACAGGGGCGGCATACCTAGGGAAGATTTCACTTATTATCAAACCGGCCACAGTTCTAGCCTTCTTGTCTGGTACTGCAAATGCCTCAGGTCAATTTTTTTTCAGCCAATCGACAAAACTCACTATATAGTTGTTTCCTTGTGCAGCTTCCTTCCATATGGTCCTGATCCCTTCTTCGTCCCATTCCAGGGGGGAGTTCTGCGCTTCCCGCACCTGGGCGGCCCCAGCTGGACTCCCAGTCTCGCGCGGCTGTTCCTAAGGATACAGCTTCTCCTCAGGTGCCCTGGTCTCCTACAAAACCAGCACCTTCTTGCCGGACAGTTCGCCGCAAAGTGGCCCACCTGACCACATGTCCAACATTTTGCTCTTTTCTCTTCAACCGGGCTAACCTCTCGTTTACTCCCAGGGGACCTGTCCTCTACCCAAGCGGCTCGCCCTGACCACTGGTCCAAGCTTTTATTTCCCTTTTTTTAACTGGGCCACCCGCCCTCTTAATTCCAGGGGTGGCCCTTTGGCTTTCCCTGGTCCTGTCTCTTTGGGCCTGGCCTTCTTTATTAATATCGGTGTGGCACCTTTTCTCAGCCCGCACCACTTGGCCAGGTGTCCCCTCTTTCCACACCTGGTGCAGCTGTCTTGTTCGAAGTCTGGGGGCAAACCCCACTTCGTCGGACATTCCGCCGCTCTGTGGTCCTCATGCTCACAGGTCCAACAGACCAGCCCGTATCTACCCGGCGTGGGCTTATAAAACCCATGCCTGGTTGACCATGCCTTTCTATTGGGGTCTTCTTCCCACACCTCAGGCTGATCTACTTCTAGCTTGACCTTTCGATTCCACGTGGGGGGTCTTCCGCCTTCCCCGCTTCTTCCGACCTCTTGACTTAGTATCTGTTTCCTTCCACACCTTTTCACCTTTTCCCATACGCCCTGGCTCTCCTTGGCCAGCTCTATTGCTGCCGATAGTCTCAGCGGTCCCTCTTTTAGCACGTCGTGACGAACACGCTCGTCACTTAGCTCCTCCACATACAGGTCTGCAAACTGAGCCTGCATGACCGGATTGTCCCTCACCACACTTCTGGGAAGGCCAATGATGACAGCTTCCTGCTCAGGCCCCAATTCTCCAGGGTTTCGTCCCGCAGCTGTGTCAGCTTTAGGAGGGCCCTCATGGCCTCTATAGCCGTGCCCTCGTCGGCGAATTCATTGGTCAATAGTCCCTTTAATCTTTCCCAAGACAAGTGGGGTTGACTCTCCAAGAGCTCCTTCATAAACTCAGAGGCTTTCCCCTTTGTAGCATCGTATGCCAGATACAGGGTTTCGTGGTCTGTGAGTTCATATATAACTCGGCTCTTCTCCAGGATTGCCAGACAGTTTTTGAAATCTTTCCCACTGTCGTCAAATGCTGGGACCCTCGGTCCACCCAACAACCTTCTTAGGTCAGCTGACAACCCTTGTCTAACCCCCTCTTCATCCCCCACTGCTCTATCTGAATCATAGTCCTACATATTTAAAGAGAAAGACAATCTACGCAGCAACAATCGAGGTTGGGAAATCAAACAAAGTGTCCTACCTTACAGACGATTCTGTTCTCGTTCCTCTCGGTCCCGGGTCGTTTTGAGTCCTATTCGAAATTTCTCAGCAACAGCGGTCGATCCAGGATCCTGTCCTGCTGTCACGGTACTAGTTGTGGCAGTGGCTGTTCCAGGGTCCTATCCTATGGTCACGGCACCAGTTTTGTGACGTGACTGTTCCAGGGTCCTATATCCTGGTCACGGCACCAGATGTGACGTCGTCCCCTGGTCGCAGCGCCAACTGTGACGTTCTATCCTGATCTACCACGGCACCAGTTGTGACGTCCCCAAACAGCACCAATTGTGACGTCCTCGCCGCGGCGCCAGCTGTTCGCTCCTCGCTGCTCCGTTCGGGTGTCGCTGCTCCAAACGTGACGTCCGCCTGTCGCGTCAGTCGTGTTGTCTTGTCCTGTGACGACCAACTGGCTTGGTATCGGTCGCGGCACCCAAATGTGACGTTCTAACCTTTTGGTGATTCGGGTGGGAATTGGTTAGATTTGATATCAGCCTCGTCGTTCCCAACTCGCTTCCAATGCCTGGTTACCAAGGTAACTGCATTGATCTCCAGTCTGCCTACCCACGTTGTGAATTGATCTTAGGCAGACGAGATCAATCAGTAGTCAGGGCCGTAATGCACACTGAGTTCAACGGGGGTGATACCACACAAATATGCATAAAAGAAAATAAAATGAAAACTCAAAAAGTTCAAAGTATCAAAGAAAAAGGTAACAAACTTTATGTCTAGTTGTTCGATACATAGGACTGCATCTATCTCCCGACCCGTTCTGTTGATTGTGACACGTCGTTTTCCGTTAGGAAAGTTTTAACGCTTCAAGAAATTGGTGTTTCGGTGTGTCTTTGGACGAAAGTCGAAAAAAACTTATTTCGGTGGTCTGGATCTAAGTCGCTCTTCAAAATAATTGTTCTTGGGTTGAAGAGGAGTCCGGAATTTGCGTGAATCTTGGTCAGCTGAACTCACTGGAACTGCTGGAACTCAATTCTGGAAACTGCTGGAGTCCGAACTGATTTCTGTTCGTAGGGGCTTCGCTTTTATGGACACCGACAAAAACCGGGGTGGGTCTTTCGGCGTCGGGGGTTCCTCGATAATTCTAAATACATATCCACCTCTTTTATTTCTGGTTAGGGATTTTCCACTCTTTTCCATTTTTGGGAACCTTTCCTCACTCCCACCTTCTCACCATACATCAGAGGGCGTGAACTTCCCTCCCCACTTCTTCGTAGCAGCTTCACCATACCTATACTCTGGATGAGGCGTCGACAGCCTCCTTCGTGCGTCACGTGATCACCACTCGACCAATGATGTCTTAGTCGGCGTGGACGAATCCGCGGCTTTGTTTCAGGAAGAAAAAAAATATCTTGCTTAACTAAAAAAAATTATCTCTTCTCTTTCCCTTTTCTTCCTCTTAATCGCCGTTATCATTTCCCTAGCCGCAAACGGGACAATATAACTCTTGTTCTACACGCGGTTTTCGTCAGGTATTTTATCGCTAATTATCAGAACGGGTGGTCTTCTTAACACGGCCTCAAAAAAGAAACATCTTCAAAGTTTCAGTCAGTCTGTCGCCTCGAAGCAAGAAGAAAAAACACTTCTCGGTCCCCATTCATTTTCCTTCGGCGAACATTTCTGATAACATAATTTTATTATCGCAGGCCAAAGATGTTCTGCGGCAAGAAAATCGGTCAGTGTGGTTACTTCATGTGTGTCGCGATTAATTTTTCCATATCTCTCCAAAGCCCTGTAGTTACACCTGTGTTTTGTCACTTATCGAAATAACATTTTCATTTGAATTCCTCCTCGGCCAGTCGACCAGCAGTTTGTTTACGTACCCCTAGACAGCACAGCCGTTATCAAAACACATCACACTCTTTCTTTCTCTCTTTCTTTTTACTCAGAATTTCCCTGTTATTGTAATGACACCCTTTCGCCATTTGTTACTTATCAATATATTCATTGTCTCTTAGCCGTGTGTGTGTCTGCTTATCACCCACGATTCGTCTCGCCTTTCGTTCTGCCTTCTTTTCTTTCTTTTCCTTTTCTGCCTCGTAAATGGTGCCACATTACCTTCAGCATCCAGACTCCAGAATTTTGTAGGCGGACACTCCGTGAATCACTTGTCAGAGGGTATCAGCAACTAACTTGCTCATACTTCTCGATTTTCTTTGTATTCGCTTTTCATTGGTGCAAGTTTTTTTCATAGTGTTTGTGCGTACGTGCGCCCGTCTGTTCGTATGTGTAGAATGACGTGGTTATTTGTCCTTTTCGCCGTTTTTTTTTCTTCACTTTACATTCACTCCTTTATCTTTTCTCTTCATTTCTCTTTTTCCTCCAATTGTAGCCATCTTGACTTCTGATTTTCTAGACATATACTGTTGTTGTTAATTTTTGAGCGTTCTTGTGTTTTCTTGAGTTAGGAAAATTATTGCATTTTTTACATAAATAATTAATTTTAATGCTTAAATAATAAACTAAATATTTATATTTCTCTTGAAAGGTTTTAATCCACAGAATCCAGATGCGACACTATTGGACATTACCTATTATTTATTGTATTTAAAATACAATTGCGGCACAAGGCCAAAATGGGGAGGGTTTGAGGCTGGTCATCGCTATCTTATACCTAGCTAATTTGATTCACGACCCATTCACACATTACAATTACTACATTCACCATAAAAAACTCGTCCGTCATCATTCAATTCTTCATATACCATAATACCACATTCTCTCAAGGAGAACCTACAAAACGCGCCCCATGCCATAAAAATCTAATGATTATAAAATATAGACTTAAAAATTTATGGATGAATAGAATGAGAGGGGAGGGAATGAACCCCAAAACAAACTAAATATAAACACAAAGTAAACTAAACATAACTGATGTTAGTAGGGCCCGCCCAAACCTCAAAAAAGATAGGCCGCTGTATTCTGCTCCTTGGACAAAATCAAGAGGCTCTCTCGATAAGGGAGTGGGAAAGGATAAAAATATACGGACATGGGAAATAAAAAGATGAACCAGTCGAGATAAAAAGGGGCCGAAACAAAATGGGGAGGTTTGGAATCTCAACTTGGACCATAACCAGAGAGGCAGCCGGGAACAGGCAAGGAACAACTCTTACTCACATTAACTTGTCTAACCTAACCAAGTGGAAGGATCCACAGGAAACCACCCCGATGTGACGTAGGTTGACCTAGAAGAGAAAATCAAGGCTAACCCCGTTCAAACGGACCAAGCTCACCTCTTTCACCCACCTTTCGCTGAAGACTGTCGAATGCAAGCGTTTTCTATCAGTTCTAATCTTCATCTTGAGCTGATGCTCAAAGAATAGGATTAGCTCCTGATGAGAAAGACTGTTGCCTCGCAAGACTTCCTCCATTCGCGTCGTCCAAATCAACATTCGGGTTGTGGTCAGCAGCGTCAGAAACACCATTCGTTTTCACCCCAAATACGGGTGCGACACATTGTCACACGCGTATGCGCGATCAATGAGCACGAGATTTTCGGGAGCGAGACGAGCCGTCAACTCACCGACATGGTCCCATAAGGGGCGGACCCGGCGACTGGTAGAAAGCGTACGAAGCCGTTTCCTCTAAACCAAGGCCACACCATTCACAGTCTGGCAAATCCGCCAAACCCCATATGAAGACCTTGTCATTGAGAGGCAGCCGATTCCGAGCCAATCACCAGGTAGGCGAAAACTCAGAGTTACTGAGATAATCCGCCGCTGGTGCCTAAGACCAGAAAGAGCAAAACTCCTCCTCCGACAGGTCGAGCCGCTCACGTAGAGAATCCTTCGCGACCCCCTCCACTAAATGACGATAGAAGAGCTTCCTAGACCGAGAAAGATCACTGGACCGAGGAACAACTAACAAGGCCGACCGACACTCGCAAAAAAAATCCGATTGATTCCGGGGTTTACGATGGCGCTCAACCCTCGAGATGGGGGGGGGGGCTGATAGTAAGGAAAGGGAACGCATCCTTAACAATCCCCGCCATAATCGAATCTCCTGTCAATGCGCGGCGTAGGAAAGCCAACCTTGAGGCAAGTTTGTGGCTCACCAAGTGTGGCATTACCAGCCCCCCCCCCACCATGACACGGACGTTATGCGACCTGATGCCCGCGTCCCCTCCATAAAATGAAGGATTTTCGAGCGCTCAAGCGGCTTCCTATGGTCCTTACGGAGAGGAAGTACATTCAATCGATAAAGGACAATCGGGAAACGTAAGTGGCACACGCCTCCGCCCTGCCCTTCACGGACAACCTCCGTCGACGCCAAGTCTGACCGGCCGCGTCGAACTTTGATCGTATTTCAAACCAATTTTTCTCCAGCTGGAGGTTGGGTCCAAACCACACTCCAAGAATGCGGACAGGACCGTCCGTCCAACCGAAAGGTCGCGGAAGATCGACCCTTTTCCAGGCACTTAATCGCTTGGCCCGTGTCACCTTTTCGTACCGAACAAGCGCCTTCAGTACCGCCTCAATGTCGCTGCGGAACGACAATAAAGCAGATACGTAATCGGCGTACGCGGAAATTCTGGCTCGAGCCCCTCCAGGAACGGCGATTCCACGTAGGGCCGGACTGCACGCCCTGTCCCTGAACCGGCGAAGGAGAGGCTCCAACGCCAAAGCATAAATTAGGGGTCACAGTGGACAATCCTGACGAACCTACCTAGACAGCTTCCCGTTCACCTGTACCACAGAACTGGGGGAGCGATACAGGAGGCTAATCCAGCGGTAGAAATCGGGTTCGAATCCGGCGGCCTGCAGGACAGCAACAAGGTAGCGATGGTCAACCCTATCAAATGCCTTGGACTGATCTAAATTGATCAGCGCGGCCTGCATCGTCGTCTTTTACACCCTCTATGATCGTGCGGATCAGATGCAGGTTGCTATGAATTGTTCGGCCCCTCACGGCACAAGTCTGCTTAGGACCCAACAGAGACTCGGCAGCTGATTGCAAACGCTCCTGCAGGATCTTGGCCAAAATCTTTAACTCTGTGTTTAGCAGAGTCATGGGCCTGTAATCATCTAATTTCCCCCCAACACCCTTGCCCTTTTTCCAAAGTGTGATCACACCCCTGGTGAGCCGGTTGGAGATGGACTCTGCCGGAACCAGTTGTTGAACACCACTGTCAAAATCTGGACAAAGATGTGCAACAGCCTCAAGTACAATTTATAGTGCAAACCATCCAGACCGGGCGACTTCTGTCTACCTTCTTCAATGCCGCGTAGACTTCGCCCTCCGTGATCTCTCCCTCTCAGCTAGTCACTTCAGTCGGCGAAAGCCGAGGAAATTCAGCAAAATAGCTACGAAACTCCTCCTCAGGGAGACCAGGCTCCTTGGTAAACCGGCTCTCGAAATGCCGCCGAAATGCCTCGCATATGTCGTCAGTGGCCCGAAGAGTGTGTCCCGGGTTTCGACTTCACGAATGTGCCTATCGGACCCTCGACGGATCTCATCCTTATATTCACCGCTTCGGAAGACATCTTGCTTAACCTATTTCTAATTATCTGGCCCATGTAGCGCTAGATAGTCAAACGCTCCAGGACCTCCCTAGCTAAGGCTATCTCTAGGGGATCCCCTCTCAGTCACCGCCCGGGAAAAAAACTAGCCTTAAGTGTCTTCACCTTTTCAGCTCTATCTAGGGCGAGCCGTTTGCTGAAATCAGTGGTGAAGGGCCTAATCCTATCCTTAAGTCTCTCCCACCACTTATTCCCGATAACCACCCCCACTAGCTCCCACTGCACTAAGCTAGTTAGACAGTAAAGACAGATTGAAGTTCCAGTAACCAGCCATTCTAGGCCTACGGTCTAACGCCACTCGGGCACAAACGAGTTTGTGATCCGAATAGCCTACCCAGTGGAACGTGGGACAATGCAACAAGTCTACGTCGGCTCCTCTAAATAACATTCTATCCAGGTAGCTAACCACCCGGTTTGAAGGCCAATTCTGAGCCCACGTCCACATCCCCCCAGCGTGACCGACCCAGTATCTATCGACGAGACCAAACTCTTCGATCAGATCAACCAGGCTACGATCGCCCATCATCCTGCTAGCTCCCCGCCCTCTATCTAACTTGGGGTTCAGGATGGCATTCCAATCCCCCATTAAATCTAGACGCGTTGAATCCACCAGGAACGGTCCCAACTGCCGAAAAAACGAAACCCGCTCCTCCCGGTCGTTGGGCGCATAAACCCCAACGACTTGGAACGAACCACTTTTCACGGCAATATCGGCCACGATCAACCGTCCCTCTAGAAAACTCTAGAAAACTCTAGAAATTTGATCGAGTCCACTCTAGTGATTACAATGGTTAAAAACACAAGGCTTTGAGGAATGCAAATCATGTTTTTTTTGTTTTTAATTGCCCCCCACCCCCAACCTGAAAATCAGCTCTGAATTGTAACATACAAAACTCATTAAAACAAAGATATTATTTAATTTCAAATACTTTTATTTGCTTTTAGTTGTTTTTATGAATATAGACAATGTTTTCTGAAAGCAAAAACTTTTTTCGATGAAAAATGAATTTTTAATACAATTATTTATAATAATAATTATACATGTTTACATTTAAGTTGTTAAAATATTATAAAGTTAGTTAAAAGCCGCACCACTTTCGTAAGTGTCCTTATGAGAGAGATCATTTTAGCGCGTTGTAAATTGTATCGTTTTGACTGCCAGAAGACCCGCAGTAATTAAGAAATCTAATTCTGTATTTATAAGCGTTATTTGAGTTAAGCATTGTTCTCCGCTGTTAAGGCCTTTACTTTTGCGAAACACATGTGGAGAATTTAATTTGATTTTTCAATTTCAACTGAGAAGGGTACCTACAAGTATCAGTATCATCCTATGAAATTTATATGATCTTCTTTTTATATTAATCTCAGTTATGACATTTTTCCATAAATGAAATATCAAAATTAATAAGAAAATGAATGGAAATACAAATAACACAGTAAAATGTAGTAAATGTACATAAATTATAGTATTTTATGTACACTTCTGATAAAATTTCATAAGAAAGGTACTTATAAATTAATTAGATACCTTTCTTATGAAATTTAATCTCACTCTTAACAGTCTTATTTGAATTTCTTTATAATATATTTTCCATAAAACATCATAAACATAAAGGTGAAAGCTAAGTACAAAAAACAAAAAAAAAAATTAGTGCGCTGAAAGTTTTCCTTAAAAATAACGTGGTAAATAATTTGTTCACTTAAGTCTAAATAATTTCACTTTTCTTCTTCTTCCATAGAACAAATTATCCTCACGTAATCCGTCATTCATCACCTGTCGAAAGTTGACCTGTTGAAAGTGACGCGAAAGTTGACCTGCTCTATTTTATTTTCAAATTACATCTTTTCGGCGCAGAAGTTAAGCTTGGTTCAAAATATTTTAAATAAACATTATAATTTCTGATTTTCTTCAAATAAGTTTCGAAAAAATGATAATTGATATTTAAAAGAATTTCAAACTGTGATTTTCATTTTTTTTTTTTTTTTATAAAATGGAAAAAAATTGTTTGCTAACTCAAAAAAAAACAAGATTTTTAACAAAAATTTCGGACGTGCTAGGAAAAAAATGTAAAAATAATACCCCAAAATACTTTGATCTTTCCTCTTAATAATAACATGAACATTTAGACGATAAAATTTTGTTTTTGTCACGTTTGGCGCCTTTTTCATCATGCTATGCTCTTTTTTTTAGCGATCTCGTGGAGGTACCTACAGTAAGATGCATTAGTAACCATACACACCCAACACGTTCTTTTATGGTAAAGAAAAACAAAAAAAGTGAAATTTTAAAATGCGTAAACTAACAAAATAAAAAGGACCTATGAGCATACATTCCATAGCTAAACTAACAAAAGGAAAACAAATTCTATCTTAACTAGCCTGGGCAGACGGGTCTTTCTCAGAAATGCAAAATCTCTAACTAATCCCTTCAAGACTCCACTTTAAGTTAGCTCAATTCCAACGTCACAATCGAGATACATTTATTCACCTTTAGAAAATTTCGATGAAGGCTATCTCGCTTTCTTTCAACTTTATTGATGCTTAAAGTAGGCAACAAAATTATGTGGGGAAGAGGCAAATTGCAGTGGACTTCCTTCATTCAAGTCATCCAAATCCCTATTTGGACCACTGTTAATGAATACATAGTCGCGCAACCAAGACCAAAGGTGAGTACATACCTCTCAAAGTTGGAAAGGCTTGCTTGGCATCTCCCCACCAGAATTTACCATTATCATCATCGTATATACACATGCAGCCCTGGAAATGTAATGCCGAGAGATTTCAATATTAATCATTCCCAAACTGATTATAAAAGAATTGTAAAAAGAAATAGTAATATGCATAAAGTGGATGTGATATGTTCACAGTGGAATTCCCACAATTCAATAGTGTAAAAAAACTGAAAAAATACAACTTCTTTTTAGTTTAAAAATTAAATTTTCTTTATGCATTGGGTCAGAAAAACTGTTTAAATGAATTTCAAAGACCATATTTCGGTATTTATTCGACTGCATATGACATTTTGTTCCACTACCTTTCATCATCTTTGAGATAACTTCATGATTCCATCCTCCTAATACTTGTCATCTTTTGGGTGATGATTCTAAGTTGTTTTTACAGGCTTCCAGAGAAATGAAGTTATTCCAATTAAGAGAATTTTATAGGGATAGAAAGAAGTGGCAATTTGAAGATGCAAATGACAGGTGAGGGCGTTACGTTTAGTAGGGTATCTCATCCAAGCTGTACTAATTTCTGCCAGGTCTGAAAAGACACAAGATCTGACATTATCCTGAAGTAAGGTGACACCCTTCTAATTGGCCAATTCTTAATACTTTTCGTTGATTGCTGCTTTAATTGGTCCAATTGTGAATAGTATTTGTTTGAATTCAATATTTGATATTGCAGGAGATAGTAATACACAACGCCATTCCAATCTCATCAGGTACACAGCATCATATTCTCTAGATGCATTTTTCTTGTCTTTGACCAGAGGATATAACACATGCAAATGTGGTCCATTAAAAACTTCATAGTGAGTTGTTTATTAAAGTGGGTTTCAAATGCTTATGAGATATGTGGAGTATCTCTGCAATGTCATGTGACATGAATTGGTTTCATTTAGTTCCCCATCAATGAATGCAGGCCACCTGGAACTTTCTCAATCTTCCAGATCAAAATTTTCCCTTTACAACCTAGCTAACTACATATAAGCATTTCTCCCCACCATGACACAACTTCTATTCATATACAATGTTTTTTGATTTTGTGGAAATTAGATAATCAGATCATGAAAATGTACTCATTTTTTTTTTACTTTTAATATAAAATGATTTAAAACTCACAATCCATGTCATATAGAAGGATGTGGATTTAAAATGTCAACTTTCAGGATATGTATTTAAGTCATAAATTTCAGTTACATGTGAAATAAAATCATACTTTCAAATACCAGCTAATGAAAAGTCCTACAAATTTTTGCTGCAACTCAGTACTTTAACTAGATCAACACATTAAATTTTTGAAATAAGCTTGTACTTTTTGACTTATACATTTTAATTGGCAAATAAAAAATTTGGCTAAAAAAGAGCACATATTTTAAATGAAATAGGTAGGAAAGCTTTTCCTTTTATTAGATCATGTAGAATTTTATGATAAACAGTTGCTGCATCTTTTATACAAGCTCTTGTTCTTATAATAAATATATTGTTGCATTTGTGTTCCTCTGATCATCATCATCATCATCATCATCATCATCATCATCATCATGAGTACCACAACCAGATGTGGTTGTAGGGTTGCTGCATACCTGACCAGATTTCTCCACATATTTTGGTAGATATTCTTTCATGTATAACATGTCTTAGGCACAGTAAACATGGAAGAGCTCATCCTTCTCCAAATCGGACTACAGCCAATGTCCTATGACTTATAAAAGATAAAAGACAACAATTATCAAATGTCATTTATATTCTATCCTACTTTATATATTTAAAGTTGGTTATTATGATGGGACAAATGCAATGTGGGAAATTTTAGTGTATCAAAGATTGATAGTCAATTGCAACTTTAAGAATATAAAATTTAAGAGGTAACAAGTCCAGTCCAAAACAGGTAAAATAATTTTGACCATGTAAGTAGTAACGATTTTATTAGTACATAAGCTGTATGTAGGTGAAAAAAGTAATGGTATACATAATTAGGAAAATACATTAAACAGATGCTAACATAATCAACATTTGGTGAAGTTCAAAACTAGTGTAGATAATTGTTTATTCAAGCTAATAGTCACAAAGGCAGCTATCAAGCTATTAGTCACAAAGCTCAGTGTCAGCTGAAAGTAGTGCAAGCAAAATAAAGGTCATTTAAGTGTGTCTCATTTCATTAAGAATAATTGACAGTGGAAGAGGAAAGAAGAGAGGAGAATTATTTTTACACATAAGATCTACACAAATCTGAGCTAAGAATTGCAAAAAATTGCCCTGACTTCAAATAGTGAAGTTAGGATCTTGCTGAAATACAAGTTCAAAATATTGGGTAAAGTCCAGAGTTGAAGAAATGCTAATCACTTCCAACTGAAGGTTTCAAATCATTCTTCCATGTAATGACTTAATTATCCATATCATTGACTTTAAGCTGATTGGCCATAGGTTGATTAGCCATAGACCCAACCAACTGTTAATCTTATTTGAGAATCAATATCAGAAGTGAATAATTGTAATAAAAAATACTCTGACACTTGCTAAGCTCTCAAACAAATGACCTCTTTATGATTCAGATTGTTTTTGGGGACACTCTAACTGGACCAATTCAGCGAGATGGGTTTTGAACCAACCTTACCAATCCTTCTTACAGATGATTAAACATAACATAGGCATTGGGGTTGGTAGAGAGAGACCAAGAGTGCTGGAGACTTGTCATATTACAGAACTGAAATTAATTTAAAGTTCCAGTAACTTAAAATCATTTAACATTATTTTTCAGTGAGAATGCTCTGTTTGTAGTTATTAATTCTAATTAAATGATAATGTAACACACAATGCATTAATTCAGGAAATACAAATGAGATTTTAACCTGCCATCAATATAAGTTTCTTTAAAATGTAATCTCTTCATGAATATTGATTGTGTCTACCTTATTCTGTGACTGCTAGATAAAATAATTCAGATACTTATCAAAAGAAAATTGATTTCAAGTCAAGACCCTTCACTTTCTTTCCATTCATATAATGCCAAATGTATAAAAATATACAATTAAATGAGTTCTGAATAAATTTGTCAATGATATTTTTTATTACAGCTCTTGGTAAAAATTATGGAATTAGCATTCTTAGAGTATGAGTTTTTATCACAGATAAATTGCAAAACCTTTTTTATTTAATGACTAAACATTCTGGCTTCATATAATATGCCTAAAAATACTGGATTAAATTATTTCAATTAATAGCATAATTTTTTCCAAGCCACAAAGAGAGAAATATTATGGAATAATATTGATTGAACAAAAGAAAATTACAGAATTCATTGACAAAAATATTAGAATTAATACTTAGTTACCCTTCCTTGAGTTTTGTGACACTCTTAATTCTTTCAGGAATAGGTTTCACTAATTGAAAGCAATATCCTTTATCAAAGTGATTTCAAATTTCCTGAACGATGGTTAATAGATATTTTTTGGTGGATGGGGCCTTCTCATCGAAAATTTAAAGAAGAAATTCCCACCATACATTTCCAAATGGATTTAGAACTGAACTGTTTGCTTATACATCATTGATTTTATATGCCTTTTCTGAGGTAAAGCTAAATTGTCTATATATTGAATATTGTTGCCACATTTTGTCTGGTACTTCTACTATGTATCTAGAGATTTTTGACAGAATCCAAAGAAGAATCTGCATTGTTATCAGTCCTGACCTGGCATCTCTGCTTCACTCACCACCATAATGTAGCTTGTGTGTACTTTCATGGTAATTGTTCTGATGAGCTTTCCTCTTTGGTACCTTGAATTTAAGTGCAGTACTATTATTGGCAGCTAGCTACCTTTAATTTTGCTGTTGAAATTACCAACTGTAAGTTCTATATTATGTCTCTTCTCTTACACTTCTCACTTGTGGAACACTCGCCCAGCTTCTTGCTTTCCTGTCAACTATGATCTTCAAAAATTTAAATGCAACATCAGTTGTCATCTTCTGTTTCCTTGAATACTGATTTTTTTAATGTCTTCTCTTTCTTCAATGTTTTCTCACTTTCTTTCCCTTTCAGTAACCCCTCATGTCTTAGTGGCTTTATCACCTTGATTGGGGTGGAATGATTAAAATCCCCTTTGCTTTGTAACAAGATATATTATTGTCCTGAAAAATGACTTCATCATCATACTATTTTTCTGTCAATGGAAAATTATCCAGGATTTCAACATACATATGTGCATTGATTGTTGAGCTAATGGTTGCCATCTTCCTTGGTACTTTAAATGGTATGCAACCCTATATGATAAATGACTTAGAAAGATTACTTGTTTTCTTCAGACAGTCATCTTTATATATTTCATTTGACATATCACCTACAACTTCTTTGCTGGAAGCTGCAATCTGAAAGTGTTTATTATTTCAATTTCATATTTCCATTTAGTGTCAACATTGAGAGATGTTTTATTTATAATCTGAAGTACTTAAGTAGAAAATGACTTTTTCATGACTTTATCAGTGATATGAGATATTAAAACACAACTGGCATTAATATCAAGAAGTATAAATTCTCAATCCAAAGTGATTCTATAATGTAGTGCATAAGCATTGGGAATACATGGATTTTAAAAATGGTTATCATTGGCATATTAAGTATGCTTATCTCACAAATATAGCACATTTTAAACACACACACACACACACACAGACACACACACACACACACACACACACACATATATATATATATATATATATATATATATATATATATATATAGAGAGAGAGAGAGAGAGAGAGAGATCCTTTATTTTCTCCAAATAATTATCAAACTTATTACTTGATGTGAAGAGGGAATTAAGTTTTTCCATACTGATTTTTTTGTTGTTAGTAGACATTAGAACTTGATATGAATTTTTTCATATTTTATGTGCTTTCTTTGTTAATAGGAGTAGATAAGCTCATCTCTCATCCAGCCTGAACTCCTTCCATGTCTATTGAACAGGATTCAAGGCTCATCCCTTGTTCTCTGTTCAGGATATGCTTTATTGGTTCTCTCTTTCTTTTTTCTACCAGGGCTACAATGATTTAATTGAATTCTTTGGTAATCAGACTAACTATTGGTTGCGATTTCTATTGTGATTGGCTGTTTGTTGGCTTCTGCTTCTGACTGATCATTAGGTGCCTGAAATCTTTGGAAACACTTAGAGATGCTGCTCTGATTAACAGTTGCATAATACTGCAGTATTTGTAGTACCATATCACTCATAGGTGGTGTTCATGCATGTATTTCCAGTGGGAAACCCTGAGGCCACATTATGCTCTGCTATCAGAGCTACATGCTGGTTGGTTTGTATTGCCATTGATAGTGACAATTATGTCTGGTCTTTTTGCTCTCTCCTTAAAACAAATCTCATGAAAAACATAACAAAAAGAAATAAAACTAAACCAGTAAACAAAAAACCACCTACCCACTTTAACCATTCTTTCACCAATATTCATGGTATCCATTCCAACTTCTGCAGCATGGAATCTTTTCTCTTTAATGGTCACCAGATGTCTTTGTCATTTGTGAAAGCAATCTAAATTCCTCCATTGCTAACCAATGAATTCTTAGTTCCAGACTATCTTCCCCTTTGTCAAAATGATCCCAGCATTAACATGCATGGCCTTGGTATTTACATCCATTATAATCATCTGATGGCCAAGAATTGTCTCTCAAGGTCTCAGACTGCTCTTTCATGTGCTTTCATCTTTCATTACTAAACTCTTAACTATCTTCTGTTAACTATCTTTTTTTCCTTTCTCCCTCTCCCCAGGACTGCAGTATATTAGACATAATATTTGACAGTATAGAAATGGCACTTTCTCTCCATCCATATTCAAATATTTCTGTCTTTGGTGACTTTAATGCTCACCATGGCACATGGCTTAAACATTCTAAAGCTACTTATGTTGCTGGTATTCAGACATTAAATTTTTCATTACCCAATCCTTTACTTAAATTGTGGACTTCCCTACTTGTTTCCCTAGCAAATCAGAGAAACAGGCATCTCTACTTGATTTATTTCTTACCTCCTCCTCACTCTTGCTGAGCTTTGCAACACTGACCTCTTAGTAATTTGGACCACTATATGGTCACTATTGATATTTCATTCCAATCATCTATTAAACAGGAACCCCTTATTCATAAGACCTCTTTCCATTATCAGCATGGACCAAATCTTTAACTTCGTAATTGAGAATTGTGTCACTGAGGTTTTTTCTTGTGTCAAATCTGGCATGGACACTTTCATTCTTGGAAATACAGGTAAAACCTCAATCCTCTCCATGGCTTACACTATCATGCTCTGCTGTCATAGCACACAGAAACCACTATTTTCAACTACATCTCTTGTCACATCAGGTGCTTAATTGTTGCTGCTCATAATAAATGTGAGTGAGTCCTCAAAATAGCTAAATTCCTGTTTGCTGAGAGAAAGAGGAACTCTAACAAGTTTGACTCTTGTGACTATTGGCAGCTCTGTAATAGGGCATTAAATAAGTGTATAGTCTCTATTCTTCCACTCTTCAATCAATTTGAGGTGTTATCACCCTCTGCTGATAAAGCTGAATGCTTTGCCTGTAAATTCTCCTCAAACTCTACTCTTGACTTGTTAGAACTGAGTCTCTGTTGAGTGATATGCATATAACCCCCTTCCATGGTGTATGCAGTCATTTCTAACCTAGATCCCCACAAAGTATGTGGGCCCAATGGTATCACTGTAAAAGTCAATAAGAAGTGTGCTCTCAAACTGGCTCCTGTTCTCTCTAAACTGCATAATAAATGCTAACCTCCAGAAAAGTGACTCACTGCATCTTCTCAGGCTAGCATTCTCAGCTGACATGAAGTGGAAAGACTATATTGAATCCATTGCAAGGTCAGCTGTTAAGAAAGTCAGATCACTGTGTTGTGCGAGACAATTTTTCTCTCCAGAAACTATCTGACATATCTACCAATCATCCATGCTTAGAATATTGCTACCACATATAGTCCAGTGACCCTGATATTTAACTTGAGTTTCTTGACAAGATCCAAAGAAGAATGAGCAGTATTATTAGGTGTTCCAGCTTCATTCACTTTCCCACCACAAAGTTGCCTCCCTGTGCTTTTTCTATAAACACTTCCATGATAATTGTTTGGATGAGCTATGGTATTTAAACTTTTTTAATTTAAGCACAGTACTAGACTGGCATCAAAATCTCATCAATTTACAGTTGAGCTGCTATATATATATATATATATATATATAAAATTGGACATTGAAGTTAATACTCAGTTAATACTTAGTTTGTATCATGTGTCAGACCATATATATATATATATATATATATATATATATATATATATATATATATATATATATGTGTGTGTGTGTGTGTGTGTGTGTGTGTGTGTGTAATTCAACTGCAAAACACTGCAAAAATGTGTGAGAAAGTGTGTAGCTGTTCCTAAAATTAAAATAACATAATAAAAATCTTCATTGTTCTTCATTGAATATGATGGTGTTTGTATGAATCACTGCAGGAACACCTGACAATATTGGAAGAAATAATCTGTGCAGTAGAATCATTTTTAGTGATTTCCTTTTTCCACCTCCTCTTTCTTTGCTAGTCAGAAATTGAGATGAAACTGGATTGTTGACTACAATTGTGATATTTCCCTTTTTTATGTTATGCTAGCCTTATCATTTGTAGCAGTGCTGATTCAAATTGCAGTTGTCGTAGTGATTAGGATATCAGCAGCATCATGATGCTCAGCCAATAAATTCTACATTTTTATTCAAATGGATTTTACAAGTGGATCCCTGCTTGTCTTACACAAGATCTGCTCAAAATTAACTAATAATTTTGAACTCAAAATATTTACAAATATTTATTTGTTTATTGGCAATGTTAATGTGTTTAAATTTTTATATTTTATAAAAGTATTACCTTCACAAGTTAATCTATATTTTCACAGAAAACCTGATTGAAAAATAAAGGTTTATATTTTCTAGCATTTCGCATGCAGTTCTTTCACTTAATTTCTTTATTTGCCTACCATAATTGATAGGAATATTTTCAGGAAAAATAAACAAAATAAGTTTAATAATTTTTTTTATACTTTTATCGGTCATAATTCAATGACTGAAACATTATTTGTGAAAAAAAGTTGGTTAAGTCAAGTACTTTTCAGCATGTACATTATTTTATATATGTCTCTGCTATAAAGAGGCTACTGAAAATAGCAACAAGATATACAAACATTTAATAAAATATTGTATTTCAAGGTAGCAGAGGTGAAACATATTTCATATTAATGATTTTAAGCCAAATCTGTCATTTCAAATCTAGGCAATCAATGTTATATGCAATAATGTTCAAAGAAAACAATTTTCAAATATATCTTGGAAAACTATTTTTAAATAAATAAAAGCAGAACTAGATTTCATATTTTTGGTGCAGAATATGGTAATTAGCCATTTATTTATGGTAATTAGCCATTCATTTATGGTAATTAGCAATTCATTGACCAAGCAACCAGTTGAAATTTATAAAATTTTTCTATTAAATGAATTTTTCAGGGAAGTAGTTTTCTCAAGTCCAGTAGCTGTTATAGCTCTTTCCATTATTGACAGGGGTTTCCTTCCCTAACCTTTTATTTGAAATAGTGAGGAATGTCAACAACTTGATTATGTCATTATTTTCTGTTCAAGTTAGATGTGTGACTCATTTTAGTTGTTGCTGTTGTAGAAAGTCTTCAAATGATATTTCTATTATTTGGTAAAGTTCTTTGGGATTTTGTACTGCCAGTTGACAAGGTTCAAAGAAGGGCAGTCTTCATCAAGACCCATTGGCTTCACTTGTTCAAACCCATTTTTAACTTTTGATCTAAGAAAGTGGTTGTATATATCTAGCAGTTTATATATTTCTGAATGAGTTTTGGTGCCATGCATGACATCCATATGAAAGTCTTGATCTAAAGAGTATATTTTAAGAATATGAATCAAGTTTTCAGGTTGAGGTTTTGGTCTTGTAGCAATTTGTAATTTTGGTAAAAACTACCTCTAGGTCAGCCTATGTTCAATTTCCTTATCTTTTATGCTAAATTTGTTATAACTGTTCCATACACTAGAGTATTTGATGTAAATCCATATCCTGAGTTTTTATGATGGATTCCGGTACATGCTTTCACTGCTTTCATTTTAAGTTCAGGTCACAGCTTCTGTTTTGAAATGGTTTATCTTGAGTCCTATTTCTTGGTATAGAGGATGTTGATTTTCTGTTCAAAAATCATTCTTATCCCAATTATGAATACTTATTTCATCAGCATAGTAACACATCATCAGTACATTGTCATCATATAAACATCAGGTAATGAAGATATGATTAAATTAATTCTTTAAAAAAGAATTGTCAATAGTGTTTCATATTTGTGAATGGAGCTGATAAATATATGTACCGCAGCATCAGTCAATGTCTCTGATATTTTGCAAAGATGCAAAAAGATAACCAGATATTTCAAACAATTGCAAAAGACCTTGCCATGATGAAAATGGATAAGTCTTTGAAAAACAAGATCTTAGAGAAGTTTAATTAAAAGTTGTTTTATGTTACATTTGGTATCACCAAAATCTAATTTTGAATAATATTTTCATAAATGATAAATGATAAATATCTATATTTCTGAGTTGTGGTATTATGTACACTATTTACATTATTCGAACTATTGTTCTCATCTTTGTCGCCATATTTATTACAATGTTTTGGCTGTTGTATGCTCGGGGCTTCTTCAGGTGGTTGCAATGTCTTTATTTTGCTTCATTGGAGTAGACTGTTCTAGTTCCATGTGCCATGTTTAATGGATAGTGAATGCAGTTTTGTCATAAGACGCTGAGGCGTCGCCATCAGAGCTGGTGGAGTGAATGGGACTATAGGTGTTTTTATCCCTGGGGTTACGCTGGGACAGAGATCTCGCTGTTCAGTTCTTCCCTCTGCCCCTACCCACAACACGCCATTCCCCCTCTTCCTTTTCCTTATCCACACTTGTGAGAGGCGTCGGTTTGGAGGGGATGTGGGTGAAGACCCAAATGTGGGATCACCGGTTCATGTCACAGATAGGCCCATTACAGGCGCCGTGGATTTAATAGTCTCGGCCAGAGGGGGATTTTGATCACCAGTGACCGAAACTCCAGAGGCCTTCTTCCCTGGTCAGGAGGAGGAGAGATGACCAGTCTCACCACATCTCCAGCAAGTAGGTTTATTCACGATGACCGGCATTTTCCGGCTGCAAAAATCCAAACAGTTGGGGATGGAGACGAAGGCCAAACAATCGAGCATTATATCAAAAGTACATCCCCCGTTCAGGTTGTCAGAAAGAACCCCTAAAATTTGGCCGTGCTTCATAAAAACGCAGCCAGGCGCTCTTCCGTTACCTGAGGAGAGGCCTCAAATATGGCCACATTGGTCCTTCGCCGACCCTCATATTCTGTTCTTAAAATGAGGTCCTTTGTTATTAACTCTTCTTTTTTTTGCCATTTGGAGACAATCTTCGGATGTGGGCAGCAGTATGTCCCACATGAAAAAACCGGAACCCTTGATAACTCTTTGGGGTTTAATCCCCAGAGACAAAAGTGATTTGATCACTGTGTCTTTCGTGGAGCATCAAGAACTCCTGATATCCACGATGCAACTCGGTGGGCACTTCCAACAAGAGGGCGATTCTCCAGCTGTCGCCTTATCTTGAGCCTCCTCGGCATCTTGTCATCACAGGTTTTGCTTGAGACCGGCATAATTCTTTTTATTTTCAGAGCTACTTGACTCCAGCACATTGATCTTTTCTGAAGGATTTTTAAGAGTAGCCTTTCCCCTTTTCTTTGACTTGGTTTTATCCTGGAGGTCTGCATTAACAGCAGCCCCCAACAGATCCTTTTTAACTACTGACCAACCTGCCTCGTTGGCCATTTTTAGAGGAAAAATATTCATCCAGCCGATCTTAAATGATTATTCAGTTCTAGTGTAAAAAAGGAAAGGAGTATGGGTGGGGGAAAATAATAAAAGACAATACACAAAATTAAAATTTAGATGAAGCGAATTTTGGAATAACAAATTTTGAAATTTACAGAGCTTTATAAGCATATACACTCGTAATATTAATTTCTATGGAAACGGAGAAACCCAATCTTTTTAATAAAGGGTAGTAGGGTTTACATTTTCACTGGCAACTACTGTATCAAAATATTAGTTACTTTCGAAAAGAGGTTAAGTCAAGGTATGGCAGGGGTGCCTATTTTCAAATGAATGATGACATCCGTTCAACGCATATCGTCTGGTCTATTTCAATGACAGTTTTTGGCACTTTTTGTTACGCTGTTAAATTTGTATATTTATACTTAAAGATTTTTTTCCTAAAAGGGTTGTTTGTATATGAATACGTCGTATTGAACTACAATTTGAACTTCATAAAGGGTTTTTTTATGATTGGGTTAAGTTTTTAAACATATTGCTTTAATTGAACTTGTTTATAGACTTTGAAATTTAAAAAAAATTTAAGCTAATTATTTAAGGCGAATATTTGTCAGTGTTGGCAAAAAACCGTTATCTCATGTCTTTGATTTAATAAATTTTCATTTTTTTAGAAACTTAATAATGTGTAGTTTTTCATGTAGGCATAAAGGGCATGGGCCATCCCAGGTTTTACAAGTTCTTGTTCTATTTATTATTTTTCATTTTACTTTTGGTGCTTTATTCGTTTCTTTTAAATGCCAAAAATGTTTAGATACGGATGTCTGATATCTATTTCTAATATTATTGAAGGAGCTTTAGTGTTGTCTCCACTTAATTTTAAATTCATTCTTCATGGATCCTATATGTATCATTTCAATATTTGGATTCTCAATGGATGGGATTGTGCATTGGTATACCACAGATTCTATGCAGCATTTATTATTGAACAGGCAGTCTTCGGGGTTTTTAAAATCACATAAATTTTCATTATTTTTGTCTAATTTTAATTTAGGGTTTTTATTAATTTGATTTTGGCATGGGTGTTTTTCCAGGATTTTATTATGTTTTTTTATGATTCTTTCTAAATTTTCAGTGCAGCTGTAACTTAATTTTAAAATGTTTTTATTAAGGATTTTGCTAAGTTTGCTATCAGAAGGAAAGTGTTTTTCAATTAAAGCTAGGAATTTTTGTCCTAGCTTAATACTATCCATTTGGTTGAACGGGGGTTGGGGTATACCAAATGATTTTTATTTTTTCTGTTTTTCTTCTGGTTAGTACTATTGTTTTTTTATAACTGATGTTAGCGTTTTTGTATACACTATTTTTTACAGCTGTGTTGTAAAAATTACTGTTTTTGGAATATTTCTTCATTTGCGGAGTTCATGTTGATTCTTTTCTCTATTGATGAGGGTATATACTTAATTGTGAATGAAGGATTGTTTTATCTGGGGTGTACATACAAGGGGTTAGTGTTAGGTTTTCTGTTAGGTATGTTGTTCATTAAGTCTAAAGTTATGTCGAGGAAGTTTACCCTTTTCAATTTTGAGTTAACTGTAGTTTTAAAACTTAGTTTTCTGAATCCACTATGTATTATCTTTCTAATTTTATCTATTTCAAAATTTGTGGAACTCCTCACTACAATGAGCTCATCATCCCTGTATAGCCTGATGTCCTTAATGTCTAATTCACAGTGCAAGGTTAGTATATATAGACCAACAAGGTCAGAAGACTCTGCAGAGTCTAAATATCCCATGTCAAAATGGTCTTTAGTGTTTTTAATCCATTGGTCCACATTATGAATGAGGATAGATTTTTTTGCATTAAAAATTATGTTCATTTCTTCTTCTGTTAGGTAAGAATATACAGTAGCAAACTCTAAGGCAGTCATGAATAGATCTCTTGATATTGACTGGTAATAATCCACAATATCGAACTGAATTAGGGTGCAATCAGGCTGGTAAACCAATTGATGACTTCTTTGGTATTAATCCAGAGTGTTAATCCAACGTAGTCTTTAATTTGCCTAGTAATCCTTTCTAGGATTATTTTGCTTATTTTTCCGATGTTGGTCGAGTTGAGTTAATTATTCTAGTAGTAGGGTTTTCCTCAAAATCCGGTTGTTAAGGTTATGTGAAAAAAAATGAATTTTTAATTTGAAATAGTTGTCAGTGAAAATGTAAATGCTACCGCCCCTTATTAAAATGATTGGTTTTCTCCGTTTCCATAAAAATTAATATTATGAATATATATACTTCTAAAATTAAATTTCAAAATTTATTCCAAAATTCACTTGAGGATGAAACAGAATTAGGTACTTTAATTTAATTTAATTTCTATAATTAAATTGAAGTATTTAGCTTCTGTTTTTGAAACATGAGAACTCTTATGTAGTGATGGAATCATATTTTTTTTTTAAAAATAATTATAATATAGGCTCTACTTGTGCATTGAGCACTGTTTTTTAATAATAAAACAAAAATACTAAATAACTTTGGATTATTAAACTAACGGTTCTTTCCTATTTTTCTATATATTTGCACACACACACACACACACACACACACACACACATATATATATATATATATATATATATATATATATATATATATACAGTACTTAGTGGAAAAGTGCTCAATATCTGTGATAGAGCTAACATATTCAGTTGTATGGATATTAGTTTCTAATCCCCCTCCACTACACATATATAATCAAACACAAATAAGCATAAATAGATCCTTTTTTTAAAAATAAACCAATTTGTCTGATGATCACAAAAGCGTCAAACCCAGGGTTACAAACTAATATCTACTAATAAGTAAAAACTCTGTTGGTATATAATCCAAGTGGATCCTAGTAATATAAAATATTAAAACTGATCCATAAAAATGAGCTTGATGTATTTATTATTACAGAACAATATAATTAATAATCAAATAAATCCAACAACCTATTTCAGCAGACGATGATGTCAGTTGTCTGTCTTATCAGGCCCAGTGTGGAATAAGTTCATGTCTATAAAGTTAGATAAGGCAGGAAGTAGAATTTAACTGTGAAAGCTAACAAATCAACCCAAATCCAACTTGCTGAAAAAAGAAATTATACATTCCAATGTTTCAGTCAGACGAAAGGCATGAGACATGGGTCAGGGGAGGGTGGAAGGTATCTGTCTTAAAGGGAAAAAGTTTTATTAAAATAAACCTGAATATTAACCTTATGACAGTAATTCAAGGTTATGTGAAAAAAAAAGAAGCCAAAAATAAATTTTAAAAATATTGATAAAAGGATGTAAGGGATTAACATTAAGAGAGTTAGGGAAATATTCAAGGTAGAGGAAAATTTTAAAATTATAATTAATATAATATAAAAAGGTTTTAGAAGTGAGGATTTCAATATGGAGATTAGAATTAGTTTTTGGTTTTTCTGTTGACATTTGAAGAGTTAGAAGGGAGTGATTTTAGGTAGCTAATTAAAGTAAAACTATATTATAGGAATATGGTAGCTAATTAAGGTAAAACTATATTATGGAAATTTGAATTTGTTTTTATGTCAACATTTTAACACTAATTCATTCCTCTGATTCAATAGTTGGCTTTGATTATTGTATTTTATTATTTTATTTTTTCTTCTAAACATACATCATGCCTATCTCTAAGACTATTAAGAGTTCATGCAGAGCCTATAACTTTCCAAACTATCTGTAGGGTCAAACCTTTCTCCTCCAATTCCCATTTTTTTTGAAAGATCTGTTTGGTGTTTTAGTTTAGTTTTAGAAAATGTGTGCCTATGGGTAGATAATCTCTGTTTCCATTCCCCCGCAGGAATTTCTATGTAAATGTTATTATTTTCCATATTTTCTTGGTGGAAATGGTTACTTGATATATAATCCTGGTAGATGTGCATTTCCCCTTTACTGGACAATTCTCTTTAGATCTACAACTACTGGAGGGTTCAATAGCAGGCTTGTTATTGGTGCCATAGAAATTTCTTAAAATGGTTATTGTGTGAATTAATAATTGTATACATGTTGTTGGTACGAGAGTAGCTAATCATAATCTTTTTCCTTCTCAAGATCTTAGTTTGAGGGTTATTTTTTTCAAAGTATTTATTTATTAACTTTAGAAAATATTGTCCAATGTTAATATTTGTGTGTTTATAGAAGAAGGTGTTGAACCATATAGTTTTGATAAGACAGATGACCAACATCATCATCAGGGTTGATACAACAGAAAAATGACATAATTGTCTGCCGAAATAGGCTATTTCCCATATGAGGTAATTTTGGACATTTGTTTATATATATATATATATATACTGCAATTTTGAGCATTTCTTAAAATGTGTATTCAGCTTTGGACTTGAATAAAATTTTTTAAATGTTGACACATTTCACTGAATAGTTTCATTTTTACAGAGAGATATAAATATAAAGAGATCATAATTGTCAGTTATTTTTACCTTAAACAAAATTAAATTACATTGTAAGCTCAATTACCAAACATCCATAATGGAATAAAATTGTCTCTCCGGTTATTAAATAAAAAGAATGTTTTGTTTATTAATGAATGTTTTCATTCACTTCTCCTACTAAGTTCCTCATCTTCAAACATCATCATTTGAATGTCTTTTGCTTCATTGTAACACTCAACAAATTCTAGAAGATTTTTTTTTCAATAAGAATGATTTTTATTTGTAGCAGGTTTCTTATAACAACTGAAAAAGATTTTTTTTTTTAAATTTTAAAATTTGAAACTTATTTTTCATTCAGATCTAGTTTACTTTTTTATTTGCTGTTCTACAAATTATCTGGATGTGTGGGTGGTGTAATGATTAATGACTCTGAATGAGAGCCTATTTTGAATTCCTGTTGAGTTACATTTACTTACATACAAATACCCTTTGAGAATAAATTAAATAAATTGGGTTAAATAATAAGACTTGTATCTGGAAAAATCATTATCTCAAAAAAACTGTGGAAGAAATATCACATAAAAAACAGAATTATTCTTACAATCCAAAATGTTTCAGCTTTACATGACACACAAAGGATTGTTAAACTGTAAAATCAAATTGATCAATTAATCAATCTTCAAATCATATTCATAATTTTCATTCATTAAAGATGTAAGCACCCAAAATATTTTAGATTGCATCAGCAGATCTTTTGTAAACTCATTGTAAACTCATGTCTTATGTTATTTTCAGAGTCATTTGCATCTTTAAAATGATCAAGTTAATAACTTGTTTAAAACTGTACAAATGCATACTAACATTCATTATTATTTAAATATTTTAAAATTGCAAAAATATAATTTAATTTGTTCTTTTTTGGACATTATTTATGGATGACTTGCTATTTAAAATACAAGGGTAACATGGATAATTTTTGGACATACCTTAATAGATTAAATTATTTGATATTCTGTTTTATTGAGATTAAAATTAACATGAACTCTTGAGATAATTGCTATGTATTCTTGATCATAATGAATATTATTGCAAAACCTGATAGCAAAGTTAAAAGATAATGTTTCCATGATAGCAATGACATTTGTGCTAAATTGTCTCATCTGTTGTCATTATCTTCTTGATGGTCACAATTTCCCATGCTGCAATAAACACAAAATCTTTGCTACTCTAAATTAGTTTTGTATTTTTTTCAAATTTCTTTACTAAATTGAGATTATTTTTCTTATTATAATACATTAAGCTTTAAATTTTGTAGATTAAAATTGTACAGTAAAATAATACCTAAATTGTTTAATTTTAACAATTTTGATATTATTTTACTGCACAATTTAATAAAATTTTAACCAGGAAATATTGATTTAAGAAATAGTACAAAATAGTTTAAATTACAATATGGAATTCAACAAGAGCAAAAATAAAATAAAACAGCAGAATGAAAAATGAATAAAATTAAAAAAAAACTTTGCCTGTCAAATAATAGCAAATCATTTTTCATTTATGCTGCAAGAATATTTACATTTTATATTATTATTTAAATTTTGTTTATTGCCATATATTTCTGTCAATAGGATATGAGTATAGTTAACATTATTCCATAAATGCCCTTTAGGCAAAAATATTTCCATTTATTGGAAAAATCTGCAATTATCAATTAATTTCTATCTTTTCTAAACAAGTTTAATTAAAACAAAAAGTCCCTTCTGTGTAAGTTAAATGAGTTTTTTTTATTTCTTGTGATTATGTAAGTTTTGAATTTTTTATATAAAAGAAAAATCTAATGATAAGTAAATAAACTTAAGAAGAAATAGAAATTTCTGTTTCCCTTATGTTGTGGAAAGTTGTGACGGATGGGGATGTGGCCTTGTCAAAATATTTAACTTGTCCACAAAGGAAAAGAAAAGAGGAAAACAGATAAAGTGCAAATAAAAGATTTAAAACAGAAATTGTTTAGGTGAATTTACAATTATTTAAAATTTTTTTAAAGCAATTTACAGCTTTGTCACAAAAGGATTTCTTCAAATCAAACTTGGACTGGCCACTATGTTGTTTTATATTTATAAATGGTGTACAGGGTGCGATGGATAAATTGTCGTGGACAAAAATAATACTGACATTTCATTTTAACAGATATATTTATCAAAATTACACAAAAATATCTTGAAATACTAAAGTGAATTTATTCAATAAAGTTGCCATTGTCTTCAATCCAGATGACTTTGGAATCTCCTGCAACTCTTCTGGGTGGTCTCCTGGTTTAAGTTGGTAAATGCTGCTATAATCTTTGTCTTCAGTTCATCTTTGGTGTTACAAGGAGTTTTGTTAGTTTCTCTCTCAACTGCTCCCCACACATAATGATCAAGGGGGTTGCAGTCTGAGAAATTACGTGGCCAGATGTAAGGGGTAATGTGGTCACAGAAATTGTCTGACAGCCATGTCTAGGTTGTCCTGCTTTTATGGCATGGTGCAGAATCCTTTTGCCAGACATAGTGTCATCCAGCAGCCACCCTCTTGACCCAGGGCAGCACTACCTCCTCAAGGCACTTGGTGTCGGTCTCTGTATTGTGTCTGAGGCCCTCATCAACAAATTTGGGAGTTCTTTTTTATCAGAATAATCAGAGTGAGTTTTCCAAGCTGCTGTGCCATCATAATTGTCATTAGACTCATCCAACTCTTTTTGAATCCTCTGCACTGTTCTCATATTGACACCCAGTCACCCTGAAATGTTCATATTGAAGCTTCCAGTGCAAATGCCAAGCAGTACATCATTCTGTTCCCAAATTTCTGGCAGAGTGAATTATGTCATGGGACTCTTTTTCTCACAGACAGTGTCCAACTAACCCTACTATACTGCACAGTTGACAAAATCAAAAACAAACAAAACATGCACGAAAATTAAAAATATAAAATGGAGACAATTCACCCATCACACTGTGTATATGTAGTATTATATAAAAGATGTGTGAATATTTAACAGAAAAATACTTGATTCTATTTGAATGTGTGTTAATTGAAGGGCATAACATTTCTAATAACTATAGATACTAAAAAGCCGAAACTTTGCAGATTTTATGTTTTACATAGTTGTACTTTTTATCTTTCTCTGTAAATTATAAGTTAATTAAATTTTATTTTATATTGTTATCCATTCAGTAAGAGTATTGAAACTTATTAATAATTTTCAATAGAGAGAGCTTTTTATCTTTTCTGAAACTGATAATTAATAGAATGTTTTAATAATGTGTCTGAATCTAATTTGTTCATTTTATCAAATGTTAATTTATAATAATTTTTAAAGTTTTTTTTCACAAACACTATATCATTAATTCTTTCTTATATTCTTTTTTTGAAGTTCGAGTTCATTTTCAAAAACCTTTAATGACAAAGATAAGATAGATTTTTTTAAATATTCATGAATTTTATTGAAATTTCCTTGCAAATTTTTTCTATTTCCTCATTATAACTTCCAAAACTCAGAGAAAGAACAACAGCTTGAAACTGGAGTTGGAATAAAAATTGTTTAAGCATAAAATATACAAGCAAGATAAACAACAGAATTTTCTTTCAGAAATTCCAGTTGCAATTTTTCTCAGAAAAACAACTATAAATGGCAAAAATCCCAAATACAGACACATATGTATTTTTTGTTTATGAAGAAATCTTTTGATTATAAATCTTTTGATTATAAATCAATATAAAAGAGGAAGTTTATACATGTCATCTTCTGAAGAAAGAAATTTGAAAAATCTGAATTTCTTTCAAGAAAAAATGATAATGAAAATTGTCAAAGGCAAATTTTAGATCTAACTTCTTTTTATTTCTTTGGTTTTATTTTACTGGTAACATCTTTTAATAAACACCACTCAGTCTTCCAGAAATATAGAAGATTAAATCAAGGAAAAAAAACAAGAAAATATTCAAGGTATATTTATAATTTATTTTCTGATTAAAACAAAAATAAGTTTTATTGCTGTTACTGTAATCAACATATTAAAATCATCACCTAAAATGATGATGATTTTAAAATAATTTTAATGTTATATATCTTGAGGTTTGTTGCTTCATATTTTCATGAACCATGTCATATGACCTCAGGCTTAGATTATTAATTAATAATCATACATTCACTCACAATTTTACATGTGCTGTTTATTGTCAAACTATTAATTGTTGCAGTAATGTAAAAACTTTCATTAATATTTAACATAAAACATTTTAAAAAGAGAACTGTTTTGCATGATAAACTTCAACTTAGTAAAGTAAATTAGTAAAAGAAAATATAACAAGGAGATTCTTTTTATAGTTTGTTTTTTCACCTATGGCAGATAAGGTTAGTTAATTTTATACAGTTAGCAGTACAACTTGTTTAGTCAGCATGAGCTGTTAGTTAGCTTTTTAGATTATTTTTGTCAATGTTTGACAACATTTATCTCCTGAGATAACTGAGGCACTTTCTGCAAAATAAAACATTTCTGAAATGAAGGATACAGTTTTTCATATATTAGTTTGCCTCCTATTTATTGATATATAACTAATTTGAATCATTAGTTTTAATGAATAATAACACTAAACTATAAATTTTTATTTTATTCATTTATGAACAAGATATATAAAAAGAAATTAACATTTTTTCATTACAGATATCACTAAACTCTTTCTTTATAATTACTATGATAAGGCAAAACCAACTTTTCCATTTTAAAAAACATTTTCAATTTTATTCTTTCAAAAGTTATGATGAATTTGCAAAAAAATCATCTTCAAAATGATTTTAATAATAGTTTGGAGTTTGAGAAAACATTCACATTTTGTTTGGGCAATTAAACATGTTTCTGTTTTTGATGTTTCTTACCACAATATTTGAGGAAGGCTGAAGAATTACTGCATTAAGAACAAGAAATTCAGTTGTTCCTACAAAACTAGAAGTGATTTTATGAACTCAAGATGGGTTTAACTGATGATAAATTTATCACAGTAATTCTGAAAAAAAAATGCTGTTATATTGCTAAGAAATTCAACTAAGCTTAGTAGAACAATACAAAGAGAAAATTTAAATATTTCATAAAAATAAAATGAATAATTTTCAGAAAGAAAATATTGATTTGGTATTTGTCACCAAAGAGAAGAAATTCTGGTCTAACAAGAGAGAAATAATAGCAAAAACAGATTGTTCAAGCAGAAGCAATCAATACACGGTCCACTGCAGACCTTGGAATGGAGGCTGCTATTTAGAGGCAGCAAGATGATAAGATTAAAATTTAAAGCAAAAACTGTTTTTTTCTGTCTTTTTTATTTAGTTTTGTTTTCCATAATTAAAACCAAGTTTCTTTTAGTGAATTATGAGTAAAAATCTCTCAGTCTGACTCTAGCTTTATTTCAGTTTTACAAAAAATCAAAATAATTTATTCTTTTGATCTTGAGATATGAAATATGACCAAATATAATCAGAATGTTTTTGCCAACCTGATTTCTGAATAATTATAGAATAAATAAATGTGAAATAATTTTATCTGTTTACACATTTAATGTAGAAGAAAACACAAGTGAAAATTTCTTTACAAGCATGAATTAAGACAGACAACAATTGTATATAATATACAATTGTTTACTTAGTGCATTAAAAGTAACATTTGGAAAAAGATAAATAAACATATATGCAATATGTATAAATATGTACATTTACATAGAATCAGTAACAACAGCATATACATGTATGTGTCTGTTTGTATGAAGTCAAATTACTAAATCTTTAGTAACTGTTTTTTTAAACAGTTTTTATAATATTCACTTTTATTAAAATGTATTTATTAATGCATATATATAAGTGTTATATCTGTATACATATGTGCATAGGTACTAGTAAGCTGAGACAATTGGTTGCTGTTTGGTAGAGTTTCTGGCCTCATGGCAATCTAAATGGCAAGAAAATAGTGTACCATCTTGTTTAATGACTTTTGGTTTTATGAGCCTCTGAATATAAATGACCTCTCTGCTATACTTAATATTGCTTATTTGTAAATATATAAATTTTGGTTAGAACCTGAGATGGAACAAATACATTGAGTCAATTGCTTCTTCAATCCTTCAGATCTACAAATCAACAATTCACCCTTGCATGGCGTATAGCTGCCATATATGGTTGGAGCCCCTTCTGTTTGCCTCGGGGTTCTTGATAAGATCCAGAGGCAGATATGCAATATAATTGGCCCTGATCTGGCATCTCATCTACAGTTGCTCTCTCACAGACATGCCGTCGCCTCTCTCTGTCTTTTTTACAAATGCTTTCATGGTAATTGCTTCAAGGACTTCATGAATTCAAGCGCCCGACGAGGCTGGCATCTCACTCTCACCCTTTCACTGTTGAAATTATTAAATGTAGCCATCTCTTCTACTCCACTAGCTTCATATCTCGCACCTCTCGCCTGTGGAACTCCCTTCCCTATTCCTGTTTCCCTGAGAGCTATAATCTCCAACTATTCAAATGTAATGTCAATCGACATCTCCAGTTGCCTTGATCTATCCACTATCCTTCTCCTCATCCTTTCCTCTATTGCTCCTATCTGATCTTGCTCCAAATCTTCTGTAACCCCTTGCATCCTAGTGGCATCCCGCCTTGCTTGGGGTGTAATGCTTAAAAAAAAAAAGAAAAAAAAAAGAGGTTATTTCATATACTCTTTCTAATCACAAAAAAAATAGTGATGTTCCTGAAAAGCTCTTATGATTCTTGTATCTTTCTCTGATAAATTTAAGATACAAATGCTCTTATCATTTGACTTTTTCATTCTATTAAAATTATTGTTTCAACAAACATTTGACAATGTTATCTTTGGTAGGTACCCTTTTGGATACTCTGACACTTCTTAGAAGAGATTACAGTATGAGTGTAGCCAAAAACAACATTCTAAAACATCATTATTATGGTTGTTCAAAAAAAGCAATGAGTCTGATCAGTGCAGTATTTTAATCTTGCAGAGTGCAGCATCCCATTAATTATTTAATTACATCAAGTAAGCAAGATATGGATGAACTTTGTTTAACATTCAGTTTTTATATTCAAACAATACATGACTTGTGATATTCTAAAATATAATTGATGTTCATTATCATTATTGCCAGGCAATTATGTAATGACATTTATGTTTAACCAAAATGTCATGACTAAACATTAGTGAAGAGATGGTCATGTCTATAAAATTAGTTGGAGTTAAGTAAATGAAACATTTCTAAGTGCTGTTAAATATTACTAGGATATAAGGATGAAATTAATTGCATAAATCAGTTATGCATTCTCAATGGTCTGACCTTGATTGGAAAGAGTTTGTTACTGTCAAATTTGCAGCTTTTGACACTTAGTTATTTTTAGATCTCTTTGAATTCAAATCTGATTTATAGAATTAATTTTTTTTTCACCTACCTCAACGCAGGAGAAATAATGGTTCTTCATTGTTTCACCTTAAGATAATTTCTCAATCCTTTAATTTAAAACTTCTGCATGAAGGGCAAAAACTCTTCTGTAATTTTCAGCTACAATTAATAAGTGTGTACCGATGTATGTTATATGCCATGTTTGGTTTATCACTAACCCACATCTGTACTTAATCTTCTAAGTAACATGTCCATAAGATATGAATATCCAAACCAAGACTTGAACACTAAATAAAACTGAAAAGATTAAAAGAATTCATGGGCAAATTAAAAAAAATATTATTAAATTAAAATTTAAAAAAATGTACATTTTATTATTTGCAAACACTAATCCTATTAAACCCAGACTGTGTTGAGCATCTGAAAGAGAGAGAGAGAGAGAGAGAGAGAGAGAGAGAGGGAGAGAAACAAAAAGAGAATGCAACACAGATGGATTGGGGGGGGGTCATCCTAGATAAAGGCAGTTTTTTTTTTTTTTTGCAGTGTGGGGTTAAATCATGTTTTATGGCTTATTGATCAGTTCCGTATGTTTTTAAGAGATGTCATTTTTCTTATAACTCTCTAGGAATGGTCATGATTTGAAAAGTACAGTGCAGCATAAAAAAAAAAAATTGGTAAATATGTATATATAACTTGCACAGGTCCTGCTAGTCATTATTAATTCACAAAAATCTTTCAAATCTCAAAAGCAGTTTGACACAATTTTAATACTCTTATTTTAACAATTTCCACAAATTTTTGAATTTGGTCATTTTTATCCTGGCAAAAAAATACTGAATATAAGCTTAGCGCCATTAATAATAAAAATACAATATTGTAAAAATACCATAATATAAGAAGGTAAGATTTTCAAGTATTCTTCTCAACCATTAATTTTCTTTAACATTGTTGGGAAGTAAATAGTACACCCCGGGTGACTATATAAACTAGTCCATAACTATAAATAAATAGTTCCAGGTCAGAAGTAGAAGAAGAATCAGTCTCGACTCAGGCAGTTTGCTGCCGGACTCGCGAATAATTTGTTGAAATCTATGCCGATGCGCAGAGTCATGTTTGGGAAGGTAGACAATGTCTTGGAACCTACAAGGATAAGTTCCAGAAAAAGAAAGCTTACTGAATAACTGGAAGTGGATCCAAGACAGAAACGTGTTGGTGAACTCTGCAGAAAGAGGAGGGGGAGACGCTAATACTAACAAAAAATAAAATATTTATAAAAATTATTATTATATGAACTAGTCCATAACTTTAAATAAAGAGATCCAGCTCAGAGGTAAGAGAAAGAAGTTATTTGGTGTCAGTCTTCAGGCTAATTAATGCATGCGTCACAGCAAGTTGCCGAAGCATTACTTATATTATAAGCGCTACGAAGCGCGTTATAACAAACATTATCATTATTATCTCAATAACAATATCAATATTTTTAATACCGGGACTAGCTATTTTCAAATATCTCTATCCGTCTGTACAATAATATGCTGAAATATAATTCACACACTGCTTGTTTACAATATTTCTTAAATTTTCCCTGTTCATCTCATATACAAGTACACGTAGCTTTAAAATTTAAAAATTAAGCAGAACTAAAAAAAAATTTAAATTGAACTTTTGAGATTAACAAAACCAATGAAATCTCTATGAAGTGTAAATTTGGAGTTTGTGTTAGATTCTATCAATCAATCATTGATTAATTATTTTGTGGAAATAAGTATTATTATTTTACTTGTTTGATGAATAGATAAATATTGGATCATTTAAGTCTATACATTTAGGAGGTGCCTCTTTTAAGGAAGTCTTACTCCTCTGCAGGGGACATCTGGAGTTTGTTTAAAGGATTAAGGAGAAAAGAGTTTTGGTATGACATAGATAAACATAAATATTAGAACTGTATTTTTAACCATCAGCGATATCCAAATGCTGTTTGCCCTGGTGTTCTAAAAACAGGTATAACAGAAAGTCATTTGTATTCAGGGAATTGTCATGTATTGTCCTAAATGTGTTCACATGCTCAGTTGTAAATCATTGTTTACATACAAAGTATAAAAAATGCTATTTCATTCTATTTGTATCAGAGCATCTGTCAACAAAAACAATAAGATCAACTAAACAATCTTCTTGCATTGATTTCAACTGTACAGGAATTCTCTCAATTTTCTTCATTGGTTTTGTGATTTGAGCAATTGATCCCAAGAGAAATCACATTCTTCACATGTAATATGACCACTATTTTTAGATGTCAAGCATTTATCTATTCATCTTTTTGAATGCTAATACACAATCTTTATATTACAGAGTGTGTCAGCCCCAAGAAAACATGCAAGTCCCTCTTTTATTTGTTATTCTAATAAATATTCTAATTACAAAATAGAAGAGAAATCCTTGATACCTCAAAATTTCAAAAGAAAATTTATAATTCATTTGCTTGCAAGAAAGTTTCCTTGATTATTTGATAGTTTTGTTCTGGATACACTTAAAAATTAAACAATTAAACAAAGTCATTAATCGAAAAGAGGAAAATTGTATCATACTTTTTCTACAGAAAAACAAAATCTTTTGAGTTGTTTATAATATTTGTAATAAATAAATATGTAAATCTTTCAAACATAGATATCTAAGAGAGATTAAGGAATGAAAAGCAAAGGAAATATTAATTCATAAAAAACGTTAAAGTCAGGTAAAACAAAAAATGAGCATTAATTGATAATCAAATATAATCTATTTTTGAATGACAAAATTGGATCATCTTCCTTGTTGTGCTGTCAAGAATCACATGACAAGAAGAATTAGTTGAATACATTCAGAAAAATCTACTAGATGTTCTAGAATGACAAACTTCAGCTACAAATTTTTTATTTTCTCATACAAAAATTTATATTAAAATTAGCAAGGCTCAAATTGATTTCTGATAAATATTGATCACTAATTAAAACCAGAAATTAATGAATATTTATGTGGAAAATTTCATTTTATTTAATGGATATTTAAAAAATGCAATGCAGTTTCAATTAGGAACATTAAAACATAAATTTTGACTTTGTATCTATGTTGAGACGAACATAAATGTATTTATTTCCCTAAACAAATACAATTAGTTATTTGTGACTTATAAGCCTAAAAATGAGATCAGATTTCCATACTAAAGAATAATTAGGAAATGGGATGGTAAAACAAAAAATATATTTTCATATCTGTAATTATAGTCAGTCTGCTTCATTTCACAGAATTATAAGACACCATGAATTATCAATCATATAAGCATCATGTACTTAAGATATTTTCTTGCATTATAAAACCTCTTTCTACTTCAAACTTTGTGCATTTTGTGTTTGTCAATAAACAAATATTTTCAATATTTCATTTTTCATGCTAAAATGTATTTTTCATTGAAGACTTTTCATTGTAAAAATCATAGAAAAATAATTTCCAGATTTATATCCTACAAATAGCCTTGATCTCTTTAAAAAGTGAAAGTCACTTCACTTTTGATAAAAAATTAAATTTATAAACTAATGAAAAAAATCAGCTTTTTGTTTGTATATAATAAAAGCATTTATCATAGATTTGGTATTTATATGAGTGGGTTCAATAATTTTAAAAAAAATTGAAAGTGGTGTAAGACAACGATGTGTCTTCTCACCGGACCTATTCAACTTTCACAGTGAGAAAATAAGAGAATTGGAAGTCCTACCAGGATTCAATATTGGTGGCCACAATCTTAACAATTTAAGATATGCAGATGACAGCATATTGATAGCAAACCCAAAGAGAAAACAACAGGAACCCCTACAAAATGTAGTAAAGGAAAGCAAAAAGAAAAGACTAAATATCAACTAAAAGAAGATAGGATATTATATAGTTGTATGCAAAAGGAAAACTCCAACATACGAATTGTGGAGACACCAAAATCAAACAAATACAAAAATTTAGATATCTAAGAATTTTTAATAGAGGACGAAAAATGTAACGCCGAAATCCGAGGCTGCATTGGAATAAAGTAAGATACCTTCCAAACGTTAGGCAAAGTATTAAGAAACATGAGAATCTTGTTAAAAGCAAAGAAAAGGGTATGGGTCTATTATATAATATCAATCCTTTTATATGACAGTGAATAATGTACAATTTTCTCACAGATGAAGAAGAGATTTTAGGCAACAGAAATGTGGTTCGTCGGAAGGATGCTGAGAATACCATGGATACATTTGAATAATGAGGTTTTAAGATAAATGGAAACAAAATATCACTTATACATACACATATATATATATATATATATATATATATATATATATATATATATATAATATTTTCCTATATATTTATTTTCCTGCTTTAGCAGGACGCAGAAGAAAGCCAAACGACAAGTTAACTGTACAAACCCTCAACAATTTGTTTATCAGCACCTGAGGATAATAGTGCGTCTCAGCAAATAGGAATATACGATGTCTTCATGTGTAGATATCCGCTGCGTCTAATTATCCGAGCCTCCATCATTCGTACAAATTTACTCCACCATTCGTTAATTTGAAGAATATAAATAAATATAACAAATAAATATGACATAAATATTGAAATATACATCGCTGTTCAAAAAGATGTTTAACAACCAAGATTACTCGTCGTCCGAAAACGAAGGGACGGCAATTATCTATTCCGAACTAATAGATTATTTTACAACTATAAATAAATGTATCCATGTACAAAATGCAAATCCATAATCATAACATTACACACCATATTACAAGTACCACACCTGTTTCAGAACACCTGAAATTATATCTGATCATCACCATTACATATACAATACATTAAAACAAGATTATTCTCTCCCTTGCACCCCACCCAACCAAAAATTTTTTTCGAGATTGAGCGCAATTAGACAGACCACAAAATCACGCACATATTTCACTTTAACGTTATACAGGAAAAAGGTATTTTCAAAACTCGATCTCATTTGCGCATATCACACACACACACACACACACACACACACACACACACACACACACACACACATATATATATATATATATATATATATATATATATATATATATATATATATATATATATATATATATATATATATTTATTATAATTTTTTCATATAGAAAAAACACCTTACTCACTACAAAGATGCAACTTCGTTTCTATGCATTTAGTTGCACCTCGACTGGTGAGAACCAGAATGGTTATGAACAACTTTGTTTGTAAGCAGGCCGCATGTGGAACGTCACTTCCTTTTTTCTATTTGTTTGAGAGAAAAAAGTAAATTTTAAGAGGGGACGTATAAGGATAAAGAAAAGATAGGAAAGGCAAAATGGTGTCAGAGTGAAACAATAGTGTTTGTTAATAGCAGGATTGTTGAGGTGTTAAAGTGATGGCTCGACCTGAAATTTTTTTTTAAGAACAACGGTCAAGGGTTTAGGCCCACCATTTGCAAGCCTCCTAAAAGTGAGGGGTATGGGAGGAAAGATGGAAATAGGAGAGAGAGTAAGACGATGAAAGGGGAAGGAATGATAAGTTCAAACAATGGTTATCGTAGTAATTGTAAACGTTTTTGTTAGAAGCCAGAACTGAATTGCGTATATTTAGGCCGGAATTTAGGCTACTCATTTTGTAATCAATGAAAGTATTTTGTAAATTAATAAATTAAGAGGTGGAATTTTTTTTCTTAGTATGTTGAATACATAAGTTATTTGTTTTTGTTTTTTTTTGTTTTTTTTTTTGTTTTCGTTTTTTTTTTAAATATATTTAAAAGGTAGATAGTTACCCAAGTTAATCTGAGTTGGCGATTGCAATAAATTCGACTCAGTTATTTTTCCTATCATGATGACTTCTACTCAACATGTAAATTTCAACTATACAGCCATAATGTCTCAACTTGTCTAGTATACTAACAGACTGTATCACAGTTGGTTTCTCTATTATTATGTCCTTGTGTCAGTCTAGGTTAACATTAGTAAATATCGATTTAATTATTGCTGTTTGAAAGTCATCAGAGTTTTTCACTTTCTTCTTAACATCGAAATCTTTCTAGTTTATAAAATATTTCTAAACCATATACTTCAGGATTGTCATTTTAACAGAAAATATATTAGATACCAAATGAACGTAGTTTGTGAGGTTTAACATCAGTTCGGATAATCCAAACTGATGTTAAAACTCCCAAACTTGTCTTTAAACTCCGATCAAATCCAATTCCAAAGTTTCTCATTGATATCGATTTTGCAATCTGCATTTTCAGTTTTAAATACATGCTTTAAATTTACAAATGTTTGATATCTTTACACAATTTTCTGGAAGGGATTTAATAAATATCACGCACTTTGGTCTATAAGAGTGAATGCTGGAAAATAGCATGTTATACGTAATTACTGTTCTTCAGGTAGCACCCAACAAAATCACCGATAAATGAATAAAAGTGAAGCAATAACCACTACAACAAATGGACGATTATTTTCTCCGATTTCAAATTCAGACTTCCTCTCCGGCGACTCGAATGGATTCGATGCACAACGATGATGATTTAGTTGGTAGCAAGAGGCCATGATTCATGGAATATCGGTATCTGACATCTCTTTGCTTCTGAAACCTTAGCGTGCAAATCCAATTGTGAATGACTGATCTAATTCCCATAAAGTACAATCTGACAATGCTGTGACTGCGTTTCTCGTTGATATTGCTTCAGATATGTTGTCGTTATTAAATTTCTCGCATATTTATTCGGTGGCGCGTAACATTTCCCTCTTTTAAGTAAACAAATAGTGTATCAAGTAAAATGTTATGAGATCCAAACACGAATCACGGAAGCAATCAAAGTCTATTAAATTTCTAATTAAATTGTTTCCAAATTATTTTTATTCAAGATGTAAGATTTTGTGGAGGCACGTTCGAAAGAAACACATCGACACTCAAAAAGAATATTCGTAAAAGATGGATCAAACCTTAAATATGACTTGATAGGATCATGGAAATTACTACAACAATGTTTATATGATTACAATAATTTCAGTTAATCAGCATGTGTTTGATTCATTTTTAGAAAAGCATAAATTGGATTTTATTCGGACAACCAATGGCGGTTAGTCGTCCATGAAACCTCCGCCATTCAATCTTCTGCATAAACTGTGACTTAAGAAATGTGCTTCATTGTCTGGCAAATTCCAGCTGAATGTCATTCTTTCTTTCTATTTATGAACTCTTCTTTCAAAACATTAAAATCTTAAAACTCTCACACGAAACTTTGAAATTTATTATACAAATGCACTATTGAATTAAATGCTGTATACAACATTATTATCAAAATGTTCTCACACACACACACACACTATATATATATATATATATATATATATATATATATATATATATATATATATATATATATATATGTGTGTGTGTGTGTGTGTGTGTGTGTGTGTGTGTGTGTGTGTGTGTGTGTAAAACTTAAGACCTTATTGATCAGGAAACATCAGTCCACTGAGATATATTTTCTTACCAGTCATAGTAACTACGTCTCATCTCTATAAATATAGTTCATATTTTGTAGCTGGCTACATAGTCTAAGATATAAAATTTTAGACAAAACAATGATGAGCTAGGATGCCGCTATATTCGATTTCACTATTAAAGTTATGCTCATTGCTTACTTGACCAAATATTGCGTTTATCCTACAGAATCAGAAAAGATATCTGATGGAAAAGATTTTTTTTGAAATTCGATGTTTTATCTATATAGAGAACACGTTGGAATTCGTGGTAATTCATTTTTACTTCCAAAACATTCTGTAAAACGAATGGCTAACAGAATTAAATATTTTTAAACAGTTTGCATTATAAGAAAAGTATTTATCAGTATCTGTCTTGATGAATGGGAAACTAGTGGATTTATAACGCTGACAGGATAATTCTTGAGTAAGTTGAACTTATCGAAATCTATTTTACCTCATCAATTTGTACTAATCCTTCAAAATGAATCACCTGATCCTCCGTTACTATATCGCGACTATAGTAATAATTCAGTAGGATGGATCTTTTTGACCACTCTCCATCCCAATATAAGTAAATAACGCATCAATGATTGACGAGATGGTCAATGAGATTTCCCAGGCTATTAGTCTTTGCAGAAACTACTATGAGGTTCCAGTATGTGAAGCATGTCGTCTTTACACTGCTTTCGAAGTTGATGAGAGCTAACTATATCAATTCAAAGAAATGCCTTTTAGAATTATTCACAGTAATCCCCCTCTTCTTTTTTTTCAAGTAAAAATGAACAAGTTGTTATTCTAAACATAATTCGCCAGACTGTTTTGTATTCTTAGATAATATTACAATATCTGACCGTAGTCAAATGGGACAGGAAAATGTAACAAAAGCTGATAATCTTCCAACTTAAACACATATATTTTAACATTTATTTATCTCTTAGACCACCATATTTCATATAATAAACCACAGACAGATCCCGATAGACTTCTTCCTCTTCTAGATTTACCGCCTCATCATTGTACATAGTTGTTAGCATGTTATTATGTCTAGTAAATAATCCACTTTTCTCACAAAATTACACCCTTGAATACATTTTTGAGTTGTCATTGAAAAGCAGTGAAAACGAATGACGTGAAACACTAAAAATGATTTAATTAAGACTCCTGTTGGGGAGATTATTCCATTTACTGTTCAAACTGATGTATCAGCTTTCGCTTAACTCGAGGCGAGAGGCCTATTTTTCATTCAAGTAATTCTACATATATACTATAGTTCTGTCAAAAAGAATATTCTGAATACATCCTGTAGAATTGAACTCTATATGAAGTCATACGTCATCCAGGTATCACAAAGATGCATCATTTTCTTTCGTTCTGGTAACCTTGCATAGGCACTAGAAAGTATTAATCCCGTTTGAAATAATTGTCGTATTTGAAAAGTGATCTAAGATATCATCAACCTGACCAAGTGACAATGCCCTTCGCATGGCTATCCGTATATTTTAAAGGGCCTATTCTATCATTAAAGCACTCATATCTGTTAAGTGACTCATATATGTTAGGTACTCGTGATTTCCGTTGGCATTTCCTAAAAGGAATATGTCGTTAGCTGCAGTTATCAAAGTTTAAGCAGTTTGTTCTCAATTTTCCGCAAACTTAGTTATTTTCATTCAAATCAAGTTTCTTCTTTGATCTCTTGTGATACCTGGATAACTAAAATAAAACTTTTCTCAAAATAAATTGCAATTAATGCCTACAGTCGTACTGGAAATGACAAAGTAGAGAGATACAAAATGATTATCTGGAAGCCTGTTCTATTGCCACTCAATAATATATTTCCTGTGTACTGCTCTTAAATATATACTACACGAGCAGCAATTCTACTATCAACGTTGATCTGTATTAAGAGAATCTGTTCTCGTGCTTCAGTTTTCGTGAAGAGAAATATGTCAGAATAAATATCCTCCATTTGTTGATGAGGTAGATCTCATTAAGGCAAATGTACAATACTCCCATGTTCACTTACCAAATAGTCGAAAATTGAAAGGAGACAGTCTATTAAACAGCTTGTATCTCCCAACAACAGACTCTTTACAACAGGTCCCATCGATGTGACAACAATCGTTTGAACTTAGAATTGATTAACTAAATATATCTTCTGAGGTTGTCTCACCAGCAGTTCACAATGATGTTGATAAACCGTCTGAATTAGCATTTCCAGTGGCTTGTATACACGCGACTTTGTAGATCAAAGCATGTACACAAAGCTCCAGAACTTTTAGACATATAATATTCTTCTGTTTTATAATATTCCTATATTATATAATATTCATGAATTTATTGAAGTGTCAAAATTAGTAAACGGGCAATGTGGTGAAATTATTTGAATGGTCTATATAAAGATAGTGTGCAACAGTTGTCGTTAAAGAAACGACATAAATATGAATATAAACACTCTAGTTTAGACACGGTTGCAAATGGCAGAGCATTGTAGCTTCTTTGTATTGCGAAATTTATGATCAGTCAGGCATATGCCATGCGTGATACACGCTTAGGCGACGAGGCAATATTTCCCGCAGTAGGTTGCCATTTCTATTCTGCGGTAGACCAGTTACCACCTAAGGCTATAGAACCGGATTTGTCCTGCTATTTACCCATTGCCAAGGGTATTAACACATAAGTGAAAGTAATGGATTCGACTGGAATTCGAACACGGCTCTTCGATTCCTCAATCCGAGCCGCTATCCATTACTCCACCGTAAATAACTTCAATAAAAGTGGTTGACTAATAACAAATATATTTGGTCAATTGATATTCGCAATGAATAGTATTTATTGCTTCCAAATTTATGATATAACAACTACTAAAATTAGATATTATCATTGTTTAAAAATCATTTGAATGTTATAGTTCCATAAAAATGGAAGTATTATATTATTGAAAATAGAAACAACTTATTTCTCCAGAAAACTTTCAAATCTTTCTTTTTTCAAGATTTTATAGAATATGGTTGATTGATAAACTGCTACTTTTTTTGTCATGGGTAAACTTTTTGCATTGTTTCTTTTTCTTCTGTATTAAGGAACTCGCCGTTTTTCTGATGGTTGAGACAGTTCCAGTTAAATTTTGGGGGCGTCTTTAATTTCCTGCCGCTTTCTACGTACTTCGGGTGATAAGTATGATCTTCTAAAAATTCAATGTGATGATACTTTCATATATCATAGAAGTTCATTTTTATTGATTTACTAAAAATTAACCCGAATAAAATTGTCTTATCTAATACTGGCAATTTAAAACATGAGACATTTGCGATTGAGTTTAAGACAAAATTGTAAAATCAGAAACACCAGCAAGAAAAAAAAATAGGTGTAAATACTTGACATGTATTTTTAAAAAATATTCTTCATTCATTAGATTTCTTTTTGGATACAACAGTGTTTAAGCAACCGAAGTGATGTAATGTATATATATATATATATATATATATATATATATATATATATATATATATGTGTGTGTGTGTGTGTGTGTGTGTGTGTGTGTGTGTGTGTGTGTGTGTGTGTGTGTGTGTGCGCGCGCGCGCGTGTTTGAACATAAGTATATGAACATAAATCTGAAATGTCAAAAAAAAAAAAGAAATTAAATTTTCATTTCTTTTTATCAATTAGTATGGCACCTCCAACGAAATATTTCGATCGGTTAATTACAAAGAAACTCTCCGGAAGTAGATTGATATTCTGCCAAATGTGATCCGAAAAAGAAATATTGTTTATTTCTGGAGATCGTGATTTTTGACGAGTATTATTTTCTTTCCCCGAATTTTAGTTGCTTTTTATCGCAATGACTCAGATGATCAGTCAACAGCGCAGATCGCAAATAAAGAACAAGCTGTCGATAAAATTTGAATTTGTATCTCTTTTACTTCGGGAAGCCTGTATTTGTTTTGTCTTGTTATTGTTTTTTCAGTGATGGCCACTATATTGCTAGGTTTATGCAAATTTTAAGGTTGACAAAAGAAAAGATGAAATCTAAACAAATTTTTTTCTAAACAGTTTATTCTTCGTTCTTTCCCTGAATGGCTGACATCACAGTTGATGTAATTGACTTGTAGTAATATTAGTAATAATTATGTGATATTGAATGTTTATGAGATGAAGCTTTGTTAGCTCTGATTCATTTTTCAATAGAATTTTGTCTTTTTAATTTTTATTTAATAATTGTAGAATGGTGATTTGTGTAGTTGCGGCAAAAATTAAACTAAAATTAAGATGTAACATACTAATTAAAAATTAATACTTCTTGAAAAATTATGCTAAATCCCAAACAATATATTTACCTCTACGAAAAATCCTTCAAACTTATTTCACATAACTGCAATATCAAATTGGTAAGAATATTCTCTAGCATTAGAGAAAATTGTGTTCCAAGCGTAAAATTTTTTAAATTTTTCAATTCATGATAGAGCATCATTCAGATTTCACATTTACCAGTTTTGCACTCCTTTAAGTAAGCAGCTGATAAATGTGTCTGCTGTATGATTTGAAAATATGGATCAGTGCACTGAATCGACGAGGAGTTCGAGGATGAAATCATCAACCACGCGGCAGCTTATGAACAATTCACCACATTAGAGAGAATTAGAAACATTGGAAAATTCGAAATAGATTGTCGTTGAAGCTGGATCAAGATAAATTGCACAATACCAGAGAAGCGAAGTTAAACAGTCAAGAAATACGCAACCCTATCCTTTTAAGATATTTGCCTACAATCGGAGAATTCTTTAAAATCGCAAAATCAGTGTTGCATTGACTGATGGTTTGGTGGTGCTGTCCTAAAATTATATGACGTACTAAGAAGAACTGACAAAAAGAAACCTCACCTTGTTCCAAGCTCTGCGACATGTCCAAGATCGATTTAAGTGGAAGAAAAATTGTGACCTCTGGTGTGCGACAGCTGGAGGAACAAGATAGCAAAGGTAGCGACTGATGAATAACAATCGAAATCACTGTTTAGATACGTGCGTGTCTTTGAATTCATGCATGGTTTGGACGTGTTTTGTATGCATGCATGGTTGGACATAAATTATCATCATCATAATTAATATTGCGTCTCTGTACGACATGCAAAGGAAGTTCGATAGACAAGGATGCCACCACTGCTCAAAAGAAAAGTTATATTTTCCTGTTAGCGAAACAAGCTGAGGTACTATTGACTGGCAACTGTTCAATTCGAACAAGATTATCACTATCTATATTTCTGAGATTGTAATTATTTACACTATTTACAATGTTCGGACTGTTCAGTCAGAAAATTGTAAATAGTGTAAATAAGAATATCACTGCTTAAATGTACTGAACGCAAGTGTGGCTGATAAAATCACCCCAAAAGCAGCTAGAATTGAATTTACTAAACTTTGTGGAATGACCTGTGAAAAACTGTTGGTTTAAGATGTTTTGCTGAACTTATCACTCTCTGGCTACTATTTATTTTATCATAGAACATAAGCCTGATGAAATTACAACGACGTTAAAACAGTATTAAAATATTCTTCAATTAGAAATCATCAAGTATATTTCATCATTCCAATATAGCATTAATATATCCGCGATGTAGTAAGACTTAGTTAATGGATGAAAAAAGGCATGTGTAATTGTTTGAGAGAAAACAGTTTACAAACATATTTGTTGCAGTTTTTTGGGTACTGCGTACCAGGAGATTTATTACGTATGAAAATACATAATTGTGTCACATGGCCGAAAAAGGGTAGGGGTAAAGGCTGGTCAACACTAACTATTTTATACCTAGCTAATCTGATTCACGACCCATTCATACATTACAATTACCCATTCACCATAAGAACTCACCCATCACCAATCAATCCTCCATGCACCATAATACCACATCCACTCTAGGGAGACCTACAAAACGCGCCCTACACCATAAAAATATAATGATTATATATATGTAATTAAAATTATATAGATGAATACAATGATAGGGAGGGGAGATGAACCCAATAATAAACTAAGAATTAACAAAAACAACTAAACATAACTGATGTTAGTAGGGCCCGTCCAACACTCAAAACAGAGGGGCCGCTGTATTCTGCCCAGGGGACAGAATCAAGAGGCCCTCTTGCTAAAGGAGTGGGAAAAGGATAAAATATTATACGGGCATGGGAAAATATAAAGCTGACCCAGACGAGATGAAAAGGGGCCAAAACAAACTGGGGAGGTTGGGAATCTCAACCTGAATCATAACCAAAGAGCAGCCGGGATACAGGCCAGGAACAACACTTACTCACATTAACTAGGTACACAAAAGCTTGTCTAACCTAACCAAGGGGAGGGCTCCACAGAAAACCACCCCGATGTGCCATAGGTTGAACTAGAAGAGAAAATCAAGGCTAGCCCCGTTCACACGAACCAAGCTCGCCTCTTTTACCCACCTTTCGCTAAAGACTGTCGAATGCAATCGTTTTCTATCAGTTCTAATCTTCATCTTGAGCTGATGCTCAAAGAATCGGATTAGATCCTGATGAGAAAGACGATTGCCTCGCAAGACTTCCTCCTTTCGCGTCGTCCAAATCACCATTCGAGCCGCGGCTAGCAGCGTCAGAAACACCATCCGTTTCACCCCAGAACACGGAGGCGACACATGGTCACACGCGTATGCGCGATCAATGAGCACAAGCTTTTCGGGAGCGAGACGAGCCGACAGCTCGCCGACATGGTTCCATAAGGGGCGGACCCGGGGACAATGGTAGAAGGCGTGCGAAGCCGTTTCTTCTAAACCAAGGCCACACCGTTCACAGTCTGGCAAATCCGCCAAGACCCATATGAAAGCCTTGTCGTTGAGAGGCAGCCGATTCCGAGCCAATCGTCAGCTAAGCGAAAACTCAGGGTTACTGAGGTAATCCGCCGGTGGCGCCCAAGACCAGTACGAGCGATACCCCTCCTCCGACAAGCCGAGCGTATCTCGTAGGGGGATCCTTCGCGGGCCCCTCCACTAACCCACGTTAGAAGACCTTCCTAGGCCGAGAAAGGTCATTGGACCGGGGAACGGCCCTCAAGGCCGACCGACACTCGCGAAGGAAAACCGATTGATCCCGGGGTTTACGACGGCGCTCAACCCGCGAGATGGGGGGACTGATGGTAAGGCCAGGGAACGCGTCCCAAACAATCCCCTCCAGTATCGGATCTCCTCCAGTCAATGCGCGGCGTAGGAAAGCCAACCTAGAGGCAACGATGTGACTCATCAGGTGTGGCATTCCCAGCCCCCCCATGACACGGACGTTTAGTGCAGACTCGTCTGTCGACCCGATTCACGCGTCCCCTCCATAAAATGGAGGATAGAGATCGCTCGAGCGCCTTCCTGTGAGTCTTACAGAGAGGAAGTACGGACAATCGATAAAGAATCAGGGGTAAAATGCATGTAGCACACACCTCCGCCCTGCCCTTCACGGACAACCTCCGTCGATTCCAAGTCTGACCGGCAGAATCGACCTTTGCTCGTACTTCAGACCATTTCTTCTCCAGCTGAAGGTCGAGCCCAAACCACACTCCAAGAATGCGGACAGGACCGTCCGTTCAACCGAAGCGGCCCGGAAGAGCGACCCCCTTCCATCACCTAACCGCAAGCCGGACGACTTGTCGCGGTTTATCTTGGCCCCTGTCACCTTCTCGTACCGATCAAGCGCCTTCTGTACCGCCTCAATGTCGCTGCGGGACGACACGAAAGCAGATACGTCATCGGCGTACGCGGAAACCCTGGCTCGAGAACCTCCAGGAACGGCGATTCCACGTAGGGCCGGACTGCACGTCTCGTCCTTCAGCCGGCGAAGGAGAGGCTCCAACGCCAAATCATAAAGGAGAGGTGACAGCAGACAACCCTGACGAACCGACCTAGATAGTACAAAAGTGTCTGACAACCTTCCGTTCACCTGTACCACAGCACTGGGGGAGCGATACAGGAGGCTAAGCTAGCGGCAGAAGTCGGGTTCGAATCCAGCGGCCTGCAGGACAGTAGCAAGGTAGCGATGGTCAACCCTATCAAATGCCTTGGACTGATCCAAATTGATCAGCGCGGCTTCTTCGTCGTCTTTTACACTCTCTATGATCGTGCGGATCAGATGCAGGTTGCTCTGAATTGTTCGGCCCCTCACAGAACTCGGCAACTGACTGCAAACGCTCCTGCAGGATCTTGGCCAAAATCTTTAACTCTGTGTTTAGCATAGTTATGGGCCTGTAATCATCTAGGTTCTCCCACCACCTTTGCCCTTTTCAACAGAGTTATCACACCCCTGGTAATCCGGTTGAGGATGGACCTCGACCGAAACCAGTTGTTGAACACCGCAGTCAAAATCGGAACAAAGATGTGCGACAGCCTCAAGTACACTTCATAAGGCAAACCATCCAGACTGGGCGACATGCCTCTGCCGACCTTCTTCAATGCCGCGTAGACTTCTCCCTCCGTGATCTCTCCCTCGCAGCTAGCCGCTTCAGTCGGCGAAAGCCGAGGAAAGTCAGCCAAATAACCGCGAAACTCCTCCTCACGGAGACCCGGCTCCTTGGTAAACCGGTTCTCGAAATGGCGCCGAAACGCCTCGCACATGTTGTCAATGGCCCGAAGAGTACGCCCATCCGGGGATTTGACTTCACGAATGCAACGATCGCCACCTCGACGGACCTCTTCCCTGCGCAGATCTGCGCCCAAATTCACCGCTTCGGAAGACATCTTGCTTAACTTATGTCTAATTACCTGGCCCATGTAACGCTCACCATTCGAACGATCCAGGGCCTCCCTAGCTAAGGCTATCTCTAGGGGATCCCCCCAGCCACCTCCCGGGAAAAAACTAGCCTTAAGCGTCTTCACCTTTTCAGCTCTATCTAGAGCGAGCCGTTTGCTAAAATCAGTGGTGAAAGACCTAATCCTACACTTAAGTCGCTCCCACCACTTATTCCCGATAACCGCCCCCACTAGCTCCCGCTGCACTAATCTAGTTAGCTGCTCCTAGAAGTCCCGCCTGTCCAGTAAGGATAGATTGAACTTCCAGCACCCAGCCATTCTAAGCCTATTTCCTAACGCCACCCGGGTACAAACGAGTTTGTGGTCCGAATAGCCTACCCAGTGGAACGTAGGGCAATCTAGTAGATCTATGTCGGCTCTTCTAACTAACATTCTGTCAAGGTAGCTAACTACCTTGTCAAAAGGCCAATTAAAAGCCCACGTCCACATTTTCTCCCCGGGATGATTGACCCGGTATCTATCGACGAGACCATAATCGTCGATCAGATCAACCATCGCCCCTTCTCCCACTAGCACCCCGCCCCCTGTCTAACTTGGGGTCCAGGATGGCATTTCAGTCCCCCTTTAAAACTAGGCGCGTCGAATCCACTCAGGAACGGCCCCAACTACCGAAAAAACGAGACCCGCTCCTCCCGGTCATTGGGCGCATAAACCGCAACGACTTGGAACGAACTACTTTCCACGGCAATATCGGCCACGATCAACCGGCCCTCGGCATCGGTTTGCACAAGGTCCACCTTCGCATCAAAGTACGTCTGACAAGCAAAGAAACTTCTCTGGCAAACCGGTCCCCATATGCTGAATAGACGACAAAGTCATCCTCCAGCACACACGCATCGGAACTGCAAACAAAGTGGATCTCTTCGATTGTGGCAACATCCACACCAAAGGACAAGAGTTCCCGAAGCAGGCGGGCAGCCTTACTCTGATCCCTCAAGCCCCTCAAGCTCCAGCGTAGCTATCTTAATTTCCATATTCTAAGCCTGCAAAAAAGAAAAAGAATAAGTGCAAAAACCTATTCACATACGGGGCGGAAATCTGCGGGTGAAAGGACCCCGACGGATTGTCCTAGGCTCCCTGTGCCCAACTCCGTCGTCATCCGACCATCTAGGACAATACCGCCAACGTCCATAGGGTAGGTTAGTTTAACAGCCCTATACAAGGAGGGATAGAGTAAAACTGGGACCCTCCCTGCACAAAATTGTTTCAACTTTCTTAGGTTCTCATTCTCCAGTTCCATCATCCTGATGTTAGGATGAGCTTGCTTAGCTTCAAAGAGGTGACCCCAGACTTTTAGACATCTGCCTGTGTCTCTCACACAGGTGATTATTCCTGGGGCACCGGGGAAGTTTTGGGGGTCTTCGTCTGATTTCCCTTCGACTTCCTCTAGTTTCAAAAGGGGTTTTAAAAGGGACTTTTTCTGCTTAGACAGTCCCTTTCTGACTTCTTCCCTGTCCACTTTGCATATGGCCTCCGGGCCCAGATAGAACTTTTTCCTTTTTTTCTCCCTAGCAGGGTGTGGAGGAGAAGAAGTAGATGAATGAGGGGGTGGATAGTGAGCTGAGTAAAGATATGGAGGGAGTGGGGGATGGAGTACGAGATGGGGAAGTAGACTTCTGTGCTGAATTCTGCTTCTTTCCGGCGAAGCAGGGAAGGAGAGCGCCCTGGCTCTATCCCTGACACTCTCCTCCCTACTGCGTCCAGGGTGTCTTTGTTTAGGCTCCTCTTCCTCTTCGTTCTCTGTTTCTTTTAAGGGATGCTGCTCTAGGTGGTGGCATATTTTCCGCCTCCATTGGCGATTCCCTTTCTTGTTTTTGTTGTTGCTGTTGCTTTGATTGATGATCCTTCTTCTGTTTATGTTGTTGGTGTTGTTGTTGTTGCTGCTGCTGCTGGTGTTATTGTTGCTGCTGTTGGTAGTGTTGTTGCTGCTGATGCTGCTGGTGTTGTTGCTACTGCTGTTGGTGTTGCTTAGGGGGCACCTTATCCTGCACCTTCTTTGAAGGCTGCGCCTCGTTTTGTTGTGGCTTGTCAGGTTGCCTCTTTTGTTGGGGTGTGTCCTGTGGGGATGAAACATTACTGGCTTTCCGTCCCCTTTCTACCTCCTTCCAGGCTCCTTCGGGTGATTTCACGGATGACCCCTGTCCTACTGGCTTCGCGACCACTGCTGTTGTTACTGATGCTGGAGGGGGCATTGGTTGTTTTAAAATTTTGCCAGGACACTCCTTCGCCATGTGCCCTGACGCGCCACACGACCAGCAACACGGCTTCCTGCCCTCGACCACGACTAACATACGTTTGTTACGGCAAACCAGAGTATTTAGTATATCTCGAAAGTTGTCCCTGTTTACCGTAACTTGCACCTCCATGTCCCCCGTTTGAATTCCATTCTTGCTAACGAAGGCCTTTACCTCATGCACCTCCCCATATTTGACGAAATAGGCCCCATCCTATCCTCTGGGATATCCACAGGGACTCAGTGTATGGTGACCTTCGTCCTGCGGGTGCCCATATATTCGGTCTGCAGGCGTAAGTTGTAAGAAGGCTTCCGGCCAGTTCCTTGGCTTGTTGCTCTGTGGATAAAAGTATGTCCCATAGAGCATTTGTCCTTCTCGCCAATATTTTAGGGCTAATCTGCAGTGTCTTTAAAGCTTCTTCCATGACTTCCCTGCCGACCCCAATTAACTTTCGAGTTTTCACATCGGAAGCCAGCAGGGAAATCGTTCGAGTGTTTACGGCATTCAGCGCCTCGGGAATGGTAAGAAATTCATTCCCTTGGAACGATTCCTCGAACTTTTTCCGTTGGTCACTGTAAAAGGCTGCATCTTTTTTCTGCGGACTATTTTTCACCCAGGCCATTTTCAGAGGTGACACCGGTTGTGAAGGCGGTGTATTGACTTCGTCGTTGACATCGTCAATGTTGTTGTCGGCCATAATGGGATTTTTCCACAAACGTAAAATAATAGACAAAACAAACAGAAACGAGCAAACTCAAACGGTAATAAACAATTCAAACAAAAGGAGAAGAATAGACAACAAAAGCAAGGAAAATTCACAAAACAAAAGGCTGAAAGAAAAAGGCAAAAGAAAAAATCAAAAACAGAAAATAAAATTCAAACGGAAAAACAAAGTAAAATATACACAAATGCAAAAACAGAACCAGGAAAACTGAAAATTCAAAAAAGGTTGCAAAAATTAAAATTAAAAGCTTATTTTTTTACAGCGCAATGTATACTCAAGTAAGATCACGTAAGTACAACGATACACACGAGTGTCTGGGGTACTGTGTACTAGTGAGCTAGCCGAAATGAGCTGATTCATTTTATAGTTCACCAATAGAAGGGTTTTGGTTAAGAAAGAAAGCTCAAAATATTCAATGCGACGTGTATAAAGGCAGCCATTTTTTTTCTCCCAAATTGTCTGCACTGCCAACCTGATATCGAAGACTTAAAGAATTACTTAACAACCGCTACTTTCTCTGAATCTTCACTGCCGACCTCTGATATTGAACAGATTACGGACTTCACTGGATTCCATATTCAGAGACTGCGGCAAACATGGTCAACAATATTTGCAGAACATATGACAACATATTTTTCCGGTAGCTAAAAAGATAGACATTAGCAGATATTTAAATTGAATCAAGGTGTTACTTAGAAATTGACTTGTCTATGCTATAAAAGCAAGAGAAATGCCAGACTGGCGTACACGTGTACTGGTAAAGCGAATTACAGTTTGCCTCTTTAGCTAGTTTCACGTGACACCTTTCTTTCCTATTGACATCTACATAAATTATAACTAAGCCAAAGACAATTAACTGAGTTTTGTAGCGCTGCATAATTGATGATTTGTATTCACGTCATAAACAGCAATAGTGATTATTCTATACCTTATTTTTTTGACGAAATAACATTATTTTGTAACCTGTGCAAAATATGTGCAGTTTACTTTTTTTACTAACCTAATATTTTAAAAATATTTCGAAATAATTCCTGATTTTAGAGACATATTAGACGTATGAAGGCACCAATTACCGGATGTAATATTCTCGACAGAAAATTTTATGCGACTTAATATTTAATACGTAAGAATCTGGACTGTACGTGAGCCATCAACACTTCAAATTACCTGAATCACATCCTTTTTCTTAAGTAGGTATCAAATGGCTTTAAGTCAAATCGTATTATATATAATTTCAATTATGCAACTAGAAGAAAAGCCGTTAGCAAATGTATTGCAATTCAGATTGATGAATCAATGATTCTGGCTTGCGAAATAGCTATTCTTAGAACATTTTGTCATGAAGCAGCAATTTCTCATAATTACACGAAAAAAATCTCGTCTCTTTCATCATTTGATTTTGAAGTGCGAACACTTATTTTGTCACGTCGCACTTCTCATATTCGTTTTCTTTCAAAAGAAATTAGCTTTTTCCCCCTTTTATTTAAAGAAGTCAACTCTCCTTCCGAATCTTTATAATAATATCCACTCAATCAAAATTAGCCTGAGAATTCAGGCTTGGAAAAAAAAGTTAATTTCCTAAAGGAGCAACTTGAAATACTGATTCCTTGGTGCATTTCAGTAGTTTCAGACTGACGTCAGTTTTACTTTTACAATATAAATATCACAGAAGTAATTGCTAATAAGTTGGGTCGTGTTCTATTCTCGAATCTAGTATTTAGTCTTTTCTTTCTCGAAAAAAAGCAATAATTCTTTGAACATTTAGATTCTAAATATCACACACACAAGGGAAATTCCTGACTGAAATGTGTTTATCAACATCGACTGCTTTCTCTTAGATATACTGAAAAATAATACATTCTTTTGATAATTACCGATACTCACAACTTTATATATTTTCAAATTCATGCATCTGATCACATGAAGTTTTAGCAGGAAAGAAAAAATTCAACATGCAGACACTTTAAAGAAATTTTAGTTCATGCCCAAATGTGCGCATTGTTCATTTATATAAAATAAATCATGACGTACCTAAACTTAAACTAATCTCAACATTAACTATCGCAGCATTTTAAATCGGCTTCGTCTCTCATTTTTTTTTCATGTATTTATGCCATTACAACTGTAGTAAATCCGGTCCTCATTAGATGATTCCCATTTGTGATTTTTGGGATGCTTAAAATAAAATCTATAAAGCTAAGTAAATACTTATAATCAGCGTTCGTTTTAATAATGTCTAAATTCATTTACATCTCTCTCCCAGCTCTGATTCATTAAACCCTTCTAATATAACGTTTAAAAGATCTTAAAATTGCTGCTAATACGAATTTCCTCGAAAAATTGTATTTTAAAATATACATTTTATCTTTAATTCCTCTCATGTCCCGTGTGCACCGTAATAAATAAAGTGCATTTGACTACATTTTTTTTTCAAATCCAGTTAATAAAAATTATTTATTAAAGGGAGAAAACGCGTATAAGCATTTATTTTTAAATTGTAGCGACTCATTTAATCCCAATCAGGGGTTGTTTTGTTAAATATGGCACAACTATTAATTGATATAAGAATAAACCACTCGTAGATAAGATCAGGACAATAATGGTTAATGAACAATAAAACTCTTGTATTTGTATTAAAGATTTAATTGTAGTGTTCTCAGCGTTATTAGGAATTTTCAATAGAACACTTTTAGAAGAATTACATTTATTGAGATAAGGACTGTGCTGTTTCTTATTTTATTTTCCACACACACATACACACAATAAAAATTAATTCACACCACGTGTATTCATTCCTTACCATGCCCTGTGGGGTCAAAAACAAGGACGGCGCACCCAAAAGTTCGGACGTAGTGAAAAGCACACCACGTGGTCAAAAATAGGATTTATTGACCAATCAGGACTCGACATAAGAAACCCATTTCTTAATCTTCCCGGAGCCTCATCATTCTTATATAAGGAAGGTAGAAACTCTCATCAGGAGGGAGAGAGAACAGCGACAAGCTGACATCAAAGCGACACGGACAGTTTCGAGCACACACACACCGAGAGGATTCAGCGGCACACAACAGGCAGTATCACGTATCAGTGAACATTCTTTCACCCTCTCTTTCTCTCATCTCGCTCGCTACACATAGTCCTACCTTTCCCTCTCACATTCCCAGTTCCTTTCTTTCTCTTTTTCTTCCGCAGCTTTACGGACAATTTCATTTTTGTACAAGGAAAAAAATAATTCTTTACAAAAATAAACAAAAGTTTATTTTACTTTATTTGTAGTGTATTTTCTTTTTATTATTTGTTTGAGGGACTCCTTTGCACCCTCTACAAGACTTAACTATAGCTACGCTAAAATATTGTTTGATTTTCATTTAATATTGCACACATTCAAAATGTTTCGACAAACTCATTTAAAATCTTTTGGTGGAATCAGTTATGAAATGCAAATATTTTCTTAAAATTAGTCAATGTTTCCGAACGACGATGTCTGGATATTTAATTACATTAACTTATCTTCCATGTCGGCATATAATATATTAAAATAACAACTTTTTCTAGCAAGTTAAGTTTTATTGGCGAAATTTAACGCCAATTATATCCAATTAGATATTATTGAATATAAAATAAATCCGTAATACGCACCATACATTAACTAGTTAATCTTAAATCAGTAACGATAGACATTGATACAAGAAATAGCTTTTGAAACCAATATCGTTTAAACGCTTTCCTTGTTCGTGGCATCATTTTCCAAAGGAAATGGCTAAAATGCGCTGATCTCTAAGCGGTTGTGGTCTCGGAATATAAACGGAATTCTTTCTTTATCGAACACTAATTTTGCTATTAGTATAATCAATATAGGACCAGTATCGTCTACCCAGTCAATTCTATGGCTTTCTGGTCAGAAAGGCGCATATAACATCAGAATTATGAGCTTCCGAACAAACATATTTCTCATGAATACAGACAAATTCGTCGCAGAGTTTTTACTTACATTTATTGAAGAGCAATTAGTGATTCAATACGAACCCAGCATTCTATCAGGAACGAACAAAATACATAATTAACGCACAGCTGTATATAAACAGGATACTAACATCTGCAATGATTAAAAGAAACAAAAATGACAATAGATTTTCTTATTTCTCTACTGTATATGATTTACAACGATCAAAGCGAGATTAAACCCTGGCCTTTATTGCGATATTTTCCAAGGGTAAAAACATTGCTTATGACCTAATCTACGAACACACAAACACTTTCATGAAAGATGCGTCAAGTATGTTTGGAAAATCTTGCAATTGTAGCTGCTGGGCGTGTGTGTGAGCAGGGATCATTTACACTTTTATGTTTTAAAATGTTAGATTAATGTAGTTGGTTGCAACAATTTTGCCTTGGATACAGACAGTAATGAATGTTGAATGAAATCTAAATTATTAAGTGAAACCTTATATATTTGATTCAGAGACATTTAATGAACATAATGTCTAAGTTTCAAAATTTGACAAAACAAAGGAAACTGATTCAGGGAATTATGCTCTCAAAGAAAAATCAGAGCATCAATAAATTAGAGAATTCTCTCAAGGAAGAATGTAATGCAAATTTTGAGAAATTATAAGAAAGAAGTTACTTTCAATTGGTGATTATTTTTGATTAAATGTTGTTTTGTCTGTTAGAATGCCAAACAGCAGAATATGACCAACTCGCTTTATGATGAGGTAGTGAAATACATGCTGAAAAGCGTATATGCTTTTTTAATATTTCGCCTAACAGATATTTGTGGGAGCAGTCTACCTGAATTTTAGGTGGAAGAATAAAATCCGAATGTCATGTTCACAATTTATAATACAAAATTATAACCAACGCGAAGAAATAATCTTCACAGAAAAAGAAGATAAAGCTAAATTTGACCACTTATTTAATTTTGGATCCGTGTTTTATACAGAATTGTAAAGTTTTTTCGTATAAACTCATTTTAGTAGGATTTATTTGGAGTCGTCTCTTGTTTCTGTTTATTGGCCATAAAATATAGGAGTTTATATCCTATGTATTTCTTGGAGTAAACGATGAAAGCAACTTTACGATCAGTTGAATGTTTTTAAAACATTGTTATCACGAATAGAATTGCTTTAATAAAAGGATCCCATATCATAATATAAAGTCTTTTGTTTGCACATAAAGTTACTGATTTGCAAATTCTTAAAACATAGATTATTTTCCGAATAAGGCATTTCGGTGACAAAAAAGATTAACTTTTAGTAAAAGTAATCAAGTATTTATGAGTATAGAAACCAGTCATTGAAGAAATATTTTTGCGTCGGTTTGTATTTTTCTGTTCATGAAAATACACTTTTTTTTTCTTTTTTTTTTTTTTTTTAAGCATTTCACCCCAAGCAAGGCGGGGAGCCACTAGGACGCAAGGGGTTACAGAAAATAGGAAGATCAGATAGAAGTGATAGAAGAAAGGATGAGGGTAGTAAATAGATTAAGGCAACTGGAGATGTCGATTGACATTACACTTGAATAGCTGGAGATTATAACTCTCAGGGAAACAGGAGAAGGGAAGAGAGTTCCACAGGCGAGAGGTGCGAGACATGAAGCTATTAGAGTAGAAGAGACGGCTACATTTAGGAGTTTCGACAGTGAAGGGGTGAGAGCGGGATGCCAGCCTCGTAGGGCGCTTGAACTCATGAAGTTTGGGAACCAGCGAATGCAGCTCCTCGGAGCAATTTCCATGAAAGTATTTGTAGAACAGACAGAGGGAGGCGACGGTGCGTCTGTGAGAAAGTGACTGTAGACGAGACGCCAGGGCAGGGCCAACCATATTGCATATCCGCTTCTGGAGCCTATCAAGAACCCCGAGGCAAACAGAAGGGGCGCCAGACCATATATGCAGCAATACTCCATGCAAGGGCGAATTGTGGATTTGTATATCTGGAGGATCGACTCAGGGGAGAAAAACTTCCTAGCGCGGCTCAGGGAGCCAACTTTCCTCGCAGTGGACGAGGCAATTGACTCGATGTATTTATTCCATCTCAGGTCAGCAGTCAACGTGAGACCGAGAAGCCGCAGAGAGTTGCTCTCGAGAAGTTGAGCGTCAGACATTCTAATGGAGGGAAGGGAAGGCTCTCTGTGGTGATTAATAGAGACGAGTAGTGTAAATAATAAAATAGCCGAAAGCATTTGCAAGAGTTTGCACCTTTGAAGCGTTCTTTATAAATTTTTTTCAAGATTGGAATGTGTCTTTCTGTTTCCTGTTTAACGCAATATTGTCGACTTTCAAATAAATATATATGACTCATAAACAATGATAAAGCTTCTATAGAATCTATTTCTCGAATTCACTATGCAATTCTTCAGTGTTTCATTGAGAGTTAGAAAATTAAATTTCCTTTCAAATTATTTATACATAGGGTGTATCCGCGTTTTTGCCCAATTGTGGGGAAATTCCATGAAACACACATACACGTACGTACGAACATTCACCAAAAGGCAAACTCTTTACGTTCACGCACAAACACAAATGTTGATTTCTTTGTCACTTGTAAATTTGTTGTTTAATACATATATTTGTTGACATATCGGTCTTGTTTGTTTTCTTTACATCTTCGGTTGGACTCAACTTGAGTCCGCCATGTTCTAGTAGTTGGACCTTCTTCTAGCAGGAATAAACGCACGTGTTTCTAATTCATTCAAAAACTCGTAAACCCCCACGGTCCTCTACAGAACCCTTGAAAGTACAATCAGGTGTTCTTTCTTACAGGAAAAATAATTGGAAATAGAAAACTCGTTACCTTCAGTTAGGTCTTATCCATCATGTTTTCGGTAAGCTATTTAGCATGATGGATAAGACCTAACTGAGAAAGTCAGTATTTGTTTTGATGGATTCTCAGTATGCTTTGCCCTTATTAATTTGCGCCACAACCCTGGGACTGAACAGAGTAATACAGTAAAAGAAGTTTAAGATGCATTTTTTGTTATTTTTATACCAAATGCAAGGCTCGAAATCCACTTAAGATAGGAGTTCACTGCTAAAATGATAATCTTGAATGAGGTGAGGTGTATAATCATAATTTGCATAATCATCAATGAGGTGCATAATGTGAATGAAAGAGAAGGTGGTTGGAAGATTATGAGGATAAGGAGGATATAATACGATTAACCTTTAACTTGAAGAGCTTAAGATTGCAGTGTTCAGAGAAGCACTCACACGGGAGTCTGTTCCAGAAAATGTTAGTTCTTGGGAAAAAAATGAACTTTCTTCTTGCCATTGGAACACGGAGGAAATGAGGGTGATTCGACTGGGAGTGGGATGGCGTTTCATACCTGTAATTGGAGAATTAAATAGTGGCGCTCATTTGAACATTTGCGATTGGAATACCAATAATCTTGCAATGTTGTACCTTTGGAGAATGAAGCTGCCGAGTCTCAACAATAAATCTGCGTAATTGATTTTGAATTATTCCAAGGTTGGAGATATGCCAGCAACATTCCATTTTTGGTTTAATATGAATTTTGTAATGACAAAATCTAGCGGTACTTCCTGATGCAATAGGATAAGCCGACCATTTTTCAAGCATCCTTAACAATTGACTGGGTAAGTGACCATTTGATGTGTCAATGAAGAGAAGAGTGAAAATAGTAAAGTTATAAATATATAATTCTTGCGTGAAAGATTGTCTAGCTCGATGCAGTGAGCAGCAGACCTAGGAATTGATTCAATATAATCGTTCCATTTCATGTCAGAGGAGAAAACGCAATGAGTCACTCTACTGGAGGTTAGCATCATTCACGCTGGTGGAAGGTAAAAATGGTTCTTTAAGACGATTAAAATATAGCAGTTTCTTTTTGGAGGTTTTAAAGTCAACATGCCATTTCTTGCTCCTGTTAATAAGATTGGAGGTCATTTTTTATATCAGCTGCCAATCTGAGCTTATCGAACCTATCAAACTTGCCATTCCGACAGGAGTAAACAGTTTTCATCAGCATAGATACCGAGACGGAAAATAGGAGCATAGGAAAGGTCGTTGACGAAAATTAGAAACATAGTAGGTTCAGGGATAGAGCGCAGGTAGAGGGACACACGCATTAATATATAAAGATCTAGAAGAGTAGCCGTTAAAGCCAACTTTCATTTCCCGATTTGATAAGAAAGATCGAATCAAATATTCGACCAGAAATACCATAACGCTTCAACTTGCGAAATCAAATACTGCTTCACTTTCGCAACGATGAATGAATTTACTATTTTACTATGAAAGCATGTAAGTGATCTGAATGGCAGATTAAATACAATTCAATTTGAAGTAAATAGTTAAGTGAGGTTAGATGTGGTGTCATCAAATTAACTAAATCATATTAATCACTTTATTAATGACTATTCCTTCAGTCAGTAGACGTTAATGTTAATGATAAAGTAGTAGGAACTGTTTTATGGTTAGTTTAACATAATTTTCTCATAGGTTTACTAGGGGGATTTTGCATACATTATAATTTAAAATTAATTTTAAATAAGAATTTCATTAGTTTTACCTATAGTGGCTGCAAGTTTATACTATATTATAGATAAATGACTAGATCATCAAATTAGTATTTATGGTAATAGGAGAGCGGACATTTAGTTACCAAACTAGTTCAACTTAGGAATTACGGTCCTCAGTATTTAGTTATTAAGAAGTAGTACGTACATAGTTTTTCTTTTATTATTTTCAATGGGTATTTGGAAATTAACGTCCCGTAAAAACATCGTAATCCCAAGGGAATCAGTTTTTCTTTCGTCCTTTTTGCCTGAAAGAAAAATAAAGTGCAATTTTTGTACTCACATTTAGTGAAGCTTTTATGCTATATGAGAGACTGGCTATTTTTTAGCGATTGTATTTGACTGTGTATGGGGTGGGGGACGAGGAAAATACGTCCGGTCATATGGCACTTTCAGAGGAATCAATAATTTTTTAACGTAGGGTAGATAGGTAAGATTATTATTATTTGTTTATAGAGTATAAAGCTATTAAAATAAATTTCCGACAAGAAGCGGAGAGTTATATAAACATTTAGAAATTGTAGTAAATATTCTTCTTAGAAAGCGCTATACATCTTCCGAAGTGTCTATTTTTATAAGATCTCCGAGAATGCTGTACTCCAGATGTATCTTTATTAAAATTGTTTCATCAGATATGTCTTCTGCGGTAATAGCATCCACAATACGTGGTATTTGATCTGGTTTTCGATAACGATAGTCGTTGCTACTTTGAAATGTCAAGTTTATGGAGCTTCAAATGAGTTCCTTGTCCTATCAACTCATAACCACATCTCCCTCAGAAAGAGTTGTGTCCATTTTCAGTTGGTAGTAACAGTAACGGTTGGCGAATGACCCTAGTCTGTTGTTATGTTCCGGATTCCGAGAACTATTCGAATGACATCTAGTCAGTTCTGTTTTCTTGCTGTTATAGCAGCTTTCAATATGCTTGTTTTCTCTCAGTCTATTCAGTCTGTCAAAGTCTGTGCAAAACAGGGTTGACAGCTCATCAAAAGCTTACTTTCAAAATTGATTCTTCTGTCATTGGTTACATTCAGCAGAGAAACAGTGACTACAAAATTCATACGAAAGCTTCTTGCATTGAAAATGTTTCAATCTATCTGGTGGCTCAGTCGACCTACGTGAAATACATCTAGCTAAGAAAGAATAAGTACTGCTGCCAGAGTCAGCTACCGATAAAATCATCTATTTCTGAATAGGTCATTGGAAAATAAAGTCACTTGCAAACGGTGTGGTTCTAAGGGATTCAGAGATGTCCGAAAGTTGAAAATAAAATGATATCTTTATGCTCATTTTTTTATGATTTATGGGTGAGTAGCTACTTTGCTAGTATATTTGTCAAGTTTGTTATTAGTATGTTGACAACGAACGAGGGCGGCATTTTGTTCATTTTATGAATAGGTGCTCCCAGACGGACCAACCATTTTTACCGACTGCTAAGAGCAACACATTCTTCTTTGTGTCTTTTTATCATAAAACATTTTCACACACACACACACACATATATATATATATATATATATATATATATATATATATATATATATATATATAGATAGATAGATAGATAGATAGATAGATATGTGTATGAAAAAAACAACATACCCTAACGAAAAATTTATCGCACGTATATTCCTCCTACAGGTGTTATAAATACAGTGCTCAATGATATGAAACAGAGCTATAAGTATATATTAATGAATATATATAATATCCAACGTCGATAGAACGACTCGGAGGTTCATGCAGTATAAATTATTATTAGTTAATTTCAATATTTTAAGCAACAATAATTAAATAAACAAGTTTTAACACCAAATTTTGAATCATCAGCACGAGAACGCGAATTAAAGATCAGATTGTATTTACACCTAAAGATTACAGCAGCCGCATGAAACTCCGAGTCATGCTATCGACGTTGGATATATATATATATATATATATATATATATATATATATATATATATATATATATATATAATAAAAAATATATATTTAAACACTAATATTCCATGGTCATAATTTATTCCATTGGAATCGTAAATACGGTCCAAATCATCAGACCTACAAATTCAAAATGAAAACAGAAAAAACAACTCCGGAAATCAAAACAGAATTTAGAGAAAGTGTAAGTATGAGGAGGAGATGAAACCTTAACAGAGAGAATTTTAGGAGATGTGGGGGGGGGGAGAATTAAAAAGAGGAGAGAAAGAAAGTCGATCGGTGTGATCTATGCATGGCGGAAAAAATCTTCATTATCAAAGATAAGAATCGAGATGAGCTGCTGAATCTTCGGAATGAGATATTGTCTAAATGTAGACATAAGAAACGTTTCAAAACATGAACACCGTTTTGTAACATGTTGTCACTTATGTCAGCTCCATCTTAGTCCTATAACATCGGGCATAACATTTTAATTTTATGACTATCTCTATCTATTTATCTCTAAATGTATCATTGTGCACGTTTATGTGATGCGCTATGTATTTATATATGTATATATATTTGTGTATGTGTATGCATGTATGTATATGTATATGTATCTATATGTATGTATATGTATATATATATATATATGAATTTTTTTTTTTTTACACGCGCAAATATTTGAATCGTCACTTATTTAGTTTTTAACTTTTTATATATATGTACATATATGTATCTGTGTGTGTATTTATGTGTATGTATGTGTATATGTATGTATGTGTATATATGTGTGTGTATATATGTGTATATATGTATGTATATTTGTATGTATATGTATGTATGTGTATATGTGGATATATGTGTATATGTGTGTATGTATGTAAGTGTGTACATATGTACGTATGGAGGTGTTTATGTATGTATGTGTATATGTGTAAGTGTGTATGTGTGCATATGTATATACATGTATGTGTGTGTGTGTATGTGTGTGTATGTATATATACATGTGTAAGGGTGTGTATGTATTTGCATGTGTATATATATATATATATATATATATGTGTATATGTATGTATATGTGTATATGTATATGTATGTGTGTATGTGTGTACGTGTATGTATGGGTATATGTATATATATGTATATATATATATATATATGTATGTATATATATGTGTATGTATATGTGTGTATGTTTATGTGTATATATATGTGTGTATGTGTATATATATATATGTGTATGTATATGTATATATGTGTGTGTATGTGTATGTATGTGTATGTGGATATATATGTGTATATGTATGTGTGTATTCTTAGCTGTGTGTGTATGTGCGTATATATGTGTACATATGTAGGGGAGTGTATATAGGTATATGTATGTGTACGTATGGATATGCATGTATGTGTATATATGTACATGTGTGTGTATGTATGTATATTCATGTATACGTATATGAATGTATGTATGTGTAGATGGATGGACATATATGTAGATGGACGTATATGTAGATGTGTGTATATATGTATATGTGTATGTATTTTTGGTATGTATGTACTCATATATATTTGCATATGGGTGTATATGCACGTGGATATTTGTGTGTGTGTATATATATAGTTGGACAGATAGATATAGGGATACATTTTTCTATTTGTTTAAATAATTAAATTGAAATTTAAGGTTTTATGTTTATGTGCACGTATGCGTATGTCCGCATGTATATATGTGGTTGTATATATGAAGGACAAGATGCGGATTGCTGTCTGTGTGTATACATGTATGTGTGTATATGTATCGTTTGTATTATTTTGGTTTTTATATATATATATATATATATATATATATATGTATATGTATGTATATATATATATATATATTGTATATGTGTTTGTATATATGTCTGTATATATATGTGTATGTATATATATATATATATATATATATATATATATATATATATATATATATATATATATATATATATGCGTGTGTGTGTGTGTATGTGTGTGTGTGTGTGGGTATATGTGTATATATGTGAATGTGTGTATATGTAAAGGTGTGTGTATAGATGTATGTGTGTGTATGTGTATATGTATATGTATGTATATATATATATATATGTATAGGTGTGTGTATATGGGTATATATATGTGTATGTATGTGTGTATATGGATATGTATGTATGTGTGTATGGATGTATATATGTGTGTGTGTGCACTAATTGTCTATGGTGTGTGTATGTCACCACGAAATGTATCTTTATGCTTTAGACATCCGTCGACTTTCTTTCTCTCCTCTTTTTAATTCTCCCCCCCACATCTCCTAAAATTCTCTCTTAAGGTTTCATCTCCTCCTCCTCATACTTACACTTTCTCTAAATTCTGTTTTGATTTCCGAGTTGTTTTTTCTGTTTTCATTTTGAATTTGTAGGTCTGATGATTTGGATCGTATTTACGATTCCAATGGAATAAATTATGACCATGGAATATTAGTGTTTAAGACTTTTATTATATCCTTACTCTGTCCTAGACATTGAGTTCTACCTGGATTCTTTCTCTTGGAAATTTTTTTCTGAAAATATACATGTATGGGTATTTTATATATATTTTGCATATGTATGTATATTTTACACTAATATTATCTATCTATCTATCTATCTATCTATCTATATATATATATATATATATATATATATATATATATATATATATATATATAATCGAATTTTTCCAGATTTGTTTCACTCGCATCTTGTTAGTAACCTAACACGTAGTAATAAGCCGAATTTTAACCTGATAAGATCAGATAATTATCATACAATTGTTTGATTTATGTGATTCACTATATAACGTTCAATCCGATTCACAAGGGAATTGATAAATAATGAGATTATATTGAAAATTATTTGTCCTATAAAAATAATTTCCTCATTTAGCTGCGAACTTTCTGATATATATATATATATATATATATATATATATATATATATATATATAAGAAAGTTCTGATATATATATATATATATCAGAAAGTTCGCAGCTTAATGAGGAAATTATTTTTTATAGGACAAATAATTTTCAATATAATCTCATTATTAATCACCTTATCCTATAAATATAGCACACCTTAAAACTATATTTCTTCATATATATATCATATATATATGTGTGTGTGTGTAGAAATATAGTTTTAAGGTGTGCTATATTTATAGGATAAAGTGATCAATATCAGAGATAGAGCGTGTGTAAATATAAAAGTGAACATTGAGTCAACACTTAGAGGCGACAGGCTGTTTCATGTTAGACGTTGTTTTTTTTTCCCCTGTTATTCATATATACAGGTTATTTTGCCGGAAGTCGTTTATTTATTTATTTATTTGGGTTAGATTATTTTGCTTGCTTTTATTTATTTTTTATTTTTATTTCTTATCTTATATATTTATTTATTTTAATTTTAATCGGTGTTTTATTAACGTAGTAAAAATTTGTTTGTATCGCTTATTTAATAGTTTTGTTTTGGTTTTGGAAGTTAATTAAAGCTATTTATTCAATTTTGGGGTTGAAAAGTAGTCTTTCTTAGCTTTGTTAAATATGGATTCATTGGAGGAATTGTCGGAAAGCCTGCGGTTAATTTATTTTGGTATCTGTTTGATTATAGAAGGCGGGTGATTGGAAGATGTGTGTATATACATAGCTATAACTGTTATATAACGATGAAAAATATTACGTTCTTAAAAATTGAAAACCGAAAAGAGTAAATAAAAATATAGAGTATAATAAATAAATAATTAAAAAAAACAAGTAAACTAAATTAATCTAAATTAATATAAATAAACTAACAAACCGATCCTGATAAATTAATCGTTAGAAAAAAACAAGTAAAGATAATCAATACAAATTTATTTATAAACAAATTAAAACTGCCCCCTCCAAAATAGTAGTTAGAATAAACTACAGCAATCAACTTTGAAAATTTGAAAAACGTTTTTGTATGTTTTTGCTGTTTTTGTTTTAACTGTTTGTCTCCTTAAAAAAATGAAGTTTGTTTTCACTGATATAGAATCTTTATTTTATGTGCTTGTTTTTGTTAATCAAGCAGAATAATTGAGTTAAGATAAAAGATTGAGTAACACAAAAGATTAAAAATGTGAAATATGTTATCTTAATTCATTTTCGAAAATAACTTTATTACAATAATCGAACGCTCTTCACAAAAGTTAAAATTAAATTTCCCCCAATCAGCACCAATAATAAACAAGTTTTCCAAGTGTTGCTGATTAAAACCTTAACAACCTTGTGGATTCATTGTTGTTGTTATAACATTGCAGGTTGATATGTCTTGATCAAATCAGTAACGTTTTCGGATGAAGCTCACCATTATACCATGTCAAATTAGTTAGACCCACAGACAGTGATTAATTTCAGCGTCAAAAGCGTATAGATTTGATATCATTTAAACTAATTAGGCAGACATGACATTTGTTCATAAGGTTAATCTCTTTTTGCAATTTATTTTTAAAAATTATTGAAAACAGATAATGCTTGAAACATTTCAGAAAATCAGTAATTGTATCTGAACACAAGTGATACTTACTTGTGCCTAGAATGGTCGCAACGAAACCAAGTGTCCGAAAGCGCTTAAAGAGAAAGCGCATTTTTATTATGGGAGCACAAATAACGATTTCAAATTTCGTCAACAGATGCAAAAATCATAAGTATCTCACAGAGGCAAAAAGAAAAATTGCTTATTACACTTTGATAGTTCAATCTTTGTTGTGCAATGTTCCCTATTTCCTCCATTGCAAATAGATTGATTGTTATTCATGTTTGTTTTGGATGTTAATATAAAAATTTGGTTGTTCGTCCTGTTCGATTTTATTTTCTGTTATAATTGTAAAAAATAAAAAAAACGAATTATAATAATTTAAATTATTTACATTGTTCAGACTGTTGTCCTCATCTTTATTGCCATATTCACCACGTTTAGGCCGTTGTTCGCTCCGGCCTTCTTCAGGTGATTGGAGTTTCGAACAGAACACTTTATTTCGTCCACCGTGGTAGATTGTTTCACGTGCCATGCTTCTTCCAGATGTCTCAATTATCTCCCTATTTTGTTCACCACAGTAGTGTTAAATCTTTGACAAAGAACGAGCAGAAATTTGCAAAACATTTTATATTTCAAAAGCTGAACAAAACCAAACATTCAAATTATATAAAATTCACCTGATAGTAATTTCTCCCTCCTTCTCTCTCATAACCTCCCAGGGTTTTAGAAACGCTATATGGTGGTTTGCTCAACAAGAAGCCTCCACTTGATCCGGTTATTAGCTAGCACAAAATATTCGCCGGTTCATTGGACGACGTTGTCTGAACATCTCTTTCCTGAGATTTCCCTTTTCTCTTTGTACCGTTCCCTCTAGGGTGGTCTTGGAGAAGCCTCTTCGTAATCTGGTTACGTGGCCATACCACTTCAGCTTCCTTTTATAGTGGTCAATACGTCTTTATAACCATTTATATAATGCCTCACATTTTTACCTCGTTTGAAGTATCTAATCTCTGCAATTTCGATCTTGCTGTTGAGCCTATGACAGGCATGCATACAGGAGAACCGATACGACAAAAGGCTGCAACAATATTTTTAGGGTGAGTTTTTGTTTCTCTAGATCGGTTTCAATTTGTATTATCGAGATTGTAGTCAACGCAATTCTTGCATTGATGTCTGGCTTGGATCCGTCTTGATCGACAATTGCTCCAAGGTATTTCAATTGTTTCAATGTTTCAAGTTGTTAATTATTGACCGTACATTTTTATTGGAATTAATTAAGACTCAATCGACATCATTTATTACGTTAACTGTAACAGAGAGCAACAAAAAAAGCGTTAAACAAACTGAAATTAGGCTGTTACTAAATGTTACTAAAATGTATGATGCTCATTTAGAAATACTGATGTACGAAATTATGTTGATATAGAGTATAAAAATTTAAAACATCTAGTTTTCCATTCAAACTATTGACATAGATGTCGAGAAACTGATTATTCTGATGTGTGCCCGGCTGTGTGGAATAAAAACGAATGTGAAACAGACTAAGGAACTTTTCACCAGAAATTAAAACTATATTTGTTGTCTTCACTACAACTTCCCCATTATTGATATTCTTAATTCTCCGAATTATTATTAGGTTATTTACAAAATTCAAAACCTCTTATTTATTTGATTTCAAAAATTGTCGAGTGGAATGGGAATTTACTATGTGATGATCACCTTATTTAATTATTATTTCATTATTAAATTAATGGAAATGCTATTGTCACTCACAAAGACGTATTATATTTCCAAAGAGAGTCTTCTTTATATTCAAGGTGAAGCAATTAAAACTATTTAGCGGAATAATTAAAGTCATTGTCATTACCATAATTTTTTCTCTAAAATTCGTTTAGCTTTAAAGAAATTTTTTTTCCTTGAGGACATCTGTGCATGAATTTCTGGGTTCTATGTCTATGATTTCTAATTGGAAAATTCGTAAACTTAAGTAATCAGCACATATGCTAGGCCACAAAAATCACCTGAGCCGACCAAGCATAGAAATGAATACAATATGGGAACCAGTAATAATGAGTGCCAGAGAAAACTAAAATTGTGATATGAGCTCTGGTAAAAAACATGCAATGATAACAGCAAAAATTGTAATATGAGCACTGGTAAAAAAATGATGCTGAAGATATTACGTTTATAATACCCAGAAATTCATACACATGGTACAATGGATAAAGGCGTTAGTTAGATCCAAGTGACAGGACCCAAAAAGTGTGAGTTCAATACCTGGTTAAGGCGGTGGAGAACTTGGAGAGGAAAATTAACAGGAGATAACTGATAATTGCCATCCATTAGATGTGGAACTAGAACAGTCTACACCAGCGAACAAAATAAAGGGTTCAGTTCGACATTCCAACCACCTGAAGAAGGCCGGAGCGTACAACGGCCGAAACGTTGTGATAAATATGGCAACAAAGATGAGGATAATTATCCGAGCAATGTAAATAATGTACATAATACCTCATCTCAGAAATAGAGACACATACTTGTCTATTAATTTCAGCCATTTTTAACAGTTTACGTTAAAATATGTAAACATAATAAAATAAATTTGATAATATGCCATAAAAGATTTTACATTTGTAACATTTCATGCTTTTGAAACGAAAAGACAAAAACTAAAAAATGAAAATGATTTTTAGTTGATCATCTTCAGATTGGAGAAAATTCTCATAGATTCCCTTTTGATCTATTTATTATAACAGAAAAGAATAAAAAAGCAAATCTGGAAATATGAATGACAGCGGAAGAAATCAATCAGTATAAAGTTTAGACAACAAATCTACTATTTCGTTTAGACTACAAAATGTGCTACTTATTCTAGAAATAGAATAAGTAGCATATTTGATTTCCTTGTTAACTATTTCCACATATGGGATAGTGTTACTTGCACTCAGATGTGCGTATTTCTTCTTAATATTTTATATATTTTCAGTCGTGTCACAGTTTCATAAGATAAAAAGAATAACTTAATAAAACTATAATTGAGTGGCCGTCGAAAACCAGAGACGATCACATTTTATTGCCATTATTTCTGTATGAATTTCTGGTATGAGTTGTTATTTACATTTAGGGGATTAATGCAGTGGTTCGTGAATCTTGTGACATAGCAATTGGGAGTTCAATCTTTGAGCAGTGTAGTAGAGACTGATTGAAAACTGAACAATACTAAATAAAAACAAGACGATATATTCCTAGACATAGACAATGTGACGAGAATAACCTAAAGGATTCAGTTCGAAATTCTCTGAAGGTTACCCAGTTTGACAAACACCTGAAATAAACCAGAGAACACAACATCCAAAACATTGTGATAACAACTAAGATCAGCACATGTTATTTATTCCTGACCCCCCCCAAAAAAAATCAACTTAGACAATAATGACGGGTTAAATTCAGAGCTCAATTCACCAATGTTAATTTTGCTTAACGCAAACTAGGAAAGTGCCTAAATGCAAGATTAATAATCTTGGATTTTGAATAGATCTTGTTAAATTTGCGTGTGTGTGTGTGTGTGTGTGTTGTTTATTGTGGAAAGTTCTAACAATGCCTTTTTTTATTCAAATTAAGTATCCATTGAGTCAGTGAGAGTGTTACTTGTAGGTTTTACTAAAAATAAAAAAAATTAAAATTAAAAGTAAAATTTATTACTAAAATTTCCAAATTCGAATCGATTGACGACAGTTTCCAGTTGTAGATTGGCCTCGTAGGGTTTGTAGTTTTTGTTAGCTGATTTGAATCTGTGCAAGAAAAACATCATTGGCATGGAACATTAAATTTATCAGATGCTGAAGCATTGCAAGCGGACTTTGATGCTAGATAAGAAATTTAGCTCGACTTATGTAATTCTAATTTACTTGACAATTGTTATTAAATGAAAACCATATTTTGCTAAGAGCTTATTTTGCCAAATAGTATTTAGATTTATAATCTCTTGTATTTTTCCGTCCGATAATTCCCCATCTTTCTGCACACACACACACAAAACAAACACAAACATTTCCAGTAATGTTTAGATAATTTAGGTAAAGCTTAATTTTATCAAATATCGCTGTTTTACCAGCAAACAAAATTGAAAACAAATTTATATTCTGCTTATCTAAAGGAGCTAAATAAAATGTGTGCGTATAGATGCCCCTTTGTGAATAAACAGAAAGATAACAAATGGCAATTAATTGGACCGGCCAGAATATATAGTATCTATTTTGAAAGCTAAGGCCCAATCATTTCGCGTAAAAGTTCACACTTACGGGCAATAAAGTTATACTAAGAAAATCAAGCTAATAAAATTAAGCAAATTTATATACTTAATTAGGAAAAAAAGACTTCCGTGGTTATGCACTCCTTCTTAAGCACATATATACATTCAGTCACATACGCCTTCCACGCATTCAAATAACTTTAATGCACATTGTGAATTTGTACTTGCGATTATTTTATTAATTTACATTACAAATTTGTTAATATTGTCGGAGTTAGCTCCTCCTCAGCTCCTTAATCATTCAACAGGGGGTCTCTCTTCCCTGGCTATAAATATTGGCTGACCCTTCGCCTCTTCCTCTTTTTCCTCAGGCCTTCTGCCTCGCAGATGTGAGCTCTCACAGATACAGTGTTTCCCAAATTCTGGGAACACGCTAAGAACAATACACGTACGTACGAACACTCACCACAACACAACACACACACACATACACATAATATTCACCACACGCACTCTGTCCATGTGCTTGTAACTTGTACTTGTTGTTAATGCATATATTTGTTTACATATATTTATCGGTCTTCTTTGTTTTCTTTGTTTTCTTTGGACTTAATTAAAGTCCAACTTTCTCGTGTAGTTGGACCGGCTAGCAGGAAATTTTTACCCACGTGTATTCTACAATACATACTCACCACCCAACGGTCCGCTCCATAATGGTGACTTCCCGACGCGATTTATCTTTCAACTCCTGCTAAAACACACAAGACGATATATATGTACAAACTCACATTTACACACAGTTTCCCAAAAGAGAGCCAGATAGGAAAAAAACATTGAAAAAACTTCTTTTCGTGTCCTACGCACGCCGTACACTTAACGAAAGAACCTTTTATACAGCAACAAAAAATTGTGATTAAACTGATGAAAGTACAAAATCACAGTTTTAATTCACTACAACAGGTCTACAAAACAATTTTCTCCTGCGCAGCAAAAAGAATTTTCAACACGTGGAAATCACGGAAGCCTTAATTGCCACCAGAAGAACCACAATTACTACTATGAGACGAGCCTTAGATCTCTTTCCCCACTGATCTATATTTGCTTGACCCTTTCTTTCTCTCGGCGATGTTTGACCTAATTTCACCCAGCGTACCAAACGGAAAACGCAACACCATTTTCAACTAACACTGTCTTCTTCTGGAGTGAAACAGATAAAGTGTGAACAACATCTCAAACTAAAGGCGACTCACTGTCCTTTATTTTCAACCACAAAAGGCGACTCACTGTCCTTTATCTTTGCAACAACGAACTAAGAATTTGCAAGTGCTATATCCATCGACAATAATAGAAAATTTTCTTAAACATGCATTCGACACTCGGTAGAAATTCTATATCAGCTCAAATTCGACACAAGGCTGCTTCTATTAAATCTTGTGCGCCAATTTTATCCACGCATACCAAAACAAACAACCTCTTTTTTCAAACAAAACTACGACCAGGCCAGCAAACAGGTTGACGGGACGACAAAGCCAATTCAACGTGGAGCATTGGAAAAAAAGGACAAATTTTGATAGCAAACGCAGACCACTACCGACGTTTTTTCTAGGACGTGCCCCGACTCTGACAGATTAGAGAAATATGCAGCACCGATCACCCTGACGACAACACAAGCACATTTCGTCGAATCACGCATATCAACCACACTTCTGACACATTTTCTTTTCAGTTCACAGGAACAATATTCAAAACTTTCATGAAACTTTTTCTTACATATTAAAAGTTTTCGTTTCCTACAACTTTCAATCTAAGGGGAGGTATTGTCGGAGTTAGCTCCTCCTCAGCTTCAACAGGGGTCTCTCTCCCCTGGCTATAAATACTGGCTGACCCCTCGCCTCTTCATCTTTTTCCTCAGGCCTTCTGACTTATACCACCTCGCAGATGTGAGCTCTCACAGATACAGTGTTTCCCAAATTCTGGGAACACGCTAAGAACAATACACGTACGTACGTACGAACACTCACCACAACACAACACAACACACACACACATACACATACACACACACACACATATAATATTCACCACACGCACTCAATGTAACTGTCCATGTGCTTTTAACTTGTACTTGTTGTTAATACATATATTTCTTTACATATATTTATCGATCTTGTTTGTTTTCTTTGGACTTAATTAAAGTCCAACTTTCTCATGTAGTTGGACCGGCTAGCAGGAAATTTTTACCCACGTGTATTCTTCTTCACATCATCACCGCCACGGTCCTCTACAATATCAAAGACTTATATAAATACTAAATGACCAAATAATAAATTCTTCCAGGATCGTTTCCAACAAATGACAACTTAACAAACAATTAAAAAAAAATATTGTAAACACTCGTAGCGGAACCGACGAATGGACTTTCCCCTCTTTCCACTATTTACAGACACGTGCCTAACCATTTCCCCCTCCCTCCCTCACTAATAAAACTAATAAATTGCAAGATATTTACATTCGACCAAAAACAACACTTTTTTCCTGTCATTTTGGGATTTTTACAGATTTCTACAGATTTTCTAGGTATTTCTTTGTTGTACTTTTATTTCCTTTGAAAATAATTACTAAAACTAAAATTTCCCAACGTAATCAGTCATCACGTGATACACGCTCGGGCAATCATGACTTTTTCGATTCATGACTGACAAGACAGAAGATTTTCCTGCGATAGGTTATCATTTCTTTCTGTAGTAGACTGGTTGTCAACCAAGGCAATAGGACCCACTCTGTACTGCTATTCAACCCATAGCTGGGGGGAGAAAAAGTGGATTCATACTTTTATCAAGGATATAGTGAATGTAACGAACTCGACTGGAATTCGAACTCGGCTTTCCGATTTCTCATATCCATTACAACACAGAGCCCATCCTCCCAACGCAATACTTCAACTAACATTTAGAAATGTAGTCAATAAAAATTATAACTTATATAAATTTATAAACACGTACGCGGTTAATGCCCTTGCGTGTCGAAACCGTTGCGTGAAAGAGCGCATACGTGTATCCACACACACATACGCTTGCAAATTAGAACTGTGAACAGAAACTATTTAACGACTGTTTGACTAATCTTTATGTCAAATTATATTGAAGTTCTATTAATTTTAGTCATAGAAAAAATGAACAAGTTTTCAGTAGGCTAACTTTAAAATTCAAATAATTAAATAAATTAAAATATAATTAAATAATATTTCCTTCGATCACAAAGGAAATGCTCAAAATTTATTTATTTATGAATACATGCATGTGTAAAATAGTGATTTTGAAAAGGGATTATATTTTTCATTAAAATAGCATAAGCACATTATATAAACGGTTCTTAAAATATTTGAATTCCATTTCTGTGTTGTTAAACTTTTCGTTTTGATGATAATGTATTGTGACAAGTTTCTCAATATCTAAAACGCTTATCAACATTTTACCGTCGAAGAAAAGTTAAATAATCGAGGCATTAAAGAATCTTCACGTCTCTTGTTCAAAAAAGGCCATGAATGGCAATACACTTTTTTTTTTTTCACTTTTAAAAATGTATTTTAAACCTTAGGTATCGCTTTTTTGGAGGTGGGGGAGTTACCTACTTACCTATATATATATATATATATATATATATATATATATATATATAATTTTTTTTAAAAAAGATTATGACATAAATATGTTATAAAATCACTACAAAAATAGTCATTTTGTTTCAACATCCTCGGAGTCTTATCAAGTGATGATGTTGAATGCAAAATAAATGGTTTTAAAAGTTTAATAAGCATTTGTTTAATGATACTTTCAGTCTTAAATATTTATTGGTTGTAGTATCTGATTGTCTAGGTCAATGTCTGTGGATGTGTGTACATGTATTTATCGTTGTCTATGTGTATGGAAAGTGCATTCACTTTTAATTGTGTATGTATGTGGGTGTTGGTTCCCCCACCCTTTTTTTTTCATAAAGGGCCGTGGAGATGTTTCTGTCTCGTCACTTTTTTTGTGTGTACATATATCTAAATATACAAAGATAGAAATGGTTAGAAATAATATTATTTAATATATTAAAACAAAAATTCCAAAACCACAAATATCAATAAAAATATATATTTTAAGAATAGTAATTGTTGGTTATTGGAATTCATTTTCGTATACACCAATTATATACTTTTATATATATATATATATATATATATATATATATATATATATATATATATATATGTGTGTGTGTGTGTGTGTGTGTGTGTGTGTGTGTGTGTGTGTGTGTTAATCGGAACTACCCCAAGCAAGGCAGTAATGCCGCTAAATCCCAAGATGTTACAATTTGAGTAAGAGTTAGGAATAGAAACATTGATAATGAGCAGAAAGAGAAGAGAGTAATCAGGGGAACAGTAGATAGCGATTGACATTGCCTTTAAATTTTTGCAGATTAAAGTTGGCTGGAAAGCATAAAGCTGGACGGGATTTCAATAAACGAGAAGTGCGAGAGAAGAAATTGTTTGAAGGCTATGATAGCGTCTTCAGTAAGTCTAGCATAGAAATAAGTACCATATAGCAGTCATTAATAAATTTCATGATAAATGACACCAAAGCTTTAGTAGTAGCTACAGTAAGACAAAACAAGCCAGATAGAATGCCGAGAAAAATACTAGAACATTGCGAAGATGAATTCAAGTGAAAGTCATCGAATACTACAATCGTGAAATTTTAATCAGTGTACATGTTCTATATATATATATATATATATATATATATATATATATATATATATATATATATATATATGTGTGTGTGTGTACGTGTGTATGTATTAAAATTTTAGATAGAATATATCTGTAAAAGGACAATATGTATAAAGACAAAAGACTAAGATTAGTTTTCCTTTTTTTTTTATTATATATATATATATATATATATATATATATATATATATATATATATAAATTCACTGATTTAAAAATATGGTTAAATCGCTAGACAGGAATTACCATGTTTCAAAATCAGAAACTGAAAACTTCAAATTCAATTATATAATTAAATCAAAAGCATTAGCTCTGTTTCATCTTCAAGCGAATTTTGGAATAACTTATTTTGATATTTACTGAGTTTTAAAAGCACATACATTCATAATTTTTGTTTCCAAGGATACAGAGAAATCTAATCATTTTACAAGAGTGGTAACGTGTTCTTTTTTATTAACTATTATTGTGTCAATTATGAGTTACGTTCGAAAAGAGGTTAAATCTAGGTAGGGTAGGGGTACCTTTTTCAACGCATTATGACATCCGTTCAACGCATGTTGTCTTTTTTTTATCTACAGCAAAAAGTTTTTCAGCATTTTATTCATTAAATTCGTACTTGTATACATACAGATTCTTTCTAAAAAGGGTGTTTGGATTAGAATACGTTGTATTTGAACTAAAATTTTAAAATATTTTATTATTTTTACTTTTAATTACTAATAGATAATATTTCTTTTTAAAACAAATAAATTTAATAGAATTACTTAAATTATTTAAAAATTATTATTACATATCAAATATAAGTATGTATATTACCAGTTACGCATTTTTTTCTTTTTTCATATTATTTAAGGAAAAATTTTGACAATATCGACAAAGAATAGCTATTTCATGTCTATGATTCAGTAAATTTTTATTTTTTATAAACCTAGTAATATATAGTTTCTCATGTATGCACAAAGGACATGGGTCATTTAATGACCTACATATTCTAGCTTTTCTTATTAATTTTCATTTTACCGTGGGAATTTTATTGGTTTCTTTTAAGTGCCAGAAATATTTCGATAGAGACGTCTGATTTTGGTTTTTATTTATCCTAAATGAACTTTAATGTTGATTGAATCTTTTCTTGAACTCTTGGCTTGTGCAAACTATATAGACTTTATGTTGTCGGGATCTTCAATAGATGAGATATTGCATTGGTATACTAATGATTCCGTGCGACATTTATTTTGTAGAGGACAGTTATGAGGATTTCTGCAGTTACATAATTTTTGTTTATCTTATCTTTATTTTTATACTGTCTAAATTTCTTTGGTTTTGGTCTAAGTGTTTATTCAAGATATTAGCATTATGTTTCTTAATAATTTTCTCTAAGTTTTCAGTACAGCTGTAACTTAATTTTAGTGTATTTTTATTAAAAAATAGTAATGAGTTTACTATCTTTAGGAAAATGTTTAACGATTAATGCAAGGAATTTTTGTCCTAATTTATTTTTTACCATTTGGTTGTATGGGGATGTATGCAAAATTATTTTTCCTATGCTTTGCATTTTCATTTTTTATGTAAGTTACTTTTGGGCTTTTGTAGCTATTATCTTTAAGAGCTTTATTATAGATATTAATATGTTCATTGAAAATCTTCTCATTTTCTGAATTTGTAAATCTTTTTTCGATAGATAAAGGTATATGCTTGATTATAGATGGAGGATGATTAGATTTAGGGTGTTTAATAAAGGATTAATATTGGGTTTTTTATAAGGTATGTATACATTTTTCATTAAATCTAATGTTATATCAAGGAAGTTAACTTTTTTAATTTAGTGCTTACCGTAATTTTTAAGTTTAGGCATTTAAATTCTTTATATAATATCTTTTGATTTCTCTGTATCCTTGGAAACAAAAATTATGAATGTATGTGCTTTTAAAACTCAGTAAATATCAAAATAAGTTATTCCAAAATTCGCTTGAAGATGAAACAGAGCTAATGCTTTTGATTTAATTATCTATTTGAATTTGAAGTTTTTAGTTTCTGTTTTTGAAACATGATAATTCCATGTAAATTTAGATTGAGCACTGTTTTGTAAAAATAAAAATATCAATAAGAACCCTGGATTATATATCTTACTGGGTCTTTTCTTTTTTTTAGTATAATATATATATATATATATAATCAGAATGGGGGATAAAACCACTTTTCTTTTCGCTATTCTCCGGTGCTATATCCACTGGAATAACGTCTTCAATTTGGCCTTAAAGAATCTAAATGTTTTAAGTAAATAATATAAAATGGATTGTTTGATTTGTTTTAATTTACGGTTTATCAAATCTCCGTGTTATTTAAAACGAAACAAATTTTGGTAAGAATAATTCTTTCTTTTCCTATTTTTTAGGCGAGTGGATATTACATTAACAATCAATTGATGGAATACGAAGGGGAATGGGGTTTGTTTGTCTAAGTGTATGTAGTCCTAGCTATGAAAATTAGAACTGTTGGCACGAAGGAATATACCTCATCAGAATATTTGCCATAGAAATAACGGCAGAGTAGCAAACGGTTTGCGATGTTTTCATCTGTAAGAAAAGGAGTTGTAGGATGGGAAATAATCGCACACAAGGCCGCTTAAAAGCTTTTGAAATCTAAGTTTGGTAAGTGGGAACTGGGAAGATCCATCTCAGATATGGCAGCAGTATTCCGTGTTCAGTGTGATCTGATTATTATAAAGGTAGGGTGTAACAGAAGGAATACAATGAGTATTCAAGCCAAGGTGTTTCATTGAGAGAATAGGCCAAAATTCAGGCTCTGATAATGATGAAGGTATTATGGAATTATTTTTAATTCTGTTGTAAACGTCTTATAAAGTGCACACGGTTGTGCAAATTGTTGAATGGAATTATTTGTTAATTGGTTTTCATGTTACAATTCACAAAATAGAAATGCACTGAAACCTTATCAGTTACTAGCTAAACTTATAATATTTATTTTATAAATGTGCTTCTCGACTAATTACAATTATATATAAATAATATTTATATTTTATCAAAATGTTCTCATGCATATTTTATTTCCTTATAAAGAGTATCTTTTTTCTACGAAGTTTATGAAGCTAATAACATGTATTATGGGTAACTGACATTTTTTACTTTTCACCTATTTGGCTGCGGAAAAGTTTAATTTCCTTAGTAACTTTCAGCAAATTACACCCGCATTCCTTCGACTTCATGTTCGGCCTTGTGCCACATCTAATCTATGCTTGGAAAATCACTACTTAGACTTCATGTCAGTTTAGAATAACAAATTGTTTTCGTCAACGTAATTTCTACAAGTTTTATATTTAAAATTATTAACAATTAAATATACTGGAAATTGTTTGGTGCAGTAAAATGCCTTTCTCCCATTTTACCCTACTTAACTGTTATCTCAATTTTACTGTTTGCTATTGTTGATGCTGCTGCTATTATTTAATTCCTGATATGCGCAACAGTTATCAATCGCTTGCATTTCATTTGACTGACATTTTAATCACGCCTTCCATCACGAAGGCAGACAGCTTGCCTCTGATTAAGATTTCTCCTCCTGACAATCTATGTTTTTCTTGAATAATGTGATCTGTGGTCGGCCTATAGCATTCTCTTCAATCTCACTCATTTATTGACGTCTATTTCCGGAATGCTTCAAGTTTTCACAAATGAAATATTCAAAATTAACTTTTATTCTGGTCCTGACATCATTACGAGCAACTGGCTTCTCAAATAACCATAATTAGTTTCTGTTATTCTCGACAAAGTTCCACATCAACCAACGATGTTATTTAGATTTTTTATGATATAATTTGTAATGTAGAAATCCATGAAGAAAATTAGTAGAAAAGTTATGCCAAGTTGAATTACGACCTAATCTAAAAAGAAAGAAAAACATTCATACAAATTTAATTTCATTTGGCAAGTCTATACAAGGTGGCAAAGAGTTATACTTCTTGGGTACTGCGTATAACGTAAACACAGTTACACAAGAAAAATGAAAAAATGTGAAAATCACGTGAATGTAACTTCTAAACAAGTCGTTCACATTCGTTTGGAATTCACTTCACTTTGCTCCTCTCTTAGTAGTTGTAAAAAAGTGTCTAAATCTTCAGGATGTTTGCGCAAAAACGTTGATATAGATTGTTGTGTTTTTCACTGTTTAAGAGCTAGTTTATAAGGCATAGTATTATATTTCTTCTGTTTAGGGAAACAAAAATGAATGAAAAACATCCATTCGAATAGAAAACCATGCAAATGAGAGACCTGTTTAAATGCTTTTCTTTGTTTTGATTTTATAGATATTAAAGGAGAAACCATAAAGTAATCCGCTTTTAATCTTAATGATCTTTGTAGAGAAATATGGGTGTATCGAATTGTTTTCAACATTGAAGATAAAGAAAATAATTTGAAGTGCAGTTCTAAAACTTGCGAAGACTATTTAGTTTCCCAGGAAATGTTATTAATAAAAGAGCTTGTTTTAAAGAAAATTAGACCAGACAAATACAAAAATAACGATTATAAAAAAAAATTATGTGTATTTAAAGATTATCTTTTTCAACTATTTTCTTTTGTTAATTGGCAAATTATCAAAAGAAAACGAATATTTAGAAAGTTTGGGGTTTTTAATAATTGGTAGAACTGAAAACTGTAAAGACCAAGAAACAGCTGTAAAAGTTTTTGTGTGCAGAAAGAAGGAAGTTTTAGTTTACATTAAGGTACTCAATTAAATTTCTTATCTTTTTGCATTTTCAAAGAACGTTGATATTAACATGTTTGACATCTGTAAATACAGCTAAAGTTTAATTTGAATTGACTTTTGTCAGTAGAAACGATAATATAGTTTCGCTCTGTACGAGAAAAGTATAGAAAGAATTAAACGGCAAGCGATTATTTTACACCCACATACACACAATGACTTTACGAAAGTATTCCACATCCTTTATATATGTCCGCCGATGACCGATTATACCTACATGGAACAGGCAAGTTTTGTTTTCTCAACCGTGGCTTCACAAGAAGATCTGGTAACTAATAGAGGCACCGGAGTTACGGCCTCTTTTCAGTTGTGGTTCTGCACTTCAATTCAAATAGGAAGATTGACTGGAAGACTTTATTTATTATACCTTTTTGTCAGCAGTCTTTCTTGCCTACTAATGATATTCAATTGTACAAAAATAGGGAATTTTAAAGAAATACCTCTGTACTATCCCTGCCACTTTTTTGTTTTGCCGGCTAACTCATCAAACAGAAGAGGTGTTCTCCATCTTCGTTGAGTCAATGGAAATGGAAAGTGTATGATACATCAAGTCCGAGTTAATGGAGGGGAAAGTTTTCAAGCTCACTTTTCCAAACCAAAATGACTTTTGCAAAGCGTGACGAATGGATGACACGAATAAGCAATGAGATTTGCGTCGTCCACGGCCAGAAACTCACTGACCAGCTGCATTATAGCTGCATTATAGTTTTAGTGTCAGCTTGAGAAAAATTCAGGTTGAATGAATTGCAAAGACAGACACGTTATATTCGTCATTAATCTATTCTGTGTATTCTACTTCAACTTCATGCTAAACAATACCGGAAATGGTGTAGGAAACTGTGTTTTCGATAACTCTGTTTACGATTGAAGAGAATTCCGAGTGTCGCTTCCGTATCTAAATTGACCGCCTCAAAAACTAGAATAACTACATTAAAACTAAATATTGGGCAACCAAATTTGTCCAGGATTTTCCAGAGCCCCTATTAGACTTTTTCAGGTCAATTGTAATATTGAGTCCTTTGTTTTGTTCTCAATATTTTTATGGATCTGTCTTCCAATAAAAATTGTCGGTTCTGTCACGATTAAATCTTAAACGACACTGGCTCTCAAGGAAGTTATCAATGGCAACATTTGATACTAACCTGTTCAGAAGAAAATGGCCGCAACAATTTTACTTGCTAAGAATCAGATCAATAATCAGGTATCTTGAGAAGTCCGACTTTTCTTCTTCCGGTGATTGTATCTTTGAAGCCTTGACATAATTTGTCTTGTTCGCAGCAACATAAAAGGAGTTTATGGAGTCTTGCATGGCGAGCTTTGTTTGTTAATGCAGGGTGCTATCAATTGCAGATACATTAGGATTTAAAAACATATTACATACCATCACTCACACATAGCGCGTCACAAACTCGTCAGATAACCTCATATACATATAGTTATAACGTTTTCATTATTTTGCATAGATTGCTATAATCTTACATTGAAAACAGACATACACACAAGATATGAATATAATATTAACAATGTAAGAACAATTAACAGTTGGCTGTTTGAAAATAAAGAAGATTAGAGATGACTTAAAAAAATGTTACAATTACAATTAAAATTATTTGTCTGGAGAACACTGTCGTTAACACCTTTCGCGAAAACTCGCATCCCGAAAAGCACAACAAATGTCATCGGCATTTGTACCGTATCCTTTTTTTGTTCATAAAATATGCCTGAATAACATTGGTTTTCTTTTGTTGTTATTTAATATTATGTTTAAGATACGATTGCGAAGTGTATTTTTATGTATTCTTGTCGTACTATAAATTGTAACAATTTAATAGAATTTGAAGGAAATCTCAAATATTTATCAAAATAAAAAGAATGTGCTAGTATGGCTATATTATTTTAGCCTTGGTAACTAAACTTATATTTGAAAAGTCACGTGGTAGCTAGCGGTAAGTAAAGGTAATAGCGGGTGGTTCCATTGTATTTTGAAATCATAGAAATAACCAAAACTACATCAGCTGTACTGACATCAGCGTGAACTATAGCCTGTTCACAACAAACCGAGTGAATTATTGTAATTTGAACGAATGATAGTGGGTGCCAGATAGATGGGAAACATTTAAATTTATTCGAATTACGGGAATGCTAGAATCATTTGCAGTAGCGTCACTAACAAGTCACATCCACATTCATACCCTGCAAGTGATGAGCATTTAGCAAAGGACAACTATTAAAAAGGCATAGCTATTTACATTATTTACACTCGGATTATTGTCGTCATTTCTGTTGTTGTTTCGTCAGGTGCTTGTAGATCAGGAAAATTCAAACTGAACGCTTTATTTAATTTAGAAGGGTAGATTGTTATCGTTCCGCTGCCCATGTCCAGGGATATCTTATTTAGTACTATACAGTTAATGTTCGCTTCTTTTCCTCTGAGCCCAACAACTGCCCGGCCCAAGGATTTAACTCACAATTACTGTCACCAAATTTACGAACCGACGCTTTAATCAGCGTGGAGAATTTAGAGCCTTAAACGAAACCTGCCTGCTGATTAGTGTTGCTGCTGTACATTAAATAAAGGGCTCAGTTCGAAATTCCCTGAATATTGCCCGAACCGACAAACAAGCCTGAAGGCTAAAAAAGGCAACGAAGAGGACAATTCCGCGTGAAATAATAACGAAATTCAACCAGAAATGAATGGACAATAGTCCGTCTTGTGGAATAAATAATGTAAATAATAATAAAGACCCATCCCAGAAATTCAACCAGAAATGAATGGTTAATAAACGCTCCACCAGGTACCAGCAGCCAATCAAAGAAGGTCCCACTTTAGCATAATGGAATAAATGCAATGTTGAATTTCACTAGTTCGTTGAGGTTTAATACCACGTAACATGGCCAACACCTGAAAATTGGGAACTCTTCTTCATTGAAACTATACTAGGACTTTTGGGACATCACTGTATATTAGTGTTTAGAAAATATAGATTTTATGATAAAAATAGTTTATGAATATCTCTGAACTTTTTTTTTAACTGTCATGGTACGTTGGAATTATTTATAATAGAATGTTAATAATTCTCTTAAAATCAAGGGTATATTTTGTGGAAGGTGAAAAAAGTTAAGTTTTTCTCCTTGTGACACTGGACATACGATTTAAGTATTTCAATTATTTCGGTTTCCACTCTTTGATTGGTTGGAAATCATACTTTATTCAAGTCTCATTTTATTACCATGCAGTATGAAAGTTAAACACACACAAAACATCCCAGACAAATTAAGAATATCCCCAAATCTATCTATCGAGAGATAGTGGAATATCCAACTCCGTATCCGAGGGTACGACCAAACAAGCCCTATACTATGAAAAAGATTTATTGTTGATATCCTTGCCGACAACTACAATATCACCCCAAACAACACAATTCATTAGTCCAACAATGAGTGACCTATAACCTAAAAACTCCTTTTCTTCCACAGGTTTTGTCTGGCCCCACTGCACATATACAAAAGAAGGAGCTTCTCGTTGATGCCCGTAAACAGGCCCTTTGGGAAGATGTTGTGATTGGTGTAGCACTATGGTAATGATAAAAATGGCAAACCAATGCCATAGTATGTACACTCATTGATCTGCCAGCTACATTGTTGCATATGTTTTGAAAAGAGAAATTCATCACAGAATGGGAAGGTTCTGTATATATATATATATATATATATATATATATATATATATATATATATATAATAAAATTAACATAAATTATAACATAAATATATAAAATCACTACAAAATAGCCATTTTGTTTCAAAAACACTCTCAGTGTCTTATCAAGACACGGTGATAATGTTGAATGTAAAATAAATGGTTTTAAAGGTTTCAATTAATTAACAATCCTTCACAAGGGTGAAAACGTTGTTTACAAATAAAAGCTAGATGGATTCCAATCAAAAAGGTACAAGTTAGTCCGAAAAGGAAAATTCAAAAAGAAAGAATAACTTTGACAACGAAGTCATGTTATAATAGCTATTCAAATATTTTAAATATGGAAGGCGAAGCAGCAGCAATTGCATTAAAAAAGAATTTATTCTAACTCAATAATTGAACCACTAAATTATATGATAAAATTTATTATTAAAATTAAAAGCACTGCTAATTTCAAGATCAAAATTTAAATCACTGCTATTAAGTTTACAACTATAAAATTTATTAGCAACATTCGGCGACAACCTGAGAAAAGAAGAAATATATATGTTATTCAATTTATTTCTTCATTGAAGTTAGTGCTTTTAGATCTAATTTTATATCCGGTCTTTGACAATGTATCCATTTTAATCCTAAGAGTGTTCCATGTTGGAAAAAACCATGGTTACTTAGAATTAACGGATCCCATTCAAGCAATTTTTGCAAGACTGGGCTGTTAAACAAAGGTTATCATCTGCTGGTTAACCAATAAATGGTCAGCAAGCTCCCGTCACGCCAAAAGAAAAACAAACGGATCGTTGGAATCAGATTATAATATATATACGCCACCCAGACATATTTAAATATATATACACACACAAAAAAATCGAGACGAAACAGAGAACATCACCAAAAGATCGTAAAAAAAAGGAGATTTAAAGAAACCAATCGCACACCTTACGAAATCGCCGTACATACATACACCAATTAAAAGTGAATGCACTTTCATACACATAGACAATAATAAATACATGCACACAAAGGCCATCCACATACATTGACCCAACGACAATCGGATACAACAACCAATAAATATTTAAGACTGAAAGTGTCATGACATAAAATGCTCAGCCCACTTAGCATAATGAAATATAACTTAAGCGAGCAAATAGAGAGATAAAATGATTAAAAAAATAATAATATTATTTAATATATTAAAATAGTGTATGTAAATATAAAATCGGACGTCAAAGTCAACACCCCTTAGGTAATTTCGATGTCCACCTTTATTCACACACAGTATGAAAGTTATATACACATATATATATATATATATATATATACACATACCACCCATAACCTGGTTACAGGTTTTGCAAGATTTCTAAGTTGATGCCGTTGTGATACACACACACACATATATATATATACATATATATATACACATACATACATATACATGTGCATATATATATACACACACACACAAATAAACACATATATACATATACATATAATTTTCCTTTACACACACACACACACACACACATATATATATATATATATATATATATATATATACATATATACATACATATCCGGTCACAGAAATACATACAAATAAATACATAAACATATACAAATGTATATATCTCCATGATGATAACATCACCACGATCGTACGCATACAAACCAACGCATACATATATACATATATATACCCACAATTATACACCCATATATGTACACATACTCACATGTAAATAGATATATACAAAATGATTAAAAAAATAATATATTTAAATATAAACATATATACACATATACTAGCTCATGTGGCCGTAATGACATACCCAAGTTTTCATACCTACACGTACACAAATCTCATATACAATAGGTGTCAACATACACATATACAACCACACATATATATATATATATGTATATATATATATATATATACATAAGTAAATACATACACATATACATACATATACACATACATATACATATATATATATATATATATATTTATTTATATATATATATATACATACATATACACATATACACATACACAACACATACACACACACACACACACATATATATATATATATATATATATATATATATATATATATATACATATATACAAAATACCTATCTATAATAACAAGTACACATATATACCTACACACACATAAATACATATATATATATATACATTCAACCAAATACACATATAAACATACATACATGCACATACATAGACATAGACATACATCCATATACATGCAAACACAAAAATACATGTTTCCTAACATACATATATAAACACATTCATACAAACAGAAATATATGTAAATATAAATTTAGGTACACAGCATAACAGTACACATATATACATATACATATACACACACATATCCATATACATACATAAACATATATATGTATATATACACACATACACAAACATACACATACATACATACATACATACATACATATAAAGATATACAAACATACACACATCTACACATACATACACATACAATCATACATCTATACACACATAAATACATATATACATACACATACATACATATATATATACACACCTACCCACGTACACAAATACACATACATACACATATACATCAATATTTTTAACCTCTTCTCTTCTTCTCCTCCTTTTTATCTTCTTACTTTATATATATATACACACACACATATACACACATATATACATATACACACACATATATATACACATACACACATATATGTATATATATACACATACATACACATGCACATATATATATACAAAACCTAGCAACATATTAATACCCTAATATACAAACATACACAATCCACATCACAAACACACATAACTACACACAAATATATATACATATATATATATACACATATACAGAAAAATGAATAACACTATGTAGTTATGCAATACACAATCATATCGTCAGATTGGCCATCAGGCAATAAAAGTTATAATCTATTAAACTTGCAGTGACATATCATTATCATTTAAAGTATACGACCCCTATAATAAGTTAAATTTATAACGGTGTTTACAATTAACCGTTAGTTCATATCTTTGATTTAAGAGATCAGCCTTGTTTTTAAATCTAATAATTTCATATTTTTCGTTAAGACATAGGTAACATAGGGAGTAATATAGGGAGTTACATGTTCGGGCTTTCTTAATCAATGTCCATTTATATATATATATATATATGTGTGTGTGTGTGTGTGTGTGTGTGTGTGTGTGTGTGTGTGTGATCAGTTATATATCAGAGCAAATACAGAGAATGCCCGAAATATGATGTGTTTTTGTCGTTTGGTGTTTTTGTAATATAAACCGTGCAAACTGGTTTTTGAAAAACTTTCAAAGCAAGTAATAATTTGCAAAAGAAAACTTTAGCACTCAGTATGTTTGTTGTTTTTTTTTGTACGTGTGTTTTTATTTATTTATTTTGTTTTAATTTTATTTTTATTTGTTTTTATTTATTTTTTTTTTTTAGGAAACGAAAATTAAGAAATCAGTATTATTTACATCCCGATCGAAGACATACTAAAGTCTAAGTTATTAATTTAAGTTACGATATTTATAGGAAAAATCGGATCACAGGATGTTCAAAGATAGATTTATTAAATAAGAGTAGGTACCTCCACGAAATTGCTACAAAAAATATATAGCATGAAAAAAAACGATGTAATAAATTTTTATCGGTTTAAATATATATATCATTCTTAAGAAGAAACACCAAAGTATTTTTTGATTATTTTTAAAAAATTTTTACTCATTCTTATCAGGTCCGAAATTTTATTTAAAAATGTTGTTTATTTCTGTCATCAAAATTACTTAAAAAAAGTAGCTATCAGCCATTTTTTTTTCTAATTTTGTAAACAAGTTAAAAATCCTCGTTTATTTTTGGTATAATTATACCAAAAATCAATTCTACGTTTTTCAAAATTTATTTGACTAAAATTAGCAAATTTAAAGATTAGTTAAAATATTTTGAAAGAAGCTTTTACTTACTTTTTTCGAATAAAAAAATTGTTCGAAATAAAAGTAAGCGATCTGAACTGTGTTGTCATTTCTCGAGTGACAAGTGATACCTGTCATCACATATCGACAGCTAACGTGAGATTCGCGTTATCATACAGATGGTCATACTATCTATTGTTACGAGGATGCATTTCTATAATAAGGGATTCCTTTGAGTTCTACTTGTTATTACAAAAAAGTTTTCATTCATGAAGTAGTTGTAAAATAGAGAAATTAGAAATAGAATGTTTGGAAGATTCTAGATCATTCTAGTATATTCGAGAAAATCTAGAAATATGCAAATTAGGTGTTAGCCCCTATAAAATGGGATTTTGGAAAAGGGTTGTCAATGCTGTCAGTATCAACTCCGGCTTTTGATTCAAGGACTATTATATCCAGCCGAAAGAATCTCTATAAAAAGTTGCCGACCAACCAAAACCCAAAAGAGAATTTCATGGAACAAATTTGGTAAATAGAATTTTGACTAATTTTCATTGACCAAACTAAAATTAATATTTATTTACACACCTTTGTGGATTTCCAAATATAGCACTTAGATTACTTCACTAGCCCTAAAGTGATAAAGATATTTGACTCCCTTTCCTTCTCCCTCGTAACACTTCGCCAGTAACTCTATGTTTTCTGTTTTGTAGGCCACAATTGTTTATCTTGTATATGTTCTGTTTTAGTAAATTAAATATTTGTTTGTGATTTAGCTCTGTGTTGTGGTAAATCATTTTTTTCCTTTGTTACAATTATCAACACGTAACACTATAGAGATAATAAATACTATAAATAATGAAATCTACGCTTACACTCAAGCCACGTGACCTTCCGTACTTTTTAATGACAAACCATTTAAGCGCTTTTTATCAAAACATAATTACATTTCTTCATAAGTGGGGATCATCGGATTAGTCCAAATTATACAATTTTCAAATCCCTAGACAATGACGAGCTAAGAAAGAGAAGTACAAAGGTGGATGGTGCTGTTATTTATTTTTATAATTTTTTAAAAAATTTAATGAAAAAGTGTTAAAATTTCGATTTAAAATTAAAGAAATGAGAAATAATTGTATTAAAAATTCAATTTTCATTGAAAAAATTTTTTGCTTTCAGAAAATATTGTCCATATTCATACGAACAAATAAAAACAAATAAAAGCGTTTGAGATTAAATAGTATATTTGTTTTTATTGAGTTTTGTATGTTACAATTCAGAGCTGATTTTCAGGTAATGGGTTCATTAAAAAAAAAAAAACATGATTTACATTCTTCAAAGCCTTGTGCTTTAAATATTGTAATAACTAAAACCGATGGTATGGAATTTTTGAGTTTTTCATAAAATTAGATATGGGGTGTTAATAAAAATTTAAAAAAATATTTCTGCCATGACCTTTAATAAAAAAAAAATATTCATAATAATTTCGATCATCTGTGAATATTTTCTGAAAGTTTCATTAACATCTGACAATTATTTTTATTTTTACAAGATTTTCCAAATTAATAGGTATAAATACCAAAAAAAAAAAACGCGCTAAAATTATCTATGTTATTTAGTATCCCTTTTGCAAAAAAAAAAAAGATAAACAAGGTTTTTAAATCAAAATTTAGAATATTCTAAAAGATGGAAAAATTTTGAAAAAATAATTAAAAAAAATTTGGTCTATCCTCTTCATAAAAACATAAGCATTTTGACGATAAAATTTTGTTTTCATAAATTTTGGCGTCTTTTTCATCAGACTATGCTCTATTTTTTTTGCAATTTCGTGGAGGTACCTAAATAAGGGAGATATAATCGAGTTTTCTTGGTATAAGAAAGATTAATTCCTAATTTTTAATAATGATTTTCCGGAGGGAAAAATTATTATACTTTCATTTTTTGAGTATACGGTACACTTTCTTTGTTTACTTTTTCAAAGCTGTTAGGTTGTGTCTGAAACAAAGTTGCTGATTGGTATTCGTGTGATCTTACTTTTGCACAGAATTGAGATCTTAATTATACTGCTTAAATCTATTAATTTTTAACTAGGTTCTACACACACACACACATATATATATATATATATATATATATATATACACACAATCATTGAGAAAATTTTAATAACCCCTTAGCGGTAATAAGGTTATTTTTTAATGATACATTGCATGATGCAATGGCTTTTTGTTATTGCATCTGCCATTATTCATACATAATTTGTGGTTAAGAAATTTTAGTTATTGCTAAATTAGCAGTCATTGTGATAGTATTTGTGTAGTGAATTAAGCTTAGAATATGGGCAAAAAATCCTCACTTTCACCTGCATGAAGAGCCCAACTTTTGGTGCTACGCGATATAGGCTATTCTTAAGGTGAAATTAGTCTAAAAGTAGCTTTTGACAAAACAGCTGTGCACACTGCCATCGGGAATTTCCAAAATTCAGGGACATTTCCCGACAAGGGAAAAGTGGATGTCTAAGGAAAGCCCGTGCTCGAGATGACGTGCATTGCTGAAGTGCAACTATTACATGATCTCCACCAATTACTTATAAGAAGATGCGGGCTGCTCTGCTTCAAAATGCTACAAATGATAGTTTTATGACAGTTTCACGTAGTCTGAGATCTCAGTTTGTTCTGAAATCCTGCAAACCGACTTGTAAATCACGGCTAATTGCAGCTATAAAATTCCATGTGTTTGGCATTTGCTAAGAAACATGAAATATGGACAGCTGAAACTTAGAGCAAAATTAATGTTTTCAGATTAATCTACTCTACAACGGTTTTTTATGGATAAAAGAAACAAAAGATCCCCTTGTGACGTCACGTGGCTGCCCAAGGGTCGATCCTTTGGTCACGGTACCAACTGTGACGTCGCCCCCCCTGGTCGCAGCGTCGACTCTGTCGTTCGATCTCGTTCGCGGCTCCAAGTGTGACGTTCTAACCCTTTGGTTAGATGATTACCAGCCTCGCCGTCCCCAACTCGCTTCCAACGCCTGGTTACTAGGGTAACTGCACTGATCTCCGGTCTGCCTACCCACGTTGTGATTAGATCTTAGACAGACGGGATCAAACAGGGATTGGGGCCGTATGCAAGCTGAGTTCGACGGGGTGGTAACACACAAGTAAAAAAAAAACTCACGAGGCCAAAAAATTACTGATAAAAAAAAAGTAACAACCTTTTATATCTAAATGTTCGTTACATAAAAATTATTCCTACTTCCCGACCCGTTTTGTGGACTGTGGCACCAAGCTTCTACCATACAACTTAAAGACTTCGAGTTGCCTACTCTCTAGAAATTTGCATGTCGGGGTGTGGTTTGGTTTCGACACTGGGCGCTATTCTCTACCAGTCGTTCACGGCTGATTCTTCTCGACGTCAGTGCGCGAATTGACTTCTTCTCTTCGGCTTGAGTTGGACGAGCTTATTCACTTCGGCTTGAGTTGGACGAGCTTGTTCACTTCGGCCTGAGTTGGACGAGCTTATTCACTTAGGCTTGAGTTTGATTTCAACTTCTTCTAAGCGCAACTGCAAGTAACTTCTTCGTCCGCCCTGCAACTCTTCTCGTCAAGGTCCGAACTCTTCTCTCTGCCGTCCGGGGCTGAACTCTTCTCTCTGCCGTCCGGGGCTGAACTCTTCTCTCTGCCGTCCGGGGCTGAACTCTTCTCTCTGCCGTCCGGGGCTGAACTCTTCTCTTCTCATCGACTTTCGGGCTGCAGCTCCAACTCTTCTTAGGCTTTCGGGCAATTTTCTTCACTTCGACTTGGGTTGGACGAATTTCTTCACCCGGATTCTCTTGCCCGCAAAGGGGCGAATGAACCGGGCCCGACGCCCGCGTTCAGCTCCCTCGCTGTCCGCGGTCCAGCTGCAACTTAAACTTCTTTCTTCGGCTTCAGCGCTGCAACTTCTCTGCCTGTCCGGGCCAAACGGACTGGCCTTTCTGCCCGCAAGGGGCGAATGAACAGGGCCCGCCGTCCGCTCTGCAGCTTTTCTTGCCGTCCGCCCCGCAACTGATTTCTGTCGACTGGGGTCCTGCTTTTATTGACGCCGCAACAAACTGGGGTGGGTCTGTCGGCGCCAGGGTTTTCTTGATAATTTCAAAAGTCGCATTATTTCTGATTTCCCATTATCGCTCTTACTTTCACTCCTACTTCCTCACAGTGCCTCTGGGTGGGAGGCGCATACCCGTCTCCCCTGGTCTCTCGTATGTCAGGTGACCGCTCTCGAGCGTCTTTCCTCCTCCCTCATGTATCATGTGACTGCCCTCGGCTAATGAGACTCTGGTCGGTATCTTCCCTCCTTCCTTCGTGACGTCTCTAATCGGGCGTGGTCAATCCGGGGCTTTGTTCTGGGGAAGAAACACCTTGGTAAAAAAAACAAAATCCAAATTGGCCTTTTCGCACGAAAATGACGATTTTGGTTTCCCTCACATTTGGCCTTTGTCAAAACAGCCTGTCGCTAATTAGATGCGACTTAAAGAAAGAATTTCTCCGCCTTGTCGGCGCCTAAAACAATTGCTTTCACCTCTTTCTTTCGTTCAGGCCGTTAACAAAATCTTAATTATCTGAATTGAAAATATCTTCCACTCATCATTTTGGGTGGTCCTTATCTTCAACTCTAGAGCTGGTCAGGGTTTGTGTACCAATGTTTTGTATACATTTCCCAGCGGTCACCTCTCATCTCAATGACACCCTTTTCGTTTGTCACTTATTAATATTTTTTTCCATTGTTCTAAAAATCTTATTACTTCAGCCAACTTTAATAAACTTCCATCCTACGCGGACACGGAATTAGATCAAGTGCTTGACCTGATAATTTTGACATTTGATATGTGCCGGTCGAGCGTGTGTCTATCCGCTCACGGCCCGTCTTGTTATCATGTCTTTTCCTTTTTTTTTTTTTTATTATTTCTAAACTCTATTCTTTCAAATAACAATTTCTATTTTTCGTGAATTTCGGTCAGGTACTTTGGCCTAGATATCTTTTGACACCTGTGTTGTTTTAGTTTTCTTATGACCGGGTTTTGTACTATCTATTTCTCTTTTCTTTTTCTTTCTTTCTTTTTTTTTTTCTTCCTTCTTCTTTCCTTCGGATCGCCTAAATACAGTTAGAGAATTATTCTCAAAACTCAATTATTCTTCATCTCTAAATAACTATTAACTGGTTAATAAACCGAATAAAAATAAATCATATTTTTGTGAATATCTCTTTTCAGTTTTCTAATAATGCAGGGTGCCACAATCCTCCCCTAACCGATTTGTCATTTACCCGTAAATGACACCTAAACCCAATTACATCATTTAACATGCACCATGCATTTGTCTCATGCAATTCTATTCTACTTTCTTACATGCAAGGGTAATGTTCTTTTCATCTTTTTTTTGTTTTACATGCAAAGGTAATGTTCTTTTCATCTTCTTTTGTTCTACATGCAAGGGTAATGTTCTTTTCATCTTCTTTTGTTCTACATGCAAAGGTAATGTTCTTTTCATCTTCTTTCGTTCTACATGCAAAGGTAATTTTTTTTTTTTTTGTTCTACATGCAAGGGTGATATGTGCGTGTGTCTGTGGGTGCAGATGTGTTTACTATGGTTTGTTCTTCTTGGTCAATGTTTTCCTCTCCGCTGTGGGAGGTTTTTCCGCCGCACGTGGTGGTCTCACGCCAGCCTCCTCCATTGGTCTTTCAGCAATTTCTTCGCCAGTCCTGTCTGAGCGAGGAACACTGTTCGGCATCTCCCTCTCGAGTTGCTGCATGCTCACTAGACTGTCGTTCGCTAATCTCCTCTTACTTTTAACCTTCCATACTAATACACCCCCCGATGGTTATAACTAGGAATGTACCCATCACTATTGACCAACTTATCGCGATCTGCTCATCGTCTTCCCAAGCCACACCTTCGTTTCCCAACGCACTTAACTTATCTCTCAATTGATCCATATCGAGCTTTTCTATTGGCTTCATTAATACTGGCATCTTATTTAAGGTAACATTAGAGAATCCCTTCACTATCGGCTCCCATAATTCTGTACAATTGACTAAGCCTCTACCAATCATCTCTATGGTTGAATCTTTCTCTTCATATCTTTCTTCTTCCTGGTATATCTCGAATGTACTCTCGCTATCTAACAACGGAACAGATATCACAACCAATAGTCGCCTATTTTCTAACAAGGTCACACATCCTAGTGCATTATAATACTTCCACAATTCTTTACTCAATTATCCTATAATTTCTTACTAAGTCCAGCTCTTCCCTCCTCTAACTAACCTCTAGCAGACAGAATGGTCTGGTCAGGTGTGCGTGGCGCTCACTCCAAATGTCGTACTTCATGACATCACTGATGGCCAATCAATAATGCCAATAATCTTCTTCCGTTCCTCGTGAGGTGCAGCCCGCGACTCCATCCCCTCCATCCAAATCCACCGCAGTCAGCCAGCAGGTTTTTGGATGAACCAGTGTCGTTATCTGTCGACACTAAATGCTTCTATTCTGCACAGCCCTCTTGTTCTACTGAGATTTGGGGTTCTTCACCCCCCTTGATCTCATCTTCCGAGGTGACTCCTGCTCAACCTCTAACCTTCTTTCTGTGTTTAACTCCCGTCCGGGAGGTGTTTTGTCCTCTTCTTCATTCCCTGATTCTTCTTTCTGTTTAGAGTCTTCGCCTTGAATGTCTTCAATACCTCTCGACTCTATGTCTAAATTTCTCCTGTTCCTTATCCTTTCCTTGAGCTGGGAAAGGGGTATTCGATCCTCCTCCTCCCACTCGCCGGGCCCTTCGTCCTGTTCAGGGTGCCTCTTTTTAGAGCCTTCGACTGCTTGATTGGACCTCCTCGTCTTTTTCTTCCTTTTCTTCGGACATGGGGGTGCGATGGCGACCTCACAGGGTCTTCTCTGCACCGATTCAGTCGACGACTGAACATCGCTAATCCCCGCTGAGGGTTCCAACTCTGTCACTCGGACTGCTTCGTTTATCTGGCCAAGTCGACCTATCTCCTCATCTTTCTCGGAGTCTTCTTCCGTCTCCATTTCTTCCGGTTCAACCAGAGTTACCTTCCTTGTACTTGTCTTCTTAGGCCTCGGCTCGCTCATTTCCAGGTTAGCTATTTCAGCCTTCTTCAGATCATTGGCATGAACCCTCCTCGCTCGTCCTGCCACTTGATCCCATATTACATATGATACTGGGACCGTCTGCTCTACTATCCGGTAGTACGGTTCCCATCTCTGGTCCAGTTTTCCTTCTCTCTGGTGGATTTTATAGTAGACAGGGTCTCCAACCTTCAATTCTACTACCTTTCTTTCAGCATTCACTCTCTCATTTCTTTTCTTCTGGGCCCTCTTTATTCTTCTTCTGGCCTGTACAAATATCTTATGTTGCTGTTCCAGCAATAGTTGATGATGATCTTCTCCCATATACCTTCTTCGGGGCTTCAGTAGGTTATCCACAGGCAGGACCACGTCTCTGCCAAACAACAAAAAGTAAGGAGAAAATTTGGAGGTTTCGTTTATCGTAAACCTCACGGCCGCCAGAGCCTGCGTCAAATACAAGTCCCAATTTCCAGTGTTCTCTCTGACCAGCTTGGCCAATACATCTCCCAAGGTTCTATGAAACCTTTCCACTTTAGCATTTCCTTGGGGGTGATATGGAGATGTTTTTACGTGCTCTATATTCAAACCTGTCAGGACTTCTCTCGTTATGCTGTTCACATTCTCCGTGCCATTATCTGTTACCAATTGCACTGGAGCGCCATACCTAGGGAAGATTTCACTTATTATCAACCCGGCCACAGTTCTGGCCTTCTTGTCTGGTACTGCAAATGCTTCAGGCCAATTTGTTAGCCAATCGACAAAACTCACTATATAGTTATTTCCTTGTGGAGTTTCCCCATATGTTCCTGATACATCCATACTCACCTTCTCGAAGGGGAAGTTTGGCACGTCCGTTTCCTCCAAGGGTGCCTTTTCCTGCCTTCTGCTCTGCGACTGGCACACCACACAACCCCGAACATAGTTAGTGACCTCTCCGTACAGTTTGGGCCAATAGTACTTTCTTCCTATGAGATCACATGTCCTATCAATTCCCATGTGACCCAACCTCTCGTGGCACTGCTCCAATATCTCTGGTCTTAAACTTTTGGGCACATACAACTTGGGCTTGACTTCTTCATCCCTGCCTGAGAGATAATAAAGCCTTTCCTCTATTATGGCATACTTGGTGGTCTCTCCTGCCTTCACCTTCTCTCTCAGAGCAGCTATTTCACTGTCTGCTTGCTCCTTCTCAATTCCTTCTGTCCAGTAGGGATCGGTTATTATCTGGGCGTCCCCTTCTTCGTCCCATTCTAACATAGGGCGATCTTTTAGCTTATTAGAGTTAATTACTCCTATTCTATAGGCTTTATCATCTACTCCCTGCTCTACCCTTACAGATCTTTCTTCCAGTTGTTTCGGTATTCTTGAGAGTAAATCTGCGCACGTGTTTTCCTTTCCTGCCAAATACTCTATCTTACAGTGGTAGCCACTTAACTTAAGTGCCCACTGTTGAATTTTCTTATTATTTGTCCACTCTGCCTGCAATAGGCACTGCAGAGGTTTGTGGTCTGTTTTTATAGTAAATACCGCACCATTCAAATAGTAGTCCAGTTTTTGGAGAGCATACATGATGGCATATGCTTCCCTCTCTATTACTGGCCATCTCTGTTGTGTCTCTGAGAGCTTATGGGAGAGGAAGTATATCGGTACTTCCTCTGGTATGCCTGGTACTGGTCCTTCTTTATCGGGACACGGCTGGGTAAGTACTGCTCCTACACACTTCTCACTGGCATCTTTGTATAATACCATGGGCTTGCTAAGGTCTGGGTACGTCAGCAGTGGGACGGCTGTCAACTGTTCCTTTAGCGAATCAAATGCTCGTTGACAGTCCTCTGTCCACTTGAACCTAGCGTATTTCTTCGTCAGGGCTACTAGTGGTATAGCAATTCTTGAAAATGCCGGGACGAAGCGTCGGTAGTAGCCTATAGCTCCTATAAAACCACTTACCTGTCTCACTGTCTTAGGCTCTGGCATTTCCCTTATGACCTTTACCTTATCCATGTCGGGTTTAATACCGTCTCCGTTTATGACGAAGCCTAAATACCTAGTCTCTTCCTTCAGAAACTGACACTTTGACAATTTTAAGCCGTGTTTCCTTAACCTTCCCAACACTTGTCTTAAATGGAAAAAGTGTTGTTCCACTGTTTCCGAAAATATTAAGATATCGTCCAAATATGCCATGGCAAAGCTCTCGTATCCTCCTAACACTATTGACATTAGCTGTTGGAAGACTCCCGGGGCATTAGCTAAACCGAATGGCATCACCCTGAACTGAAACAGTCCCAGGTGACACGCAAATGCGGCCTTCTCCTTGTCAGCCTCATCAAGGGCTACCTGCCAATACCCGGACCTCAAGTCCAACGTAGAGAAGTACTTTGCCTTCCCTAATAATGCCAAAATGTCGTCTATCAATGGCACCGCCAACGGCTTCGATATAGAATTTAGCTTTCTAAAATCTACACAGAAACGGTGCCCGCCATCTTTCTTACCTACTATTACTATTGGGAAGCTCTAAGGGGAGATCGATCTTTCGATCATCCCAACTTCCAACATTTCCTCTACTGCCTCTTCTACAAGGGGTCTTTTATGTATAGGTGTCCGGTAGGGTTTTAATTTCACAGGGGGGTGGTCTCCGGTGTCGATTCTCATTTCGACTGTGTGGGTCTGACCTAGTTCCTTGTCTGACTGGGCCACCACATCTCGATTGTCCCTTAACAGACCCCCCACTCTGGTTCTAAATTGATCCGGTGCTAATATATCTTCATCTAAGATTCCTTCTGTTTGCTCTACTAGCTTCCTTCGTTCCTCCTCGAATCTCACCCGATTCAGAGTTCGTAGGGGAAGTGCTCTTCCTATCTCCTCCCCTCTCCTAACCTTTATAGTCGTTTGGGTTTGGTTCACCATCATAATGGGCACCAATTCGGCTGCCTCCACTACCGTTTCGCACAGGGTTACCTCGCTATCTTCTAGGCCCTTTCCTTCTACAGGGACCAACTGCAGAGGTCCTCTCCATACCCTTTTTCCTGACATTAACCTACCCTTTTCCGACACTGCGGTCCTAGGAGGTAACTTTACATCTTCCTCCACCACTATGGTTATCTCTTCCTCTGGTGGGCATCCCAATGGCGTTCTCTCGCCGTTCACCACCAACACAGTAGGATTAAACTCAATCTGGGCCCTCTGGCTCCGGAGCCAATCTTCTTCCAAGATTGCCTCCGTACACAGGTCGGGGGTTACGTAAAATTTTTGGGTGCTTTTTACTTTCCCAATCCTCACCGGGAGCCTCACCATCCCTTTTATCTTCAGGGGGGCTCCATCTGCTTGCGTGACCTCTATGTCCGCTTCCCGTAACCTTCTCTTCCGTTTCACCCGCCTGTATGTTTCCTCTCTCATCAATGACACAGATGCTCCTGTGTCCACCAGAGCTCTCATCGCCCTACCCCCTATCTCCGCTCTACAGGATAGTTCTTTCTCTTGCGTTAGCGAAGAGAACACTTGAGCTTTCCTCTTCCTGGGTCCCCACCCTTGGGTCAACCCAGCCATAGATGCCGGTAGTAATAAATCACCTTCATTTTTCTCATGAGGTGGAGTTCTGCGCCCCCTGCACCTGGGTGACCCCGGCCGGACCTCTCCCGGTCTCTCGCGGCCGTTTCTAAGGATACAGTTTCTTTTCAGGTGTCCTGGCCTCCTGCAAAACCAGCACCTTCTTGTTGGACAGCTTGCCGCAAAGTGGCCCGCCCGACCACATGTCCAACATTTTGCTCTTTTTCCTTTTCAACTGGGTTGGCCTTGTGTCTATTCCCGGGGGAACCCGTCCTCTATTCAAGCGGTTCGCCCGTCCACTGGTCCAAGCTTTTATTTCTCTTCTTTTTAATTCCGGGGTGGACCGCTGGCTTTTCCCCGGGCCGGTCTCTTGGGCTCAGCCTTCTTTGTTAATATCGGTGGGGCACCCTTCCTCAGCCCGCACCACTTGGCCAGGTGTCCTTTCTTACCACACCTGGTGCATCTGTCCTGATTGAAGTCTGGGGGCAACCCCCACTTCGTCGGACACTCCGCCGCCCTGTGGTCCTCGTGCCCACAGGTCCAGCAGACCAGCCCGTATCGACCCGGCGTGGGCTTATAAAAGCCATGCCTGGTCGACCATGCCTTTCTATTGGGGTCTTCTTCCCATAATTCAGCCTGATCTACTTCTACTTTAACCTTCTGATTCCACGCGGGGGATCTTCCGCCTACCCCACTTCTTCCAGCCTCCTGACTTGGTATCTGCTTCCTCCCACACCTCTTCACCTTTTCCCATACGCCCTGGCTCTCCTTGGCCAGCTCTACTGCTGCCGACAGTCTCAGCGGTCCCTCTTTTAGTACGTCGTGACGAACACGCTCGTCACTTAGCGCCTCTACATACAGGTCCGCTAGTTGGGCCTGCATAACCGCATTGTCTCTGACCACTTCCGGGAATGCCAATGATGACAGCTTCCCTGCTCGGGCCCCCAATTCTCCCGGGGTTTCATCCCGCAGCTGTGTCAGTTTTAGGAGGGCCTTCATGGCCTCTATAGCTGTGCCCTCGTCGGCGAATTCCTTGGTCAATAGTCCCTTTAACCTTTCCCAAAATAAGTGGGGTTGACTCTCCAAGAGCTCTTTCACGAATTCAGATGCTTTCCCCTTTGTGGCATCGTATGCCAAATACAGGGTTTCGTGGTCTGAAAGCTCGTAGATAATTCGGCTCTTCTCCAGGATTGCCAGCCAGTTTTTAAATTCTTTCCCGCTGCCGTCAAATGCTGGGACCCTCGGTCCACCTAACAGCTTTCTTAAATCAACTGACAACCCTTGTCTTACTCCCTCTTCCTCCCCCACTGCTCTATCTGAATCATAGTCTGACATATCTAAAGAGAAAGACAATCTATGCAGCAACAATCGAGGTTGGGAAATAAAATAAAGTGTCCTACCTTACAGACGATTCTGTTCTCGTTCCTTTCGGTCCCGGGTCGTTTTGAGTCCTATTTGAATTTTCAGCAACGGCGGTCGATCGATGTGACGTGACGTGGCTGTCTCAGGGTCGAATCCTGGTCACGGCACCAATTGTGACGTCACGTGGCTGCCCAAGGGTCGATCCTTTGGTCACGGTACCAACTGTGACGTCGCCCCCCCCTGGTCGCAGCGTCGACTCTGTCGTTCGATCTCGTTCGCGGCTCCAAGTGTGACGTTCTAACCCTTTGGTTAGATGATTACCAGCCTCGCCGTCCCCAACTCGCTTCCAACGCCTGGTTACTAGGGTAACTGCACTGATCTCCGGTCTGCCTACCCACGTTGTGATTAGATCTTAGACAGACGGGATCAAACAGGGATTGGGGCCGTATGCAAGCTGAGTTCGACGGGGTGGTAACACACAAGTAAAAGAAAAACTCACGAGGCCAAAAATTACTGATAAAAAAAGGGTAACAACCTTTTATATCTAAATGTTCGTTACATAAAAATTATTCCTACTTCCCGACCCGTTTTGTGGACTGTGGCACCAACCTTCTACCATACAACTTAAAGACTTCGAGTTGCCTACTCTCTAGAAATTTGCATTATCGGGGTGTGGTTTGGTTTCGACACTGGGCGCTATTCTCTACCAGTCGTTCACGGCTGATTCTTCTCGCCGTCAGTGCGCGAATTGACTTCTTCTCTTCGGCTTGAGTTGGACGAGCTTATTCACTTCGGCTTGAGTTGGACGAGCTCGTTCACTTCGGCCTGAGTTGGACGAGCTTATTCACTTCGGCTTGAGTTTGATTTCAACTTCTTCTAAGCGCAACTGCAAGTAACTTCTTCTTCGTCCGCCCTGCAACTCATCTCGTCAAGGTCCGAACTCTTCTCTCTGCCGTCCGGGGCTGAACTCTTCTCTCTGCCGTCCGGGGCTGAACTCTTCTCTCTGCCGTCCGGGACTGAACTCTTCTCTCTGCCGTCCGGGGCTGAACTCTTCTCTCTGCCGTCCGGGGCTGAACTCTTCTCTTCTCATCGACTTTCGGGCTGCAGCTCCAACTCTTCTTAGGCTTTCGGGCAATTTTCTTCACTTCGACTTGGGTTGGACGAATTTCTTCACTCCGGATTCTCTTGCCCGCAAAGGGGCGAATGAACCGGGCCCGACGCCCGCGTTCAAGCTCCCTCGCTGTCCGCGGTCCAGCTGCAACTTAAACTTCTTTCTTCGGCTTCAGCGCTGCAACTTCTCTGCCTGTCCGGGCCAAACGGACCGGCCTTTCTGCCCGCAAGGGGCGAATGAACAGGGCCCGCCGTCCGCTCTGCAGCTTTTCTTGCCGTCCGCCCCGCAACTGATTTCTGTCGACTGGGGTCCTGCTTTTATTGACGCCGCAACAAACTGGGGTGGGTCTGTCGGCGCCAGGGTTTTCTTGATAATTTCAAAAGTCGCATTATTTCTGATTTCCCATTATCGCTCTTACTTTCACTCCTACTTCCTCACAGTGCCTCTGGGTCGCATGTCTCCCCTGGTCTCTCGTATGTCAGGTGACCGCTCTCGAGCGTCTTTCCTCCTCCCTCATGTATCATGTGACTGCCCTCGGCTAATGAGACTCTGGTCGGTATCTTCCCTCCTTCCTTCGTGACGTCTCTAATCGGGCGTGGTCAATCCGGGGCTTTGTTCTGGGGAAGAAACACCTTGGTAAAAAAAACAAAATCCAAATTGGCCTTTTCGCACGAAAATGACGATTTTGGTTTCCCTCACATTTGGCCTTTGTCAAAACAGCCTGTCGCTAATTAGATGCGACTTAAAGAAAGAATTTCTCCGCCTTGTCGGCGCCTAAAACAATTGCTTTCACCTCTTTCTTTCGTTCAGGCCTGTTAACAAAATCTTAATTATCTGAATTGAAAATATCTTCCACTCATCATTTTGGGTGGTCCTTATCTTCAACTCTAGAGCTGGTCAGGGTTTGTGTACCAATGTTTTGTATACATTTCCCAGCGGTCACCTCTCATCTCAATGACACCCTTTTCGTTTGTCACTTATTAATATTTTTTTCCATTGTTCTAAAAATCTTATTACTTCAGCCAACTTTAATAAACTTCCATCCTACGCGGACACGGAATTAGATCAAGTGCTTGACCTGATAATTTTGACATTTGATATGTGCCGGTCGAGCGTGTGTCTATCCGCTCGCGGCCCGTCTTGTTATCATGTCTTTTCCCTTTCTTTCTTTTTATTATTTCTAAACTCTATTCTTTCAAATAACAATTTCTATTTTTCGTGAATTTCGGTCAGGTACTTTGGCCTAGATATCTTTTGACACCTGTGTTGTTTTAGTTTTCTTATGACCGGGTTTTGTACTATCTATTTCTCTTTTCTTTTTCTTTCTTTCTTTTTTTTTTTCTTCCTTCTTCTTTCCTTCGGATCGCCTAAATACAGTTAGAGAATTATTCTCAAAACTCAATTATTCTTCATCTCTAAATAACTATTAACTGGTTAATAAACCGAATAAAAATAAATCATATTTTTGTGAATATCTCTTTTCAGTTTTCTAATAATGCAGGGTGCCACACCCTTGCAAGAGATTTGATGAAAAGTATACCATTTATGATAAACAGACCAAGCCAGTTAATTTGAGGCACCATGTCCTAATATGGAACAGCTGGACTCTACTTCTTGACTCCAGGAAATACTACAGAAGAAAATGGAACTGCATATGAACATTCATCAGTGCACAATATTTATCTGGCGAATAGATTTATTTTTACTCCAGTGGCAGTGGAGAAGTTTGGGTTCGATGGTGTTCCTTCGGTGGGTTGGCGGGATGGCGCCTCGATTAAGGGACGAGCCTCGCGAAACGAAGTGGCTCTTGCAGCGTGTCTCACTGGTGCTGATGAGAGATAATGCTTTCTTCATCATTGCGGCTGGCAGAAGATAGCGAAAAAAAATGACGTAATTTTTCAGTTTACGTCGACCACTGAGGTTTATATGTCATACTTTTAAGGAAGAAACAAATTCAAATATGTTAACTTCATAAAATAACGACTTATATGAAAGAACAAATCAAATATATTTATATCTCATACTTTTATAACGATTATTTTTTCTCATAAATTACTTGGTGTTTCGTTTTTAATTTTAAGATATTAAAAATACAAGGTGGTCTTAAACTGTTGTTAATATATATATATATATATATATATATATATATATATATATATATATATATATGGTATAATGAGGATGATAAAATTATACCATTTTAATTTTTGTATATATTTTATGTATAAGTGGTTAGGACGTTTATGGATACGAAACTGAACCTAGCAGAAGTCCCAGCAAATAATGCGCTATCTTTGAATTCAATTTTTCGGTAATTAAAACCATTCTCAGTCAGGTTGATCTTCATATCCAAACTGGTAGTGGTACACTTTCACTAAAAATGATTTCCCCGATGGGAAAAAAAGGGCGCAATTTCGTTCCCTGTCAGAGTACAATTCTCTTTAGTAGGACTTTTCAAATTAGGTCAGGTGTTTCACTGTTTATTGAAAAAAAAACAAAAAGAATTCAGGAATAGCAATTCAAATACGTGTAATAATTAAAAAAAAAGAAATGACGTTTATATATATATATATATATATATATATATATATATATATATATATATATATATATATATATATATATATATATATATATATATATATATATATAATATATATATATATATATATATATAATGTGTATGTGTGCATAAAAGCATGCATGGAAAATTGTTAACTTTTATAATATGGCAAGTATTTATTTTTATGGGTTCAAAAAGTTACTTAACACAAGTGAGAATAAGGAAATTAAGCATAATTCCAAGCTGCATTTTGATATTAGCATTGTTTTTTTATTATTCTAAAGAGGTTGCATACTAAATCGAGACATCATACCTGTCCAAGGTAAATATTCTTGTTGTTATATGCTGTATATCTTTGCCGATATGATTTTAATTGTAATTGTTTATCCCATTTCATCATATTTTTTATCTCTCTATCTGCTGCGTTTAATTGGCTCACTGACTATTCGGAGCACTCGTCTACTTGAGTCAAATATTAAAACAAATCATGTATATTTGTAATAACTTTCTTCGCTTATTTAGGTCATCATGCTATTTTTGTGGGTCGCCATGTTGTTCATAAATTTATCAGCCTCGATAACGCTGTAGTTGATACAATTAAGTCATTCATAGTGTGCAAAATTCCAGACCTTTAAAAATACAAATGGCACACGAAGATTTTCTGAAAATCTCTTTATTCCGAGTAAAATGAAATCAGCCATAAATCATTAAAGAATCGCCACTGGAAAAGGTCGAAACTGCTTTGGTTTTAATGATTTAAAATTTTTTTAAGTCCAATGGCGACCATTAAGCCAGTTTAAAGATGCAACGTGTTGAAAATTATTAATAATTTGCATGCATCCATAATAACCGGTAATATGATAATGAGATTGATGATTGTGAAGATGTAATTGCTGAACAAAATGCAACAAAATATCAATAAATCTCAGAAGACCAGGGAGAAAATTGCTTGATTGATGTTTTTTCGGCTTATCAACCCTTTATGGGTTATTTAAAGTTTAAACCTATTTTGGATTGTAAGAATAATATTTATGGCGAGTGAATATTACATTAACAAATTTAGAATAACAATGATTTTTCTAGATAAACGTCCAACTATTTAATTCCTAACTGGGGGAGAGGATGGATACAATGAAGATGATGATGATTGTAATAAACTAAGATGGATTACAACGCTATTTTATGCAACACGTTAATGGAGGCACTCTGTTATGTTCACAAGAAACCTGAAAGGATTTTTTTCAGTAGGTAATTGATACTTCAAATATCAATGAACATTAAGGATTACAGTAATTGTTGAAGCTATTCAATGTGTAAAAGATTAAAAATTAAAAGATGATTTCCCCAAAATTGAATGAATTTTGTTTCAGTTTTTGTTTAATAGCCAAAGTTTTGTTTCTTAACTGATTAAAATAGAAAGTGTTTTATGTCGCTGACATTATGCTCTCTGTGGTAGGCAAAATATTTTTATATTTCTTTTTGTAAGTAGACATCTTGATAAATGAAAGTTTATTAACATAAAATAAGGTAGGAGACAATCACAGATAAATCAAGGTCACTGACTGGACTTTTACAAAGTAACCTTATTAAAACAAATCTCTCTTATAAATATTGCATGTTCATTAATACTGTCGTTCCTATCAGATTTCATATTTCTTAAATTAATTTGCGATTAATCAGTTTAACTTGTACTTTTGGATTGCTTCCGTGTGAAGGGTGAGGCAAAAGTGAAAATCACTTAATGTCTCTACTAAATCTTGGATGGAAGCCAGTATTTCGATTTAGTAGTACGAATTCGTTAAGATAAGAAATTCCTAATCGTATTGATGAAGAAATTAGTGAGGTTGGGTCGAGAGTGAATGAATTATCTTCTTCAGTGATGTCAATATTGAACACTTTCACATATAAACTGAGAAAACTATGCAAAAGCACTGAAAGAAAATTTTCTTGAATTTAAAAAAAATGTCATAACGGAACGAAATACAAAAAGAAAATAGATTCTCATTGTAAAAATTGAACTGCCTGATCTTAATTTTTCTTCCGTTTTTTATTCTCTCGAGCAAGGTGAATTGGGCAAATGTTTTACAATCAGTATCACGAGAAAGATTCAACACTATCTTGATAACGGTTTTGCATAAACTCATACTAATTATATTATTTGATATTTAAAGAATATCAGTTGCAAGTAGATGGATTCAAGAATCCTTTCAATTGGAGAAAAACAGTGGGTTTATATGAATATGCTTTTATTCTACCTGCATACAGTCAATAAAGTGGCCAGCAGTTTATGAATAGTATTTCCAAACACAAAAATGTATCTTCCGTTTTTCTTAAGCATAATATTTACCTTAAAAGAAACATAATCAAAATGAAACCTTTTTTTATCTTTACGTTCGTATTTGATTGCAATTTGTTTACTGTTTTCTACTTTATTCAGTGTTATCTTCTAATAGGTTACAATCTCCAAGTAAAGAATAGTTCTCACTCACGCCTCATTTCACAAAATGAACAGTTTCTATAAGTTTTATTGACATGAGATAAATTTATATAGAACACTTGAACCTATTTTCCGAAAATGTACTTTTCTTTAAATTTTACCCACCAACAATTCCAGAAAGATGATTTACTGACATTAGAATGTATCAATAATACAATATATATGATGTAATGATCTATTATTGATAAATTATTATCTTATCTCAAGTGCATGAGCATGATCTAATTAAAAGAAATAAAATGATTTATAAAAAAAACTGAAAATAATTTTGAGTCTGATAAACATTTAAAAAATATTCTAACTAGTACCCATAAAATGATAAGACTATTTACGTATGGAAGGGTTTTTTTCTGTCTAAAATCATAATATTTTAGCGCTCTGAGACTCGGATCAAAATGTCGTTCCTTCGACCTAGGATCAGTGTAGTATTTGAGAGCTCTGTCTAATAATTTTAATCTTAACATGCAGGCAGGCAGCGGAACACTGACGTAGTGGATGCCACATGCTTGCTAACGTGTGTAGCAAATGTTACTTGTTAATTTTATATACCTATTTGTTTTAACATGACAAAAGAAACAAAGACATAAAAGGTCACACTCTTCATAATTAAATATTTAGATGATATATTCATTGTATTCCTGATTTAAACGTTGCAGATAACTCTTTGTTTTGAAGAAATCGAAAGTTTCGCAGAGTGATGATTTAAAGAGAAATTGGAATTTTGTATTCAGATAAGCAACGTACAATTTCATTTAGTCTAGCTAGCTTCTTAAAGGCAATTAATCATAAACTCACAAACGTAGGTTTTAATTTAAATTAAGGTAAAGGAAGTTAAAAGAAATTTTCCATACTGAAAATAATAGTTTAGTCGCAACGGGAATTATTTGCTAAAATTTCGTTTCAAAATAGGTGAGATTTGCATTTCCTATCAAGAAAGGAAGTAACATTTAAACAATTACATAAATATCTTTGAACAATCATTTTTCTATTGAATTCTTGTAACTGAACATATATATGCAATGCTAAAAAGAATCATGTTATTCTGATAATTGCTAACAATTATTTACGTATGAATTTAAATCCAATCCTATTTTAGCGCTCATAATAGATTTAGTTGACTTTTTATGTGTAATAACAGATGAAAAGTTTTTTTCCCGTGTAAAATGACGTAGCTTTCCATTTCAGGCTAAATGTTACTGTAACTCTGTTATTTAAAGATCTGAAGTGATGCACTCTTCTTGACAGTATTTTCTCTTTACTTATTGATTATGTATTCAGAACGCCGAGTTTCCTGTTATTTATCCTTTATATTATAGTCGTTTATTCACTGATGTTTCAAAGTAAATATCAGCATCCTATGTTTTCGACATGTGCATCCGGCGAGAAACGTTCAAGTTTGGAGAAAGAGTTTCATTAAATGAGCTTCCCGCACAAATCTCATCCGGAATATGTCGTCAATCCTCTGAACAGATTGTTGAAGCAAAGATTTCTTTACATTCGCATGGTGCTTGATTAAAATTTACTAGGGAATATTTCGAAAATATTCTAAGGAAGATAAGAGGCATATAAAGTCTTTGTTTCTAAATAATGTTAAAAAAGTGAATTAGCTATAAGTGACCGACAATAATTTCCACTCAGCCACATTAATAAACTACTTCATTCTGCATGGAATAATGAATTATTTCAAAACACATACAAGCTACTGTTATGTATGTATGGATCTCATGCAAAAACCTTAATAATCTACTATTTATATATTGCATAAAATAGTAAATACTGACACAGAAATTATTCTCGAATATATATATATATATATATATATATATATATATATATATATATATATATATATATATATATATATATATGTACGAGAATAATTTCTTCATATATATATATATATATATATACACTATCTTTTACTAATTTGTAGGATTTACAGTACTTTCCCATTGATTCTGATTTGTAGCGTATTAAGTAACTCTTAGTTAACAACGTTTACAGTGTTTCTACGAATTTTAAAATAAACTTTCTAGTTAAACAGATCAGGTTAACTAGTTAGAAACTTTGAACACTTAGTTATAAAATGCTTGAGCATTTTTATTTAAAATAGAATAAATTATTGGATTACATTTAATTCAAAAGTAGTTTTGATGCAGATTAAATTTTAAAAATTCTGAAATTAAAACAGTAGTTTACCTATCTTGTAAATGTGACTTTTCTAATACACAGAGACAAACACTCATGAACATGCCCGTATGTTCTGTGCACGCGCGCTATAAAAGGAGAAAAGTAAGAAATGATGCATTAGAGATAAGAAAGTAAAAAAAGGCAGAATTAATTTTACAACTAATATAAAAGAAGAGATACGTGGTAGTAAATCATTAGAGAGAAGAAAGTAAAAAAAGGCAGAATTAAACAAACTAATCAAGAAAACGATGAGATACACAAGAAAGATGAATTTGAAAATAATAAAAGAAACTAGAAGATATTGGAAAAGCATTAAAACATGGTCAATCCTCAAACCATATAAACACCAACAATTAAGGCAGAAACGAGGGCGTTACCAGAACATAGGCGTAAGATGTTTACAATAACGGATCAATACTCGGCAAATCAGTATTCTTAGAAAATAAAAATAATACTAATATTCACTTCGATAAATACAGATGAGATAAGCTTTGTGCTTCAAGATATGAAACGACAGAAAACATTGGCTCAAGATGGCGTAGTGATCTTTTGAAAAATGGAATAGATTTCCTCAAAGACATAGCACAACTATTTACCTAATACATACGAAAAAGCAGATATTTTATGAAAATGAAGTGGGTGTGAATATATTTACATTTCAAGCATCTATGAATTATTAACGATATTTTACTAATGTCAGAATCATCGAAGAAATTAAAGAAAATACTAAATTACCTAAATAGAGAAATTTTCACTGTATGTTAAAAATTAGTAGAAATAAAATAAAACTAATGTTCATTTTTAACGTTCCAAAAAGATAATGAAAATAGATGAGGAATTGGAAAAAGTGCAAGAATGTAGCTACTTTAGTCAATAACATTACAGAAAACCAATGGAAATGAAATCAAACGTCATATAACGATAACGTAGAAAGCATTTAATAAAAATAGTTATAAGGTAAATCACCTTGGCAATATGATAAAGGCGTAAAGTATAGAAAATTAGGGAATCAGCCGATTTCGCTACCTTGGTTTCAACCTTTCGGTATCTTCAGGCGATTTCGATCTATTGATTTCCGAACGCTTTATTTTAAAAAAAATTATGAACGCTATATTCATTAAAAAATAAATAAATTATTAAGCGCACGACGTTTTGTGGAAGAAGGTGAGAAGGAGGAGGGGAAATCAAGAGTATTGGAAATGTATTGGTGGGAGATTAAATGAAATCTATATATACGTTCTTTTTATCCCAATTGAAATAAACTCAAAAGGAACTGTTTAATTTGTACTAGACTAGCCATGACCCGTTGGGTCACTGACAGTTCAGCTTATAAAATATTGAAGTTGATTTCAATATTACATATTGTCTGTTTGAAGAAATTTGAAATAAAAATGCTTACTGTATAAACAACTTGTATTTTTGAATCTTATTAACTTAAAATTAGATACCTCTACAACTTTTTTCTGTAAGTGGGGATATCTCTTATAAACATGTAACCTTTTAAGAATAGATTTATTGAGTTTTACATCCATACTTCATAAATTCTGCATCTATATATGTATAAAAACAAATTGAAATTCTTTTAAATATAGTCGAGAGTTTTCAGCTTGTAATAAGCTTTAAAATATATAAGCAAGCAAGCAGGCAAACAAAGTTCACAAAGTTTTAGTATTTTAAAAAGAAGAAAAGAAAAGATTCACTTGAAAATATCTTTAAATATGGCAAAAATATTTTTAAAATATCTAAAATTTTGTTTGTTTAAAGAAAGTTTAAATATAAATAACTATAAATGTAATCACGGAATGGTGGGAAGAGTGAGAGGTGGAAAGAGAGAGAACGGTGGAAAGAGAGAGGTGGAAAGAAACTTAAACTTATGCGCCAAACGGACGACACACCACGCAAGCGCAATTCACAGATGTTTAGTATTATAAACCATTTATATCCACAATCTGGTTGTAAATTAGATCACCATCTGAGACGAACGCCTCATTGTCAATTCATTGTCACACCACTTCTTTCTCCCCGCCTTCCTACACGATAATAAATTTACATCTTTCTTTCCTCCGCTCTCTATATATGACTTTGTGTGCACGGTGGCAAGCACAAAAGCAAGCAAGCAAAGTTCACTAAGTTTTAGTATTATAAAAGAGTCATAATTTCCGATCTCTGATTCAAAAGGTTGTTTTGGTCTGTAAATGTTATTATAGCTAATTCTCTTGTTCACAAAGGTTGCAGCTGTGGCTATGATTGTTGTAAGATTTTCCTTTTTTTTTTGTAAATTTTCCAGTCTACAATCGAATCTTTTTTTTTCTTTTACTCCTTTAATTTCCGCACATGGTTGGCTAGTTTAGTAGAATTTCTAAAACTTTCTATCTTAAAAGATAACTTATGATTGTACCAACGCTTTTTAAAGTTACCCTCAGTACACCATCGTTAAGAAATCAATTGACCGAAATCGCTTGAAGATACCGAAAAGTGGGAACCAAGGTAGCTGAATCGGCTGTTTTCCTAATTTTCTATACTTAAAAATTCTACATGTTAATTTTTGATCTGTTTATATGTGTATTGAGCACTTTTTAATACGACTGTTTTCTAGTCTAATTCAACTCTGACCATTAACGTCTTCTTTATTTTATATATATATATATATATATGTGTGTGTGTGTGTGTGTGTGCGCGCGCGCGCGTGTGAGTATGCGTGCGGAAAATGCCTTTCAGAAACTGAGTAAAATATTAAGATATCGTAAAATACCGACAGAAAAATTTAAGTATACTGGACTGCCATTTAATAACTAATATTCTGGCATCTCGTCTACAGTCACTCTCTCACAGACGTGCCGTCGCCTCCCTCTCTCTTTTCTACAAATACTTTCACGGTAACTACTCCGACGAACTACTTTCGCCAGACTGCATAAATTTAAACATCCTACTAGGCTGCCATCTCAGTCCCACCCTTTCACTGTCGAAGCAGTTAAATGTAGTTGTCTCTTCTAATCCAATAGCTTCGTGTCTCGCACCTCCTGTCTGTGGAATTTGTTTCCCTGATAGCTATAATCTTCAACTATTCAAATGTAATGTCAATCGACACCTCCAAATGCCTTGATTTATTCCCTGTCCTTCTCTTCATCCTTTCCAATATCACGCCTCTTTACTCTTGCTCCCACTCTCTGTAACCCCTTTGCGTGCTAGTGGGCACTCCCATCTTGCTTGGCTGAAATGCTTAAAAAAATTCTATATTTTAGTAAATGTAGAACAATTTCCTAACATATGAAGAAAAGACTTGAAGTGACAAAAGATGTTCTACCAACGAATGCCGAGAATACAATTTATTAAACGACGAAATTCAGCGGAAATTAAAATCTAAAAAATGCTGGTAATAATCAAAATGAGACAGCTAAAGATTTTACAAAACATAATGAGGAAGAAAGGTTTGGAGAATACACGCTCATGACATAGTGAAATTTTTTAAAAAGCGGGAGAAATAGAAAGTGGTCTGCTTAACGAGTCTGAGTAATTGGTTGAAAGAACAAGGACCACAGTGACAAAATGGAGGATGTTAAGGGTAAGATATATTAAAAGTAATAAAAAAAAACGAATGTGTGGAGAATCATGATCGGCAACATCCTGAAAGGATTTACCATATAAAAATAAAAGTTATTTTATTTAATAATCAAAAATCGTTAATTATTCCTAGCGTTTATTACGTATCATATGAAAAATCGTTATTTCATAAAATGAATTGTTTGAGTTATGGTTTTGTAACGGGATCGCACATCTATTATTCTCCCTCACACCAAAATAAAGTTATGTTATGCATATATATATATATATATATATATATATATATATATATATATATATATATATATAGAGAAGGTGATAAGATAAATTATCACTTTTAAGGTCTATTCATAGTTTCTAAAATACAAATTTGTTTTAAAGTTTTCTGTTGTCATCAGCTAATTTTCTTCAGAGATGATATATTCCATAAACGCCACAGAAATGCTTACAAGTAGCTTTCTGTTCTTTGATTTTCGAACATTAAATTTGAAAACTAATGTTCTCCAACTTAAAAAGATATTGTAAGATTTGACGGAATATTTATGGGGCCCTCCACTAACTAGAAACAACCATAATCCCCGTTACGATATTACTCTAACTAACTTCAGCTCGTCCCAATGTTGTTTACACTCGAATCCGCGATAAGTACTAAAATTACAGCTGGAAGCAAAAATTGGCTAATATTATCTTAGTCTGAATGAACAGTTTTGCTTGAGTGTTTGTTCCTGGTCTGTTTCAAGTACCAGTGTCTATGTACAAGTACAACTAGAACAACAACAACAAAAGCATCTAAATGATGTTAGACACCATTTAGCGTTATTTGAAGTGACAGTTTGGTCCTGGAGACTTGGAGCTTCGTATGTTGTTTATGCGTAGAGTTGAGAGAAGTGTCCAAGATGTTCGATAATTCTGAGATTTTTAAAAAAGTAAACGCGTTTGTCTCCAGTCCATCTTGATTCAACGTCACCAAACGAATCGCTGTAATACATCAATACCTTTTCTTGGGGATGTGCTACAGACATTTTGGGTGATTGAATATTGTCAGTAGGTTTCGTTTGTTTTGATAGAATTACTTTTGTTATACATTCATTTATATATATATATATATATATATATATATATATATATATATATATATATATATATCCATAATCAACAACACCATTCATCGGATGAGTAAGTCCCACCCGCTTTCTTACCCTAAATTTTAACACCTACCTATTATATTTTATGTTCTACCACCCACGATTTCCCTCATGACGCATTGATTAGCAATAGAAGGATTGACATGTTCACCGAAGTCTATTTTCCAGTCACCCTCTTTGAATCTATCACGATGGATCCTTTACATATAAGTAACGAGAGGGGAAGTTAGTGAAGATACATATTAATTTTGTACATGTATTTATATTTATACATGTATGCCGACTCATTTGTTTGTGTGGTGGCGTGTGTATATTTACACACTGTTATGTGCACATACGTACGCATGTGCTTACACGTTTTCCTTTCAGATTTTCTTCTATTTTCTTTAACCCTTTTTTGTTAAAAATAGATTTCCAAATATTTATCTTTATATTTGTTCCTTCACATTTTCTTTTCATTTAATTATATTTAATAATATTTTATTTTTATGTATTCTCTTTTCACCCTCTTGTTTTCTTTCTCTCTCTTTGTCTTTCTTCCTTTTCATCATACCATATTCTAACCCTCGTCCCGTCTTTCAACACTCGACGTGGTCTGTCAATTTTTACTACAACTTACTACACGCGAGACGTCTCCTCCATCTCCAACCTATAACTCTCTTCATTAATGTTTACAATTTCACTCTCCTCACACCACGACACACGCTAGTAACACTTTTATACCAATCAAAATTTTAAATTTAAGTTTATTTTCATAAAAAGTTTCGTACATCGAAGAATCAGATATTGATCTGTTTTTTCCCTAATAATACAATTTCCACTGGAAAATAACCCATCTACAAAAACATCTGACGGCAAGTAATTCCTATTTCTCTGTTTGTTCCTCGGACTGTTGATGAAGGACACAGGTGCGTCCGAAAATTCCGAATATTAAACCTGGTAATTTGAATGAGTGATTCAATTTGTTTCTGGGGTGTTGGAGCGTCAGATGTCTCCAAATAATTATGTCTGCAAAAATTATTCGATTATGAAAGAAATAGGTTTGAAATTTACAGAGTATTATAAGCAATTTGCATTATTTACTTAGCACTTCTCAAATGCCTCGTTTCTATAAATACTTTCACAGTAATTGTTTTGATGACCTTTCCTCTGTGGTACCTCGACTTTATTTCTGCAAGGGCAGTACTAGATTGGCGGCAAGGTCTCATCATTTTACAGATGAAAGGTCTAAAAGTAACCGTCATTTCTATGCTAGCCGTTTCTACTATCGGATTTACGCTTGTAGAACTTTCTTCCGGCTTCTTGCTTCCTAGTCAACTTTGCATTTAAATCTTTGAGGATCAATGCCAATCGTTATCTTTTGTCTTCTTAATTCTTGTTCATTTACTGTCCTCTCTCCTTAATTTCTCATATTCTGTAACAATCATTAACCTCTGGCATCCTAGTGGCTTTATTTTATTGAAAAAAAAAAACTTATCATAATCATCTTGAGCAAAACTTGTAACCATTGATCACTGTGAAATTTACTACACGACAGGATTGGATTTCTTCAGTGTTAATTCGATCACAGGAAAAGTCTCGTAGATTTATTTATTTGGGCAAGGGCTCATTCCTGTTTCCGTCAGTATTAGCGATAAAAACACAAATATTTAGTACAAATATACATTCATATACTGTGATGATTGTTGAATGAAGCTGCATCATCTTTTTTCTTGATTTACTAATTTACTAAAAAATAAATGTAAAATTAAGAGTAAGAAAATGCACCATGCGTCCAGAATACTCTACTTTAATAGCTAAATATACAAACATGTGAACAATCACTTTTAAAAGCATTGAATATAAAACTGTGTAGCCTAATTGTGAAATATATGACATATATTCAATATATATCACATTAATATTCTGAGCTTATGCATAAACACTGTTATCTCAAACAAATTGAAAACTGAAAAAATAGAGAAAAAGTACAAGTGTAAAAAAGAAAAAGTAATTTAGACAATGTCCTAAATGTGTCTATTATAAAATGCATAACAAATATATACACTGTCGAGTATAATAAATGCACTCATAAATAATATAACAAATACATAGCAATCTACATTTAGCTGACTTTGCACTAAAAATGCGACCGAATCACTAAAGTTACTGGTTTAAAGGAGCATTTATTGTGAGTCAAGTTAGACAAATATATTTTTCTAACTCTTTCTGGAGTGTGCTGATTACCATTTTAGACAAATTTTTAGAAGTTATTATAAAAAATTTTCTTGTACGTAATATTCATTGCTATATTGTATTTTCAAATTTCATAAATTCAATCATCTTAAATCTTATGAACTAAATAAATTTTTGATTTATATTCATAAAAAATAAATACAGATAGATTAATACAAAAATGTCGACAAATAAGTTAGTGAGATGTTATACCTGAAATTACTATGAAATTATTAGTTGCGTCTTTTCCAATTTTGACTACAAGAAATCGGCAAAAAAGTAACACCAACATTTCAATTAGTTGACTAAATACATTAATGCAGCATGGCATAAAGTCTTTCAAGTGAGCAATACCGAAAAAGAAGAAGAGAATTTACTTTGATACAAAGAACAAAACTAGAAAACTGTAAGATAATTTATTGGGTCATTGGTGGCCATTATTGCGCCATTCGGATCATAGAATTTCCAGTAGACAGTGACCAAATGGATCGGACACTAGATGGCCATTCGTTTAATCTCTTCAAACATACCACACCGTAAACCCAGCTTAACTCCCAGAACCTTGACCTAGAATGCAAAAGATCAATACAAATTTTTGCTAAGAACCATATTGTATCTGCCACTGGTGACTATAAAAACTAGATTCAAACTGTTATATTAAACAAAAACTCGAATTAACTCCTAGAAAATCATTTTTACCGATGCGAGCCCCAGGGATGGAAAAAAAAAGAAAATTTTACATATCACACATACAAAGTGTGAGTAGAAGAACAATGAAGAAGATAAATATGAATTTACTCATTATCTTGCACCAATAAAGTGTTTTTTTTTTTTCCGGTGAGCGTCTATTATTATATGCAAACACCGCTTTTATATCTGCATCCATCGCCAGTGAACTAATTTTAAACACGAATATCAGCATATGTGCATATACACTTATATAACAAACATTTTCCTCTGTCTCTTTCTCTCTCATACCCCCATAAACAGAGGAATTGTCTTTAATTATACTTTGCCCGGAACGTCATCTACCATTGTTTCTGCATTCATTTTTTTTCTAAGAAAGTTTATAAACCAGCCAGTTTTTAAATACAAATGGACAAAATATCGTTTGATTTTTTTTAGCCTTAATTAGATAAAAATAGCAACAAAAAGACGATAATTAGAGAAATAATGTTATTGCATATTGTGGATATAAATGAAAATAAGATATTGACAAATGTTTTGACGAAGAAGTTGGGCAAAATCGGATAATCAGTGTATTGATTTAAAATTTAAATGTTAAAATTTATTAAAGCGGTCAAATTCATGGTTTAAAACATTAATATTTCTAAAATGACATTTTTTTTCCTTTTCAATATCAGTTAGCAAATTTAAATATTGTATTGAAATCGAGAAGAGAATACCAAGAATGCTAAACATTATCTCATGATTATTCCATAAAGGAGAAATATCACTTTCCCACCACCTTAACATAGCTTCCCAATGCCTTTTCTATAAATGTTTTTTTGATAATTTTTATGATGAACTTTCCACTTTGGTACATCAACTTTACGAATTTACGCCCAGTACTAGATAAGATACTAGGTGTCATCATTTTACAAGATCTAACCGTAATTTCTATGATAATAATTTCTTCTATCGCACTTCTTGCATGTGGAACTCTCTTACGGTTTCTTGCTTTCTTCTCAACTACGATTCTCAAAAACTTAAATGCAATACCTGTCGTCATATTCGGTCTCCTAAAATCTTCTTTCATTGTTCTTCTTCTTCTTAACTTTTTTTTCAGTTTTTCAGTGACCCTTTGCATCTTAGTAGCTTTCTCGTTTTGCTTGGGAGTAAAATGATCAAATAAAAAAATAATTTATCGAAACAATTTTCAGATTTTAAAGGGACGGTTATGCGCATCTTATTAAAATAATCGACGACGCAAAGGAACTGTACCTTATATTAATAGAACGTTCTACATGTGGAGACTATCGTTGCTTTGATTGTGACAAATGAAGTTACATATGTTCTTGTTCTTTTAAAACTGGAAACACCTTTCTCTCTGTTGTTGTCCGTTGATAGCATTCTACACGCATCACTCGTATAATACATAATAAATAAGATCCTATTCAACTGGTTCAATTTTGATTACTAGCTATTATACTCGAACTCCGAAGAAGTTGTCAGAATCTAAAATGACGGAATTCTTTCTACTTATATATATTCAAAGATTCTACCATACAATTTCTAATTGTAGGACATTTAGAACCTTCCACAACTAATTTCCGTGTGTCAAACCCGCATAATATTTTTATTTAAAAATCATAATGACACAAACATTGAAAATTTGCCAAGAAAAAAAAAGAAACAAGAAAACTACAAAAACAAAAACATTTATGATTATTCCAAATTATCATGAAATTTCTAAATGCAATTATGAAGAGTATAATATTTTATTTACCCGAACATTGAATCCGAATAATAATCCTGATTTTGAAAAGCGCTCTTCAAATTTTATAAATGGTATAAAACTGAGTCCAGAAATAATTCAAAAACCAAAATGATTCACTATAATTTTCAAAGATAAAAAAAAAATAGACACTGGCCTGTAGCCAGTGCAATAAACTGGTTTCAGGTTTACCTGTGAAGTTAAAAATTTGTCTTCTGAAAAGTGCTCACTAAAAATAAGAATGATTATAAAAAGAAATAATATTAGGTTGAAAAAATTCACTGACTTGAAAAACATTTGGGCGACCTTGATAAATTAATTACTTTTGTTAATTTTATCCCAAAATCGAGAGCCATTTTGTGGCGCGTGATGTGTGGCCAGGAGCACCTTCATGCTGAAAGTTTTTTTTGTTTTTTTTTTCTCCACTCTTCGTAGTCTGGCAGAATATTAGACCTTAGTAAATTAATATAGGTTTCCATTATCTTTTACCAATTCTCTTCTGCCGTCGCTTTTTATTCAAATCCACACCATTACGTGTCCACCACAAAATTTTACCTTTTTTTTCGTGTATCTCGTATTGTTCCTTTCTCTCATCGGTCTTCTTAGAGTAAGTAACTCCAATTTTGCATCCATCATTAAAAAATTACTTTTTGCTACTTTCCAGCATAGACTTAGTCAGTAGACAGTGCGAAGCAATTAACAAACAGCCTGTAACGGCCAGAAAACCTAAGATCCAGAAGACCCAAATAACTTCCAACATTACAGAGTGGAGCCCAATATTGGAGGGTGTTAGTTGATCTTAGAACACCTCTGCAATTTCCGGTATACCTCATTTAGACGGACGCACACCATGAAATTGTAGCGTGGTCTGATTCAAAGAAGTGTGTCATCCTAGTAGAATTAACAGTTCCATGGTAGTAGAGCAGGGAGGAGACGCACAAACGAAAAAAATAACCGTTACGAATTGCTGCGACCCGACTGCGTGGAAAATGGATGGGCATGTCATGTGCCACCTAATTGTTTCCTTCCTTTTGATGGTGGGCATCGATGGCCGGACTAGACCACAGCACAATAGGCATCGCGTATGATACGGTCAAATTCCAAAATAAATAGAATTAAATAAAACCACATTCACAAAACAAGGATACTTCCATTCTACGTCATTATTAACGGTCACTGTGAGCGCTTTGTGTATTTTAACACAACGCTGAAAATCTCAGTTATAGGTGTAAAAAGAAATTGCAAGTGACCGACACGTATAGAAAACAATACCCTGCCCGGTGGCAAAAGATGCTGGTAGCGCCTTAGCCACCGAAACTGTGTTACATACCCTGGTTGGCGGCTAATGAGTACTTTCACACATTGTATGTAGAAAAAGAAAAAAAGTGAGTGAAATTTTCACTGATGCCGCATTATTATGGTTTAGAAAATATCTACAATTGTGTTTGCCTCTTATTAGTGAACGGTTGTGTGATATCAATCCTCCTCTTTGGCAGTGAATAGTGGACACTTTCCTCATAGAAGAAGACTTGCGGCAACAGAGATGTGTTTCTACAGAAGCATGACGAGAATACCATGAACTCAACCGCCCACCACCACCAAAAAAAGAAAGAATACACTTAGACCAGGAAGATACAGCTGAACATTCTAGGATGCATAATGAGGGAAGAGGGCTTGGAGAATCTGACACTCAGGGGACATTGAATGTAAGAGGGACCGAGGGAAACAGTAACCAACTAAGGAGTAAATGAATGGCAGAACAGGAACTGGTAGGTAATAGTAAAGGATAAAAATTATTTAAAGCTACAAAAGATGTTGTGAGGAGCCATGATTGCCCACGAAGGGCTATGTCACATAGAAGAAGTCATTAAGATGACTAAAAAAAACAACTAAGAATTAAATAAACCTTTCTATTTTGTTTTGTTGAAACACGGAAACTTTAGAAATCGTTAGTGACAGCATTATCCCAATAGATATGTGATCTGATTTCGATTGAGTGCCCATCGAACGAAAATCAAGTCAGTTGCAATTTTGAACAAAATCCACTTACTGTCAGACAGACAACGCATTCTTTTTTTTATATTTTTTCCCTTGCTGGAAACTTAGGTTCTACCTTCGACTTTAGAATGGACCAATATTAATCGATTGGGTGTTTTCGGTGAACATTTTCTGTTACCTAGTACATGCTAATAAGTAAGTACATATGCAGAGAATAGAAGATTTAATATTAAAGTCTGAAATGAAATCAGCACTAGCCAAATTAAACAGAAACAGAGCAGCACTACTAGACGGAATTGTAATAGAGATGCTGGAAGCCTTAGATGGTTTCAGCATTTATAAGATTACAGGTATAATAAATCAAATATACAAGAAAGTTGGTATAGCGGAAGACCTAAGAAGGCATTGCTTAAGAAGCCAGGTGCAAACTTATGTGAACTCATTGGACAATCAGCTTAATGAACTTATCATCCGAATTTTGATGAATAAATGGCGCAGCAGAATCGGACCGGAAACGGGTAAAACAGTGGGAGTTCATTAAAGAATAAGGAAGACAATATTTATGCTCAGAATTATATCAGAAAGGGAAATGCAAACACAGAAGAACGTGTACCTGTGTTTCATAGATTATGCAAAAATGTTTGATAAAGTACATCACAAAGAATTGTTGGAACTGCTAGGTAACCATGACATATTTGAAGAGGCTATTAGAATAATCCAGAATCTATACTGGTAACAAACCACCTACATATTGATATAAAATGAATTCAATAAATATACAAAAAAGAAAGCAGTGTAAAAAGGATGCTAGGTGATTCTGAGAGAATTAAAAGTCCTAGAAACATTCTTTATGACGGCCACAATCTTAAAACATAAGATTGTCCTGGGTATGACGATAAACTACATCCGCGTCCTGGGTAAAACATTAAACTACATCCAACAGCAAGTCCTCTGATTGGAGTTTTGAGGAGTGTGAAATCACCTCTTAATTGCTGGTGTTCCCGGTTCCACCCTGACCCGTGGTGGTAGCAACTATTGTGGTCCCAGCTCTGGGCAAATAGTTAAATGGGAAGAAATTGTCCTGGGTATGACGATAAACTACATTCGCATCCTGGGTAAGACATTAAACTACATCCAACAAGGTCTCTGATTGGAGGTTTGAGGAGTGTGAAATCACCTCTTAGTTGCTAATGTTCCCGGTTCCACCCTGGCCTGGGGTGATAGCACCTATTGGGGTCCCAGCTGTGGGCAAAAAGTTGACCCCCAAACAGGGATCAGAACGCTGTGGTAGTGTAAAAATAGGTAGTAATACCTGCAGTAAATTTTTGTGGGAAAAATTATTACCAGAAATACATTTTTGTAGGAAAAATTATTACAAACAAAATATTACCATCAATGCATTTCTTTGGAAAAATATTATCAGCTAAACATTTTTGGAAAAAAATATTACTAGCTATACATTTTTTTGGAAAAATATTACCAGCAATACATTTCGGGAAAAAATATTACCTGCAACAGATTTTTGAAAAAATATTACCAGAAATAGATTTTTGAAGGAAAAAAATACCAGCAATACATTTTTGAAAAAGAAATATTACCAGCAATAAAAATTTTGTCAGCATTAAATAACCCATTGAGGTTATGCCATAAAACAAAGCAAAGCAAAGCAAACCGAGCCAAACAACATAATATATGCAAATGGCACAGTTGATAGTAGACACAGGAAGGAAACTACAAGAGCACGTACAGAAGTTAGTAAAGGAAAGCGAGAAAAAAAAGACAAAACATCAATTGCAAGAAGCTAAAATGCATGGTTGTTAGCAAAAGAAACAGCTTCAATTAAAACAGAACAGGGTTTAGGAGAGATAAAAAAAAAAGACAAATTTTATTAAGAGCTACAAAGGACAGATAATTGTGGATAACCATGATCACCAACGTCCTGAAAGAACACGGAATATAGAAGAAGAATTAAATATACGGGGATATATATGCATATATTATTTTACGTTCGTATTCGAAACTGAGCAGATATGAAGTTTCGAGAATCTGGAACAAAAAGCGATTTGCGCTTATGAATGTTGATTAATCATTAAATCATGACCCACGTTTTATTTATATTTTCACATTCGCGCTATACAATCTTGTTTTGCGTCCATGATTTTATCGAAAAATATTTTCCCTTTTGAAAGTGAATAAAAAATGCAGAAATATTTTCGATTTCATCGTATCTTTTGCTTTCCTGCTCTTTCGCTTCGTAAAAAATTTCAATCTACTAAATGCTGCAGAAATTTTCGCCATTCATAATTTATACATACAACTAAAATAACGGAAATACCAGTCATTTTCAGTTAATAGTTTAATGCATTGCATTTTTAAAGGATTCCGTCCTTACCGGCTTTTCACATTTTTACTTATTGTCTCTTGATATCCAGGCAGCAAGCTAGTCTATCACACACACACACACACAAAACACACACACACACACACATATATATATATATATATATATATATATATATATATATATATATATATACGTTTGGAAAGTGCCTGAAAACCATACCACTGGTTGAAGTGAAATTGGGTAGCCGACGATGGCTATGCTAACACAATGTCAGAAGTCATCGTGACCGAGGGTTTGAGCGTGCTGGCTTTGTTCAGATTGTTTGTTCACGCTTGATAACTCGCTTCTCTTCCTGACACTGTAACTAATGCCTCCTCATCATAGTTGTATTACAAACCACAGGTGAGCACTGTGACTGTTGAACAAATACAAAATGCACCTGAGCAAGCGTCTTCAATAGGGATTACCTAGACATTCTCGAATACGATACAGTTATATATATTGTAACGAAACTCTAGCATGTTAAGAATTTGAAATTTGAAAGTTAGAACTAGCGATATTGAGATTTATTGAAAAAAAAATGTAAAATTCTCGTACTTTTCACCTATTTTCTCATTTTTATCAATATTATTATTATTATTATATTAAAAACGGTTTACAGAAAATCTCTCTCTTCCAAACATCTAACCGAATGGTCAACCTTCAGACTTTTCATGAATCCCTTCTTGTCGGGCCGATAGCTTTTCAGTGCCTCATTACCGTATAAATTCTTAACAGGGCGGTGTTTGTCCTATAGCATATTTACTAATGAATAATGAATTCAAAAACACTCCTTCAGATATCAGCTCAGGTTGTATAAATTAACCAAGCATATCCAATATGAGAATTGTCACCGGAAATTGTGAGCAGACATTATCAAAGAAGCATAGCCAACAGTATACACAACCAGAGGTTGTTGCGTTGGCAACGGGCAGAGTAAAATTAATCCTTGCTTGCATCTTAGAAATTTTCTAAGTAGAGGCTAGTGTAGTAATTCAAAGGCTCCCATGTTCAACATATTTATGTAATTCTACTTCCGGTTTTTGCAAGTTAACCATTGTTGGTCATTCACTTTATTACGTGTCATTTGGGTTTACGTCTTCCAAAAAAGGCATCACGTCGCCAAATCATTGAAAGTAGGTGAAAATGCAAAAACAGAAAATATGAAATAAAGTAGGAGAAAAGAAAGGAAAAGCAAGGTAGCGACCAGAAAAGATAGAAGTTTGAATGCTGACTCATATAAACTTATATGTGTTACATAAGATAATATTTTCCTTTGTCAAGCAATAATGATAATAAATTTATAAAAAAGACATTACAAACAAAATTGCAGCTTTTTTACGATGCAGTGTAAAGATTGATGCGTTTTCTTTAATCTTACAATAAAGAAAATACACACACACACACACACAAACAGAAAAATGTTTTAAAAGTTAAAACTCATGTTAATATTCATACGTATGTTCTCTCACGCGTATATTTAAAAAAATATATTTTTGTTGACTTTAAGATCAAACATCATTAGACTCGAAGAATCGATTCCTTTGCATTGAAGACAGTTTTGGTTCTTTTGAAAATAGCAACATTTGTAGTCTTTTATTTTGGCATAAAAAGCCAAGAATTTGAAAGATCTTCCTTATTTTTTACAGTCACACAAAATATGAAATTATTCCCTGCTTGAATTCCATTAAACAGATACTGAGTCATCGATTGTATATGTTTTATTGATATTATTTAATCAAAACCCAAATAACAAATATTAAGCAAAATGTTAACATGAAAATGAAATTCTTATCGATAATCCATTTATATTTCATTCGAATTATATTCAGCTTTACATCATTTTTTAAATAATTTTTATATTCATTTGTTCAAATGTAGCTGCAGTCATAGATATGTTAATGTATTTGACACTTAAATTGTATTCATGCATGTTTATATGAGGAGGCTTTAGTTTAGATGTCTGTGCTATGATCACTCTCAAACGATTGATCTAATTTTGTTATGACGAATTACAAGATCCAATCGTGATAAAGGCTAAAGAAGATAATTTGACATCAACAAAGGTCATCAAAGAGCACAGCACGTTATTTTGATTTAAGTGAAGAATTTTCTCGAATACTAAGCAGAATGGCAGATCTGATCAAATGCAAGGAAAAATCACTGAATGTCCTTGGAATTTGTAGCTTTTATGATCCTTGGAGTTAGAAGTAATTTGTAGCTTTTATGATCTGCATTGCAGTAAAATGTTATTATCGATGGTGAATTGGTATTTGGGGTAATTTGGGGATATGATAGGTGGTGCTGACTGCCAAGAAGGAGTGAATTTGAGATTAAAATAGCCTTTTTCCGCCAAATGAAGAATGCGACTAAAATGTTGTACAACTTTTAAAACGTTTTCAAAGATTTTAAACTTTTCAGGATTAAACTTTATTTGTCAACTGTTTTAAAATGTATAAAATTACCGAGGTCGGAATAAAATACAACTAGGTCTAAAGAGAGTGGCGTATTCTTGATTCAAATAATGATGAAGGAAATAAACCCAAGTTGTTATATGAATATCTCTGAATGTCATTTTTCTGCTGTTCATCTCAATAGGCTTCAACTAAAATAATCCTTCCAAAGTTATGAAATGGAACTGACTTTACAGTTAAGCATTTTTTACCTCGTCATGGAAGAATAAACACAAACTATATATATATATATATAATATTATTTTTATTAATGCAAACGTTATTTTTAGTGGCTAACGTATTTGAGTAGATGTTCCGCTTATTTTTAAACAGCATTTATTTCGTCTACCAGCCTACGAACACGAGAAAAATTAATAAATAAATGTGCAAAGCAGGAATTAGTGTTCGAATCCTGCCGAAGAGCACATTTTCTTTCGTAAATTTTCTTGAGTACGCAGACTAGTAAACGAAATAAATACTATTTAAAAAACGGAGCATCTACTCAAATACCGGCATCTACTAAAATTAACGTTTGAAGTAATAAAAATATGTCGGATTAAAGAATAAAAGAAGATAAAGAAAAATCCATTAATTCTTTAGAAATATTTTATATGCATACAAAATGTTCAATCTCGAATCGAAGGCGTTTCTGAAAATATATATATAAAAAAGAAAATTTCAATTCCTTCATCTATTTAAGAAAGTCTTTATTTTGGTTCTCTCGTCTATTTCACAGCGAAAGAATTATTTCTGAGCCACAATAATTGAAAGAGATTTCTGCTTGAAGTCACTTGTTTTATTAAGATGTGACCGCTCAACCTCAGTACTACGATCCCGAAGACTAAACTTCCTATTCTTCTGTTACAGTAATTCATTTTCTCGTAAACAAATGCTGCGGTCTTCGATTCTTTCTTATAGTTTTCCTTGTTCTATGTGCTTTCTTTTTCGAGAGATTCTGTCTGTTACAAATGCCATGACATTTGTGCTTTCAAGAACTTGTGTGTAGGGTTCAGCTATTGATAATTTTCATTAGTTCACACACACACACACACACACACACACACACACACACACACACACATATATATATATATATATATATATATATATATATATATATATATATATATATATATCATTTAAACACGGCATGTTTGCCAGTACCTGTTTTGTTGAAGAAGAAGAATGTTAAAAACATATCTCAACAATGTATATATGTGGCGAAAATGAATACGCGTGAATATATATAAAAATGATATATTTGCGGGTTTAGATGGATATTCATGAAAATGGATCCTTTATATAAGTGGTACCTTCAATGAGTGCGTTTGATGACAAAATCACAAAAAGAAAAATATGAAATCGAAAGATCAAAATCTGTTTATTACTTGAAAAGAATACTGTGGGTGTTTTCTAATTCTCTTGATATATATATAAAGTAAAAAATGAAGTAAATTTGGTGGGATTTACCTGAAAAGCACGTTATTTGGATAGGCTTTTATTTTCCAATTAATCATTCGTAAGAGTTTAATTCGGGAAAATATTGGAAGATAGATGATCCGAAATTCTTAATTAAAAAGAAAGAAAATATTTTCAGCATTTTTTATTTTATGCACACAAACAGACGCACACATGCCTACTTACTTACATATATACATACGTACATACATATAGTTAGTAACGTGTGATTGAATGTACAGGAATACTAGGCTGAATTTTTCATACGTAAAATTGTTGTATATTCACTTCTAGACTCCGTTAAATTAACGTCGACCGTGATACATATACGGTTTCGGGGGCATTTTTCGGACATTCGATCTTCGTTTCGCGAGGATGTGAGAGAGTCTCTCTTCCCCCACTTGAGTCGGGCGTTTATATAACTTCTTGTAATTTGGTTGTTGTTTTGATTTACTAATTTGTACCCAATACAAAGCTGAAGAACCACTCAAGATAGAATGTTATTGTGTGGTGTTGTATTAGCGTAAGAAAAACAAGAAATGGAGTTCATGTGGCTACGTAGGAAAGATAATGATTAACCCTAGACTTGAATAGGTCAAGATTATAGTGATCGGGAAAATATCCTGCCCGGATTTTGTTCCACAAAGCAACAGTTCTTGGGAAGAAGTTGTCCGAATAGGACTTATATCTTGCTACAAGAATACGAAGGGAATGGGAAAAATTTACATTTGTCTTGTATATTCTAAGTTCGTCCGGGTTTGGGTTAGGGTTAGGGTTAGGGTTAGGGTTAGGGTTTGGGTTTGGGTTAGGGTTAGGGTTTGGGTTAGGGTTCGTCTGTTTATGTTGTGCCCACTGATATCCTTCGACGCCCGAATCCACACTGATGTTTACGAGAGACTTTCTAGATTTTCCCTCGAGTCATCTAAGTTTTTGAGTTTGATATGATACCAGAGTACAAAGTCACTCTTCGAGTGAACACAATGGGATCACCACATATCAATTCTTCTTATCTCAAACGTTCTTGATAGGCATTAAATTCGATTCAGATCTCTTAGCGTGAAACCAGTATTATATATATATATATGTGTGTGTGTGTGTGTGTGTGTGTGTGTGTGTGTGTGTGTGTGTGTGTGTGTGTGTGCTGTATATTTACGTTAAATTTTCATTCAAAAAGTTCTGATGATGAAATTTTGCTAATGTCAAACGTATGCGGAATAAATGAATATGTAGCAACAAGGTAATTTTAATAAGGATACTAAGAAGCTTGTGAGTGAATATGAAAGGATCCTATTGAAAATAAGTAAACAAAACATGTCTAAATTATTCCTTGAGTCACATATTTGCAAAGCAATTTTGTTACATCAGTTTTGCCAACGATTGGTCCCTGAAGAAGTGTTGGCCGAAAGGTTACCTAGGTCCATAAAGAGGAAAAATTAGCACAAAATTGTTTCTCTTTCGATCTATTTATTTATTCTGTGATACTAAATCATTATATATATATATATATATATATATATATATATATATATATATATATATATATATACATATGTATACATATATATATATATACACACATATGCATACACACACACTAAATAGGAAAGAACACGTTAGGTAAATAATCAGGAGTTCTTTAGTATTTTCTGTTTTATTTTTAAAAAACAGTGCTCCATGGAGAAGTAGAGCTTAAAAGGTTTAATAGCTTAACCCAATCACAAGATAGAAAAACTCTTTATGAAGTCGTCAAAAAAAAAATTGTAGTTCAGTGCGACGCATTTAAGTACGAAACAGCCCTTTAGAAAAAAATAAATAAAAGGATAAATAAATAAAATAAAATAAAACAAAATTCTCTAGACACTTAATGACATATTATGGTGCCAAAAGCTATCTTTCGCTGTGACTGACCAGACAATGTGCGTACATGAATGCCATCATTCGCTTTGAAATGAACAGCCCGATCCTACCTCGGCTTGACCTCTTTCCGAAGGTGACTGATATGTGGAGAAAAATTATCTCTTAGACCCCTTACCAAAATGATCGCCCCAGCCGTTTCCATAGTAATTAATTTTGCGAATGAACATGCTTATAAAGATGCGTAAATTTCAAGATTGCTTATTCCTAAATTTTCGCTTGAGGATCAAACAGGGCTTGATACTTTAACTCAATTTAATTTTTTTTTCTCCTTTTTGAAACATGGGAGCTCTTATGTAGCGAAGGAATCATTTTTTATTTAAATAATTATAACATATATATATATATATATATATATATATATATATATATATATATATATAGTTGGCAATATTAATATTGTGCTATATTTATTTATTCATATCACTTGCTATTTATTTTATTCTGTGATTTATTTGTATGGATTTCAAAGTCATGTGATCATGATGTTCCTAATTTAAAAGATAATGAGTGAACTTCTGAAACAATAAATTGTGAGCAAAATACACAACGCCTGTTAAATATAAAAAGCAAGATGGACGAGTAAGCGATTATATTGCAGTTAATTACTGATAAATAGAGAGAATAATATCTTGCTCTGAAGAAGTAACGGCAAAATAGTCGGTCAGATATAAAAATAACTAAAAGAAAGAAAAGTAATCAATAATCATTATAAAATCAATTGCGTATCAAAATGCTGACTCTGCATTCAACTGAAGACTATATCTTGACTTTTTGATAGAATATGTTTTCGTAATTTCATCAAACATTTGACTGGAACATTTCACAGAAAATTATATAAATTTCTTTCTTTCAGAGTAAGGTGTTTTATTTACAATCCATATCGTAACAAACTATTTTTCATATAATTAAAGGGGTTATGAAAATAATTATTTTAGTACAAACCAATCACTATTTTAAAACATAAGTTTCTTCCTTCAGCAGTTTATTACGTGAAAGCGAGAAACTAAATATCATAAGTAATAAGCATAGAGAAAGCGCAGAAAATTGTCTGGTAACGACTCAGGCTTAACTTTGAAATAAATCTTATTCAGATTAATACTTTAACATACGAAGATAAATATAACATATTTACAGGAAATGTCATTGAAGTTTATTCAACATAGCTTTTGGCAATTAGATAGTGTCTAATATTTCATATCATTGAATTAGAGTTAAAAATTGAGGTGAATATGTTAAAATGATTTTTCAAACCAATATGCTCATGTATTTGTATGTTATTAGGTTTAAGACAAATATCAGTAGATAATATGAAAATAAATTCAGTGAAGAAAGGCTTAAAATACTTGAAGCTATCATTATACGAAATAAACAGCCTACGTTAAACAGACTAATATTTTTAAAATGCTAAATAATTACTTATATATTGTTAGAAACCTTTCGAAATATAACTTCAAGTGTGTAAACATACACATATTTAAATCAAAATGTCAAGAGTTAAGCGCATACAAAACTTTATTTATGGCAGTGATAAAACATTAACGTTTCTGGTAATGGCTAGAGATGATCGAAAGTATACGAACATAGGGAATTTTGGACAGCTTCATGCATAAATTTCATCCTGATGTGCTTAAGACACAAACTAGAAAAAAATGTAATAAAAAACAGTATAATTCGGTTGATTTTCATAAAGCTTTTGGAACACAAACACACACACACACACACACACACACACACACACATATATATATATATATATATATATGCACACATGCACACATATATATATGTACACTCACACTTATATATATGTACACACACACTCATGCATATATATATACACATAGACATATATATACATATACACACAGATACACTAGAAAAATGTAATAAAAAACACACATAAAGCTTTTGGAACACAAACACACACACACACACACACACACACACCAAATTTATATATATATAAATCCGACTTATATATATGTACACTCATGAGCTCACATAAAATATATACATATACACCGTAGACCCACACACACGCGGGATCAAGTATCTGTCTACCTCCCCGTACGAGACTGCTCTTCGGTATAACCTCGTCCGGGTTCCTCTCTGCCTTCGGGCAAAGAGTTCGACACGCCAAGAGCTTCCCACGCTGACTAAATTGATTTGTACATGTATGCTACTAGTATAATATTAGATAAAAATAGTTTTATGCCTATACTTATATTACACGTTATATAACTTAATAATGGATTTAAATGTTTTTTTTTTTATTATATTAGCATTCTATACCTTATGTGTCTTTTTATTTGTATTTAAAATTTAAAATTTAAATTGATATTTTAAATTCTTTTTCTTCTTCTTTTTCTTCTTTTCTTTTCCGTTTATGGAAACCATTTCTATATTTCTTTTTATTTTATGGTGTTTTATGGTGGTTTTTAAAATTATATATAATGAAAAAAGAAAGTGATGTTTTCATATCTAGCATTTTTAAATAAAGTCGTATATATTATATATATATATATATATATATATATATATATATATATATGCATACATATACACACACACACACACAAAAATATATATACACACAGATATATATATGCATACATACATATATATATACACATACATATATATATATATATATACACATATAAAACATAAAGACATATATATATATACATATATATACATATTTATATATATAATTATATATATACACACATATATATATACATATATACACACACATATATAGGTACACACACAATCACATATATGTACACACATATATATATATATATATATATATATATATATATATATATATATATATGCACGCATATATGTATACACATACATGTTTCATAATTAATGTTATAGAATGTTGGCTTTTTCTTTTTTATTATTAGGGCTTCCATTATTTTTATCTTCTTTTACACGTGGAAGAGGTTATTATGCTAGTATTTTCTAGTAGTATATTTACGGATGGAGTCTGGTAAGTTTTTTTGTGTGGTTGAATGAGTTCTAATGGAGATGTAGTTGGATAAGTGTGGCATTAGTCGTATGAATAGGTATATAGTAGTGTGATTGGTCTAATTATTTATAAGTTTGGTTTGATCAGGAATACAGTTCCTTAGCGGACATAAGATTAAAAATAATGGAAGCTCTGTTAATAAAAAAGAAAAAGACCAACACTCAGTAACATTAGCTATGAAAACGGTCACAACGTGCTAACCGTGTTTGGAAAATGAAACATTTCTATAACTATAAATATATACATAATATAACTCATACATTCAGTTAAAAGTAAAATAATATCATCCTTGATAGTGGCTAAAAGTATAGTCGAGAGCGCTCGGAAATGTAGAACTTTTGGACATTTTTTACACATTTTATGTTCCAAAAAGAAAACACTTGTATGAAAACAAGAAAGATTAAATAAAATGTTTAATCGCAGTATCTTGCCAGTCGGCATTAACGGACCATGAATAAAAGAGGAATTGCCGTATAATATATTTTTTTAAGCATTACGCCCCGAGCAAGGCGTGAAACCACTAGGATGCAGGCGGTTGCAGAAGATTAGGCGCGAGAGCAGATAGGAGTGATAGAAGAAAGGACGAGGAGAGGGATAGTGGATAGATCAAGGTAACTGGAGGTGTCGATTGACATTACATTTGAATAGTTGGAGATTATAGCTCTCAGGGAAACAGTAATTGGGAAGGGTGTTCCACAGGCGAGAGGTACGAGGTATGAAGCTATTGGAGTAGAAGAGACGGCTACATTTAAAAGATCGGGCGTAGCGGAAACGATATTGCTTGTCTGAGAGCAGATCATGGGATGTAAGGTGGTTAATCACTTCGGCATTGATTAGGGCTTCGAAGACTTTGCGGAAGAGGGGTAAGAGACTAATAGGACGGTAATTAGAGGGGTCAGAGAAGTCTCCAGAGTTCTTAAAGACAGGAACAATGGATGAGGACTTCCAGCAGTCAGGAAAACAGGATTCCTTGAGGTAGTAATTATATAGTTTAGAGACGTCGTGCGCTAGCTCAGGCGCGCATTTCTTCAAGACAATGGCTGGTATGCCATCTCCACCACTAGCCTTGTGGGGGTTTAAATTGGAGATAATGCCCAATACCAATGACGGGGTTATGTGTAACCCGTTCAATAGGGCCTCAGTTCTTAGAGGGAAGTCTGGTATGGGTACACCGGAGGAGTCGAACGTTGAATTAAATGAGAATTTCAGAGCAAAGCATTCAGCCTTGTCGGTAAAGGAGGTCAGGACCTTGAACTGATTGAATAAAGGAGGTATGGAGGGTTTTCTATTGTTCAGGACGCTCTTGCAGAGCCGCCAATAATCTTTGGAGCCAAATTTGCGAGATGCAATACGCTCCTTCATCTGAGCAGCAAATATTGACTTAGCTTCGTTGAGGACACGCTAACACTCGTTACGGGCGGAGGCAAAGAGACGTTTATTGCAGTCCGACATGTCGCTACGAAATATGTGAATGAAGTGGTTCCTATGGGCAATGGCGGCTTAGCAAGCAGCGAAGAACCAAGGGGAGGAGCGCGACATGACCCTATATTTCCTTGAGGGAATGAAAGCGTCGATTCCAGCTTTAACCCAGGATGAGACCTCAGAAGCACATTCTTGGACAGGGAGTGTAAAGACAACATCCCAGGGGACATCGCGGAGGAAGTCACGGAACGAGTCCCAATCCGCTCGTTGATAGTAGAACAAGGTTCTAGTGATGGGAGGTTCTTTGCGGGGTGTGGAGTTGAAGGAAATGTTAACAGATACTACAGCATGATCGGAGTTACCAAGAGGGCAGAGCTGCGTTGCGCTACAAGATTCGTGGATGGAGGTAAAACACAGATCGAGAAGGGAACAAAACGCGTGGGAAGTTAACTATCTGCGTGAGGGATTGAGAAATTGAGAAATTAAGTGTTTCAATGCCTGCCCGGTCAGTAGTAGCATTCTCGAGCCACTTGGTATGATGGGCGTTAAAGTCACCAAACACGAATATGTGAGCAAACGGGTGGAGAGAGAGGGCCTTGTCTATGCTGTCAGATACGCTATCGAGTATCCCGCAGTCTTGAGAGGATGGAGAGCGATAGAGGAAGAAGAGATAGCTTACGGTATTGAGGAGAGATAGTGGGAGACACATGTACGAATGGTCTGGCGATTCGAGAGACAACTCTCTGGCCAGAGGGAGATGGTCCTTGACATAAACACCAAGGCCGTACATGTGGGTTAGAGAGTCTTTCCTGAGGAGAGGAAGGTAGCCGGGGATCGAGAGATCAGAGGAGGGAATAGACGAGACAAGGTTGGTCTCACACAGAGCCAGTATATGCGGGCAGTTTGCAGTGAGGAAAGATTCCATACTGGAGAAATTTGTTCTAATGCCACGGATGTTGGAGAACGAAATCTTGAGGGGTTTAGGTGATTTTTGAGGGGCTAGTTTAGGTTTACTTTTTTGATTCTTTTGAGTCTTCATGTGGAGTAATTGTTGGAAGATGAGAAGGCCTGAAGTAAGAGAAGCAGATGGTTTTCAATCGCGGCATGAGCAGAGAGGAGTTGGCACAGCCTGCATCAGGGCTGCCCACCGGAGGTGACTGCAGGGACACCTTTCCATGCGCGTCATGGCACTACAGACACCTCGGTATTATACAACTGTTGAGTTAGAGGTAGGGCTCCTAACTACCAGTCGGAAACAGCAACCAGTGAACTATCAACCGTGTACCCTCAAAATGAAGAGGCAATGCCACAGACTGCACACGTCACGGGAGAAACACATCAGCACTAGTACAGAGGCCAGAGAGAGAGACAGAAAATACCGAGAACCCCTTCTTAGACAAGAAACAAGGTGTGAGCCTCTGCTCATGTCCAGGAGAAGGGTGAGGAGTGTTGACCGGGCGGTAGGAGGGTCTACCTACTCCTATTACATATAACACATACAACAACGACAAAAAAACAGAGGGATAAGGGCATTATTTACATAGTTGACATAGTACCCAGGCTGACACTAGGTGTATGTTCAGGGGATAGGATGGAATTTATTAGTATTTTATCCTTACACAACACTATGTTTTAAGTCCCATTGTGCTATTCTAAAGAGAGAAATGAAAAAATATGATTATCCACCTTTTTGCGGATATGGCATAAATGCTAGCTCACTTGTGGCAGTGGGTGATATTGGTAGTCCGCATGCGTTCTGATGGTCACAAGTGAGTGTTCCACGTTCGATCAATTTTATCTAGCAAAAGACAAGGCCACTGGACCATAAGAATACTGAAGACATACTAACGCCTGGTGAAGAGACATTTTTTCCCTTCTTTCGAGGGGGGGATGATTTCCAACTACACAAACATAGTGTTATACGTTAGGTTAGAATGGTTAGACCAAGTATCAATGTTAAATTAGTCGCACAGAGTGGGGGAAGAGAGAACAAAAAAAGATAAATAAATAAAATAAATACATAAATAAATACACGAATACGTTGGAATATATATATATATATATATATATATATATATATATATATATATATATAGAGAGAGAGAGAGAGAGAGAGAGCTTTTGGATGCGTCTCTGGTAGAACGAAATTATACTCACACATGGCCGAAAGTGATTGTGCCATGTCCAAAAGTGATTGTCCCATGGCCGAATATATATCGTTTCGAAACGAGTCTAGTTATCTATACATTATATATATATATATATATATATATATATATATATATATATATATATATATATATATATAGTTAGTCTCAACCTTTGAAAGTAAAGTCTGATGATCCGCAGTCCTTTAAAAGGGATGTGGTAAAATAATTTATTACATGGAACCTTAAATTGGTCTGTTTTTTTTTAATGTATATATATATATATATATATATATATATATATATATATATATATATATATATATATATATATATACACACACATATACACACACATATATATGCACATATATATACATATATATACAGTGCTATGCAAAAGTAAGTGAGCCACTTAGATAATATTTAAAATAATTGTCACTTTTTTACAGACAATCAACAAATCTTAATTAAACTTTTCATTAAGAAAAACCTTTATTAAATGATTTACAACTACTTTCAAAACTTTTTATCCAGCTGGAATAAAAATATTAATTTAAAATTAAGATGTGCAAGAGTATGTGAACCCTTATAAAGTATGTGAAATGTATAAGTAAAAGTGAACCCATTCTGTGAAAAAATGTGAACCCATTCTGTATTTTTGTTTTACGTGGTTGCCAGTGTAAATAATTTTTGTGCACATATAAAATTCAGTGACACGTGTTCATTTTGTTGGTAAGCTTTGTATGCTGCAATCAAACAATATAACTCATTGTGTATGCAAAAGTGTGCAGTTAGAAAGTAAATGTAAAAAACATAAATCCAAAAATCAAAGGATTTTCGTGAAGTTTTAAAAATCGCATAGTTGAAATCTATAACGAAGGTGACAAAAAGCTATTAAAACGATTTGGAGTGCACTTCTCCACTATGCAACAAATTATTTATAAATGAAAGGCATCACAATCAAGAAGTGGCCATCTACGAAAAATAACAGCAAGAACAAGTAGGCATCTAGTTCGGTAAGCCAGACAAATCCTGCTGATATTTGTTGTTCTCCAATGCCTACTGGCCAATATTGGAATCAGTGTGCATATATCTACAGTGCAACGAAATCTGAACAATGCCAGTCTTCGTGGTAGAATACCTAGAAAAAGCCACTGCTTGCGAAATAGCACAAGCATGCCCGCTTCAAATATACCAAAGCTCATAATTATAAGCTAGTAACATTCTGGCAAAAGGTTTTATGGTCTGATGAGATCAAACTCTAGCTTTTGGGGAGTAACAATAGGCCAGCTCCTAATACGGCTTTTGACGAGAAGAATTTGATACCAACCATTAAACGTAGCGGTGACAGCATTATGATTTGTGGGTGCTTTACTGAAGCTGAACAGGCAAAATAGTACGGATTGCCGACACAATGGGCTCTGCAAAATACGAAGCAATTTTGAATGAGTGTCTTGTCCTCGGTTCAAAAATTGATTTTATCCAACAGGACAATGATTTGAGGCATCAAAGCAAACCTACAAAATAATAGTTTGGTAAAAGGAAATTTCAAGTCTTGGAATAGACTAGTTAAAGTCCTGATTTAAACACAATTGAAAATATAGGATTCAAGTAAAGAAGACAGTGCATGCAAGAAAACCAGGTAATATCGAGCAATTATGGGAGTTTTGCCAAGAAGAATGTTCAAAAATCGGCACTCACTACTGCAAGAAACCTCTTAAGAATTATAGAAAATGACTGGTTGACATTGTAACCACAAAAGGAGCAGTCACCAAATATTATATAGAAGGCTTCACTTACTTTTGCACAACTTAATTTTTCATTTTTAATTAACATTTATATTAACCTTGATAAAATCTTTTCAAAGTGGTTGTAATTTTTTTTTAAAATGTATTTATTTAAATAGATAGTTTAATTAGGATTTGTTGATCATATGGAAAAAGAGATATTTTTTAAATATTACCTTATAATTTTAAATATTATCTTATCTTCTGCACTGCACTGTATACACACACACACATATATATATATGCACACACATCCATCCATCCATATATATATATATATATATATATATATATATATATATATATATATATATATATGCATACACACACATATATATATACTGAAGGTATAATAAACATAATTACATAAAGTTATATATAGGTACCTAAAATAAAAGCCATACCTAAGGTTTAAAGTGCATTTTAAAAATGAAAAATCTTTCTTGAAGCTTTTAGTTTTAATTCCAAATTGATATATTAAATTTCATATTTATAATAAGCAAAATACTTTACTGTATTTCAATCTGAGTTTAAATTGATTGGAATGATTTTTTCGTTTTTGAAATCAGTAAAATTGGTAAAATCGGCCATATTGATAAAACTATCAAAACAAAATAATTTTCTTTATTAAAAAATCATTCAAAAATAAAATATACTTTTCTGAAATTTTATTTGATAAAGATTAATAGATTTAAAGTTTAATTAATTTGAATCAAAACAAATATTACTTTTATCACAGAAAACATCTTTAACACGGAGGTGGGTATTTCTATGAGGTTTTGATACGTTTTCAATAGTTTGTTTAGCATTTTTAAGTAAAGGGCACATAACTAAAAATTACTTGACTAGTACAATGTGAACGCCTTATATATATATATATATATATATATATATATATATATATATATAAATATGTGTGTGTGTGTGTGTGTGTGTGTGTGTGTGTGTGTGTGTGTGTGTGTTAATTTTAACTACTGAGTAATCTTTAAAAATAATGGGAAAATATTCTAAGTAATCTAATATTTTATTGAATTCTAGATAGTTTGGCTTTATAGTCTTACTTACTTACGAAGACCCTTGTTAAAGAAATGTTAAAAACTACCAATAAATTTTAAATTTATTATAGTTACCGTACTTATTTTATGATAATCTAATTAAATAATGTCTTAGTTTTATTGCATTTTTATTTTACGATTCAGAGCAGATTTTCTGTAACTATCGGTCCTGTCTGACAAGGAAAAATTAATAACTTAAATTCTGCAAGGACTTGAACTTATAACTAATATAAACATTACAATCTACAAAAATGAATTTCTCGAAATTTCACAAAATTAAATAAGTGGGGCCAAGATTTTCTCAAAAAAGCAACGTTTCTAAAATAATTTTATTCATTTGTGAATAAGTCTTAAAAGTTTTATTAAAATCCGACTATTATCTGAATTTTGTAAGAATTTCTAAATCAATGTGTTTTTCACCCTAAAAGACGCTCAAATTCCCAATACTAATTTATGCTCAACCGCTGAAGAAAGAAAAACAACAACAACAACAACAACAACAAAAATTTACCAAAATTTTGAAGATTTAAAAAGTAGCAACAAACAATTAAGTAATCAAAAAAATTCGTTGGTTTTTCCTCTTAATAAACATTTGACGATAAACATTTTTTATTAAGTTAGAGGCATTTTTTTTCATCATGTACGCTCATTTTTTAGCGAATCTTTGGAGGTACCTAGTTATATACCTTTTATGTAGGAATTATTTTTTTTTTTTTTAATTTTAATTCTTTGTTTCATATATGTCTATTCAAACATTATGACAAAATTGGTTGTACATAATTTTCAGCTTGTTGTACATAATTTCCACGTTTTTCAATTATTAAGTGACCTTTGTGATTAATTTGGTTTCATTTTCTATGTCCTATGCTATCTATGAAATTAATTTTATTCGCTTCCGTTGTTTTGAAATCTAAGATTCCATTTAGAATCTATCAGTTAAATGAGTACTTCAAATTTGTCTCTCATGACTCCAACTTTAATTATTAAAGATAAAAATATCAAAAGAAAGCTAACACACAAAAAAAAAACTGTATTAGAAATCTGATTACATTACATAGTAATTAGATATTCCATTATAATGGTAAAAGGTGACATGTTTGCTTCGAATGGCATCAAGAAATGTCACATTTTACAATAACAAAGGAATATATTTGTTGCACCGGCCTCTAACACAAGGGAATTACACCGGTTCTCACTATATATAGTGCCAGTAATACCTACCCGGGGTAAGCAGCGACAGTACTACAACTGCCTAGCTGAGTAGTACCCGTTTCCTACCTTTGTATCTGTGATGTTAAATACATTTGTTCCTTAAACCAACTTCGACTTGATTTTCTTATTTTTACTATTGTGCCACGACACAACAGATTGGTGACGTCGGAATCGAAACGATATCACTGCAGACAATCACCTAAAGTGATTGAAATACAAGGATTCGCAAGATTTTTACGGCAAAACACCTTCGTCATTTCGAACAGATATGTGGATACGCAAGGATTAATAGCAAATTAATTACTACAATAGTAATTTGGCGACGTAAAAAAAATTTATTAGAAACAACCAAAAATTTGCTACCAAAAGTCTACAGCGTGAAAACGCGAATAATATTGTCAATTACAGTTGAAAATACTGACACGAAGGGTTTCGAAAAAAAGAGGTTCACTGTTTTTTTTTTTTTTTTTCTTTACAAGAAACCAGAGTTTTTTTTTTTTTTTTTTTTGTCACGGTAAGATTTTTTTTTCTCCTCTTCAAAGTTAAATGATTTGTCGAGTGAAAAATATATATTCGCGTAAGTCATTTGTGCTTAACAAAGACTGTTAAAAATTCGAGTCATATTTGTGCAAAACCACAAAGAGGTTGGAAAAAAAATTGTGATTTTCCCATCAGTCGACACTCCTTAAAGTGACGGATTTTTTGTTTTTTACGAGAAATACATATTTCTTGTTTGTGTATTAGTTGAGCAAACTAATTTTAGTAAGCAAACCTTGGGAAAACTGATTTGTTTAATACAAGTGTAAACTGTATGGTGCGTAAATTGAATTCGTACCATGGACGCAGAATTAAGAGAGTCTCTTCTTCAATTGTTCAAATTTCAAACGGAACAAAGTCTCGCGTTGCAAAAAAGCAAATAACTTCAACGACAACTTGAAAGTGAGGAGAATTTAAAAAAGAGTTGTTGGAACAACAGAAACGCGTCGAACAAATCTTTATGAAAACACAGGAGGAACAGAGGAAACTTCTGGAGGCAACACAGTTAACGAATGCAAGCGAGAATCATAACGCATTCTCCCAGACGGCTGTGTGGAACGCTATTGAAAGTTTCAATTATAATCCAGAAGACGATGTCACGTTTGCTCATTTCTATGATATGAGGATATTTTGTATCGGATTGCGGTACATGGACAGACGCTAAAAAGTTAGGTTTCTGCTAAGAAAATTGGGAACTGCCGAGCATACAAAGTTCGTGAATTTTATCCTTCCAAAAAGACCAGTGAGTTGAACTTTCAAGAGACAGTTACTCTACTAACAGAACTGTTTTCTACAAAAACTTCTCTTTTTCACAGGAGATATAAGTGTATGAATGTCACTAGAAGAGAGGAAGATGATTACAATACTTATGCAATTATTGTAAACAAGCATTGCGACGACTTTAAACTGGAGGAATTATCATCAGATAATTTTAAATGTTTAATATTTGTGCAAGGGCTGGTTTTATGTAAAGACGCTGAGATCAGGCGTCGTGTTTTAAATAAACTCGAAAATGAGCCGAATTTCAAACTACAAAGCTTAGCGGAAGACTGTGAACGGTTTGTTGCGTTGAAACAGGACAGTCGTGATATAGAGGAGAAAGCGGAGTGTCGCACATTAAAAAGGTCCATCAGAAGAAAAATTTAACTTCAAAAAATAACCAGAGGAAAAAACAGGGAAAAGATCCACCTGGACCGTGTTGGAGGTGTGGAGATAAACATTGGTACAATGAGTGTCCCTACAAATTCAAGCAATGTGACAACTGCTACCAGAAAGGGGCATAAGGCATCACATTGTAGGAAAAAATCTGGTAGAAAGAAGACATCCATTAAACTAACGAAAATTGAACCTGAGGAACGAAATATCCGGAAATTTGTACAGGTCAAAATGTTTAAAAAGAAAGTAAGACTACAGCTTCATAGTGGGTCTGATATTTCCATCATTAATATACAGACATGGAAGAAGCTTGGGAGACCCACTATGATTAAATCACATAAAACGGCGAGAAGCGTCAGTGGTGAAAAAAATCACCTTCGAAGGAGAATTATTGACGAATATTTCTTTTCAGAATAAGACCGAAAAAGCGAAAATTTTTGTCAAAAAGTTGAGGATGCGAATGTGGAGGCAGAAAAACTTAAGAGGGAGTTAAAAGAGAATTTTCCAGACGTATTTACAGGCGGTCTTGGAAGGTGTACAAAAGCGGTAGCAAAATTTGAAGTCAAAGAAAATGAACAGCCAGTTTTCAAAAAGAAAAGAAAGGTTCCAGACGCCGCTATAGAACAAATTGACAGTGAATTAGAAAGACTCGAAAACATGGGTGTCCTCGAAAAAATTGATCACAGTGAGTGGGCTACGCCAACAGTTTACATCAAAAAGAAGAGCAAGGAGATTAGGGTTTGTGCCGATTTCTCAACAGGTTTAAACAATGCATTAAAGGATCACCATTATCCCCTTCCGAGCCCTGAAGAAATATTCGCGAAACTGAGTGGAGGGAAATATTTTTCTAAAATCGACCTCAGTGACGCGTATTTACAAATCCCAGTCGATCAGGAGTGTTCAAAGCTGCTATGCATCAATACCCATAAGGGATTATACAAGTTTAACAGACTTCCTTTTGGGGTCAAAGTCGCCCCTGCGATTTTTCAGCAAACAATGGACATGATGTTAAGTGGGCTGGACTTCGCAGTAGGGTACCTGGACAATGTGTTAATGAACAGCGCTAGCAAAGAACAACACAGAGCTCATATAAACCAAGTATTCAAAAGAATCCAGGATGATGGATTTAAACTGAAACAGGAAAAATGTACCTTTTTCATGGAAAAAATAAAATACTTGGGGCAAATTATCGATGAACATGGAAGAAGGCCGGATCCAGATAGATCGAGTGCAATAAGGGACATGCCTGCTCCAGAAATTATTGCGTCTCTACAAAGTTTCTTAGGGTTGGCGAATTATACAATGTATTCGTGCCAAATATGCATAAACTAAGATCACCCTTAAATGAATTGTTAAGAAAGGACCAAAAATGGGTCTGGACGCAAGAGTGCGAAGAAGCATTTCAGGAAATTAAAGATATATTAACGTTTGACCTGTTTCTGGCACATTATAATCCCAAGCGTGATATTATAGTTGCAAGCGATGCCAGTGCCTATGGCATAGGAGCATGCATACTACACAAAATGGATGATGGAAAAATAAAACCCATAGCCCATGCATCCCGTTCACTTTTACCAGCCGAAAAGAACTACTCGCAAATTGAGAAAGAGGCGCTAAGCATTATATTCGCAGTAAAGAAATTTCAGCGTTTCTTGCACGGTAGACAATTTCTGTTACAAACAGATCACAAACCTTTACTAACGATTTTTGGATCGAAAAAGGGACTACCACAACATACGGCGAATAGACTCCAAAGATGGGGTACCATTCTTCTGAATTATAATTTTCAAATGGAGTATGTACCATCTAAAAAAACTTGGTCATGCAGATGGCTTATCAAGGTAAATACCTAAGCACACAGAACCATTGGAGGATATGGTAATAGCAGCCATTCAAGCGGAAGTTGAAGTAAAAAAGACTTTATGTGACACGATAAGAGAACTTCCAGTAACGCTTGATGAGATTAAGAGTAAGGCAGAGGTGGACGAATTTATTATAAGCACGAAAGAAAAAATCAACAGTAACCAACTGGATGAGGAAATTTATTCAATTTGTGATAATGTCCTGTTATATAGCGACAGGGTCGTTATTCCTACGACATTACAGAAAAGAATGCTCAAGGAATTCCATGTAGGACATCCAGGCATATCAAGAATGAAAAGCCTCATGCGCTCTTTCGTTTTCTGGTCAAACATGGATAAGGATATAGAAGAAAAAGTCAGGGAGTGTAGAGGATGCGCATTAGCTATGAAAGCTCCTCCGACTCAATTCGGATCGTGGGCAAAACCGGACCGACCTTGTTCGAGAATTCACTTGGATTTTGCTGGACCGTTAGATGGTTTCTACTATCTCATTGTTATAGACAGTCTATCTAAGTGGCCGGAAGTACTGAAATGCAAGAACCCCATATCCGAGGCAGCTATTAACTTCCTGTATGAACTATTCGCTAGATTTGGAGTTGTAGACTGCACTGTCACAGACAATGGAACGCAATTCACGTCTACCGAATTTAAACATCTCTGCGAGGATTATCTAATCGAGCATATAACCATTCCACCATACCATCCAAGAAGCAATGGGCAAGCGGAGAGATTCGTGGATACGTTCAAGAGAGCCCTGAGAAAGGCTAGTGGATCACCGACGGATAAGTCAATCCAACAGTTCTTACAAGTTTACAGGGTCACTCCGAATGCAAACATCGAAACGTCGAAGACACCTGCTGAGGTCATGTTCGGACGCAAGGTTAGATCAATTTTCCACAAGTTGTTACCAAACCAGGATAGGCCAAACCTCAAAAAACCGTTAACAAAAAACGGTATAAAGTTGGCGAAAGAGTTTTCTACAAGATTCATAGAAATAATAGGACCTTTTGGGAGTCCGGCACTATTGAGAAACAAATAGGCAACATGGTCTATATGATTAAGGGACCATATTTCGTGCACAAACGTCACACTAACCAAATCCGGAAAAGATACTCGAACAGTGAGGTGACCAGATCGCCCGAGGAGGACATCATGGACACAATGTTTGATACTTTTCAGGTGCCCATACCAGAGACAGCTCCTGAGAATAGGAGGTCAGAAAGAAAACGGAAATCAACGGAGTTGATTAGGGTGAACCCAAAACAAAAACGTTATTAATTCCCAGACGGGATATTTTCAAAGGGGGGTGTTGCAACGGCCTCTAACACAAGGGAATTACACCGGTTCTCACTATATATAGTGCCAGTAATACCTACCCGGGGTAAGCAGCGACAGTACTACAACTGCCTAGCTGAGTAGTACCCGTTTCCTACTTTTGTATCTGTGATGTTAAATACACTTGTTCCTTAAACCAACTTCGACTTGATTTTCTTATTTTTACTATTGTGCCACGACACAACAATATTACTTAGCAATGAGACCAGGTTGTGTGGCTGATAAATATATAGTCACATTATATTATAAATTACAAAATAGCTGCTGCTAACAATCAGTTTGATGCATAATGAAGAAAGGAGGTTTGGAAAATGAGTTTAATTCAAAAGATTAATTTTCTTGCTCTTACTGATGTTTATTCGACAATTCTCCAGAAAAAGTTCATAGTGAAAAGTTTATAATAAAAATAACTGATATCAATGTGTTTTAAATTATTCGGGGGAAAAAAATTCACAATTTGCTGGTTTTGTTGAAATATTTATTATGAGAATGTTTTTGCTTTTTCAAATTTATCAGAAAATATTAAGCTTTTTCTATTTTTAAAATATCTTAATCCAAAAATAAAGAACAAACAGTTAAATTGCAAAAACGTAAAATTGACAACAATCGATTATTTTAATTCTTGTGGAATTATTGATTGAAAAATGTATTCACTTATGATGAAAATTCTAATAAAGAAAAATTTATAATCACTAATTGCTGAATTTTAAAACAATGTTTATTTATTATTTTCCATGACTCAAATGTCTGTTTAAGTTATAATATTTTTTTGCTTTTCTTTTTCAGGTGAGTTTTAAAGCGAGGTTCCACTGATGGTGAGAAAATTTGTTTTTACGCTAATAGTCATGTAGATAGATTGTCGCTAAACAATTTTATATTTCAGCGTTATCAAAGAATTTCTATTCATTCTGCGCAGATAATATTCCGCTTAATATGTAGACATTATCCATGCAAGCTGATGACGTCAGTTTTCATATTAATATCCATTATCTGATTGTTTGAAATTACATATCTCCGCCTGTCAAAAAGTCATTTCATCATTATTCTTGATAAATGATTTAAGATATTAAGTCAAATTTCTTCTTGAGTGTTTTTCTCACTTCAAGAGAAATATAGCTACACGTATATTTTATTAAATTAAATGAAAACATAAAGATGACCTGAATACTAATTAAAACCATTAGATAAACTAGCTTGACGAATTAACTAGGACACTTTTGATAGTTTTTCTTCATGCAGTTGATTTTTCAGAGAAAGAATATTTAATGTCATGTACACGCTTTGTTGCATTTTCAATTCAGTGTCAGAGTATAAAACTAAAACCTAAAACGAGCCGTATCTCAAAATCTATCCTAATCATCACGTTAAACGGGTAATCGCTCGAAAATACTATGGATTTCGAGAAAATATTTCGATCGGTTTATTCTTCGGTCTTTCTCAGGTATATAATTGCTAAGTGAAGGTTTCTAGATCCTATATCTAGGAGTCAAAGATTCTAGCAATTTTTCTTTGTGAAGTAAGAATAATCCATTTTTGCAATGTAGAAATACATACAGTGACTTTTTTAACTTACAAAGTTTCGCATACTTTTTAGTTTTATTTTCTTATTGTAGGTGTCTACATTATGTAGAACCCTGGTTTGGCTTAGAAAGCTTTTTCTCGGACCCGTGTAAGCAATCTCCTTCACTCTCCACATTCTCTAGTGGGGTTCTCTGACTTATTTTGATCTCAACCCAACAGACTTTGTGCATCACTTCAAATTCGTAGACTGTTTTTTGTTTTGTTTTTTCTAACAAAAAGGAAATTAAATTCAATGTTACATTATCCCAACCGAATATTTGGAAAACCTTATTTCTAATACAAGTCATGCCTAAGTATACCATTTCTAACATATTTCCCGAAATTCGAAGACAATATTGAGATGTCCTCTGCCATCCGTAAAGAATGACATCTTTACATATAGACTTTCTGGTGACGTATTCTGTCAGCCATAACATTTCAGTAAATGACCATTGATTCGAGTTTAGCAAGATTTAACACGAGATTCTAATTGTAAGTACTAAGAATCGCTTTCTCTACGAAGCTGTCTTGATGTAACTTTGTTTTTATTTATTTATTCATATATTATTTTTTTAATTTTAATTTCAGACCAGTTAGGTTAATTTGTAAATTATTAAAAAAAAAGTTTTGTCACATAAGCTTATATAACCTGGCTTACTCTTGATTTTCGTAACCAGTGTGAGTAAAATTATAGCTCGAGGATTGTTTTAATAGGGGGCAATGGAACCTGTACCAAGTTAAAACTTAATTGTAAAAAAATATTCCATTTTATCACCTTAAAGGTAAGTAATCCAGTCGAAATGTTAGCAATTAAACCGACTACCCCACTCCAAGTTCTTCCGAGTGAGGCGACTCGTTAACAAATGAGGAGGACAAAAAAAAAGACAAGGGCGGAGGAACTCTTGATGAGTCAACGACCAGCTAACTAGAGGTCGTATCTCCATAAACCACCGTTGAGAACCTCTTCAATCTCAAGACAAATCATGATTAACAACTCAGATAATGCGAAAACTAACGGCGTGAAGGGGGTTAAGTCTATGGGAATTATCTGCTCGCCCAGTAAGGACAGACATGCGCAACAGGTGTTACCTGACCATCATCCAGCGAATGCTAGCATAAACGGCGTAAAGAGAATAAAATTCCTCGAAACCTATCCCTCGCCCGGAAAGGAACGACATGAGCGACAGGTGTCACCGGACCGTTATCTTGCGACTGCTTGCATCAAACATAAAATAACTCTTGGGACATGAAATGTTCGGACATTGAACAACTGTGGTCAGTTAGATAATATGAAACAATAGATGAGCGGGCTTAAAATCAGCATCCTAGGTGTATGTGAAACAAGATAGCGAAACAACGGAGATTTTGTCAGCGACAAGCACAGGATTATTTATGCAGACGGAGAGAAAAAAGGATTAATATTAGATAAAATATTTAAGAAATGAGTTCCGGGATACTACCAACTATCGGAAAGAATTCTGGTAGTCAAGCTAAAAGGAAAGCCTTTCAACATATCTATCATATAAATGTACGCACCGATAGTGCAAAGTAAGGAAGAGAAAATCGAATCTTTCTACCCGACAGTGCAAAGGCTCTTTGCAAATCACAAGAAGTCATCATTATCATGGGAGACCTAAATACCAAAGTAGGCAGGTATAGGGAAGGGGATATTACAGGAAGATTCGGACGTGGAGAAAAATGGATCCAATGGTACACAACCAATGACCAGTTAATAGCCAACCCATGGTTACAAGAACATCCGAGACGATTATAGACATGGAGGAGTACAGGAGGATAAACTAGAAACTAAACTATCAACAATTCAGGAATGCAATGATTTACTGCAAAACCTACCTAAGTGCCGACTGCGGAAGCGAACATTGCCCTGTTATATGTAAACTAAGTGTGAAACTGTGGAAATTGAAGACGATTAACGCAGCACCCAAATTGCAATACAGCAAACTCCTGAACGACCCGTACCCGGGAGGGAAAATATAATGACAATGTAAAAAGAAGATTTCTAGGGACACAATGGGAACTCGGAATGGGACACACTAAGAGACGCTTTAATGACAGCAGCATACGATATCATCCCAAAGGAGGCAGGACGAAGAAGAAAAAACGAATGGATAACTGATGAGATTCTCAACATGATGCAAAGGAGACAGAAAACTCTTCTAAGATATGGAACGGAATACAGAAAATTACACAATGAAATAAGGACCAAATGCAGGCGAGCTAAAGGAGGGTGGTTAATGTGCAGAAATAGAGATTGAGTACAACTAAGAAGAAGATATACACAAACAAATGCTTGTCAACAGGCTGTTTAAAATCAAAGGATGGAACACTCATATTAGAGAAGGAAAACATCTTCAGCGCTGGAGCTAGTATATTGGAGAAGTCTTCGACGACGAAAGGGAACAACCAGCAATACACAAAACTACCAACGGACCTGAAACTGAAAACCGAAGCAGAAGCGGCACTGGTCAAATTGAACAGAAACAAGGCGGCAGGGTCAGACGGAATGGAACAGCATAGACAAGATCACAGAAATAATAAATGAAATCTACAACATATATCGGAAGATCTCAGCAGATCTATCTTCATAGCAATGTCTAAGAAACCAAGCGCAAACGAATGTGAACTCCACCGAACTCTAATGAGCGATGTAACAAAACTCATCATCCGTATCCTGATGAATAGAGCGCAGAGCAGAATCGGGCCAGATGGGACAAGAACAGAACAGTGCAGATTTGTTAAAGACACCGGAACAAGGAACGCGATATTCATGCTCAGAATGCTATCAAAAAGAGCGATATAGATGCAGAAGGACGTGTACCTATGTTTCCTAGACTACACAAAGGTCTTCGACAGAGTACGCAACAAGGATCAGCTCAGTAACTTTGATATATTCGTGAAAGGTATTAGAATAATCAAGAATGTATACTGGCAGCAAACAGCATGCATGCGCATAGAGAACGAGTTCAGCGAATATGCAAAAATAGAAAGGGGCGTAAAGCAATGATGTGTCTTCTCACCGAACCTATTCAACCTATACAGTGAGGCAATTCTGAGAGTATTGGAAATCCTACCGGAAGACAGAATGCATGGTCATCGGTAAAAGGGTGAGTCCCAAAATGCGATTTGCAGGTCGGGGACACTAAAATCAAGCAATTGCGGAAGTTTAAATATCTGGGAAGTGTTTTGACAGAGGATGGTAAGTGCGACACTGAGATCCGTAGACGTATTGGGATGGCCAAGGACACATTCCAAAAGCTGAGCAAAGTATTGCGAGACAGGAGGATTTCATTGTTAAAAGAGTACTGAGCTGTTACGTGACATCTGTCCTCCTTTACGGCAGCGAATGTTGGACGATCTTCTCAAAGATGAAGAAGAGACTGGAGGTGATGGAGATGTGGTTCTACAGAAGGATGCTAAGGATATCAAGGACCGAGCGTGTGAGCAACAATGAGGTCTTAAAGATGATGCAAACAAGGAGGAGGCTTATATTTGACATCAGGAATAAGCAGCTGAAGTTTCTGGGACACGTAATGAGAAAGGAGGATCTGGAGAATCTGATACTCACAGGTTGAATATAGGAAAAGAAAGACAAGGAAAAGCAACGCATAACGTACCTGGCGGGCTTAAGCAAGTAAATGGCAGAACGTGGTCTGGGTGGGTGGCAGAGGGACGAAACTTATTGGGATCTACAAGGGATAGGGGGGAGTGGAGATCGCCTACGTCCTGAAAGGACACGGCACATAAAAATAAAAGAAAAGATACCGTTCCCAACCTTTTTGCCCATAGACGACCAGAAATGAGTATTTATGGCTGCTCGCAGCAAGATTGAATGATGGTTTGTTTGAGTTGTCCAACTTTGCATGGATTTCCAGAATACGGTCTTTGAAATACTTGCTTTCGAGAAAGACATCATGCGCGTAGAGATATTCGAACAAAACCCAGTCGCTGCTGTTTACACCCACTGCAAGTGTTGATATGGAATCCACACCTAAAATTCTACTTTATTTGGAATTGAAAATTCAAAGGAATGGTAGGAAATAGATAAAAAAGAAAGATGGTCTTGATTCATGGATTAATGGCACTGTTTAGGCTATCAACATTGCCAACAGTATCAATGTAGGACGCTCTTTTGATAGATTTACATCAAATTGTCAAAAGGTTTAAAAATAACAGGTTATAGAATGAAAAAGTCTTAACTAATTGATAGTTTGATTACAAATATAAAATGTTGACATGATAAAAACAAAGAGAAACCGATCGTATGAAAACGAGTGTCTTCGAGTTTTGTTAGACCAGCTCAGTAATTGAATAAAGATTCACAAAATCCATATTTACTTGCTCCCAAGACTATCTATTATACAGTACACCATCAAATGTACTAAATTACTTTTTTTCATATACATTATTTTATAAGGACTTAAGAAACATAATTTATTAACGATATATTTCCAAACCATGTCGTCAATGAGAAAATTAAGTTAGTTTTACAGAATGTTAGAAAAAATACATAATCAACCAACCTGATATAAACGAAAATAAAAATATCATTCATGTTCTATTGTAAACAAGTGTACCCTAACTATACACGAACTATAAAGGTCACTAAAGATATAATTTGATGTTACATATCACATAATGATTATAATAAATGCCTAAGATTTATTAGATTTTTTTTTTAAATTTAAAATATCTAAGCTAATTATGACCAATAACACGGGACATCAAACATCATCTTTATGTTAAAGCAATATTGTTTCTGAATTCTTTTGCCTTTTGAAGATTTGGCATCTCCGATACTAATAATCAAAAAGCAACAGTAAATTATTATATTCATTACTTAGAACATTTTCTCGTAGGTTAACAGTGCACTTAACGAAACTTTTTGTGTACATCTTATCCATCACATCACAAAGAACGGAAATATTAACACACTTCTGAAAACCATAAGAATGCAATTATGTGTAACATTAATGAGGATGAATGATTTAAACCATCGTTATCTAGTATCTCAATATTTTCACTGTTTATTGTCCAATTTATTTTATTTACTAGTAACATCAGTCAAAAAGGGAATAGACTAGAGTTGAAAATAATTACGATTTTTTTCTAGATTTTTGCAGTCACCAAAACCAAACGAAGGAAAAGAAAAACATAAAACTTCCACTTTTCAGAGTTGAAAGAACCTAATTAATATTTTCTTACGTAATAATTGCTCTGTCGTTATTGCTGGCGTATATTCGTGTCTTTTCGACGACATTATCCCATCTTGACCTCCGTCGTATGGAAATTGACATTTTAGAAATATGTGATAATCGATAGAGGAGAGATATATCTTGTGTTCATGTTACAGAACTCGGGTATGTGCGAATGGTAGTAAACATTCTATAAGTTTGATTTTATAACCGTGAATTAAACAAGCTACACAGAAATGATTTCACTAATAATATCTATTTAAAATTTTCGTAATTTTTAATTAATTTTTTCCATTGTTTTCTTTTTTCTTAAGTTAACATGCTAAACATAACCAGATGCAAACAAGTGCAAATCTTCTCAACAGATGTATTATTCAAGTATAGGATAATCTCGGTTAGAACTTATAGTGATTTATAATGATGAACATTACACTCCAGTTTTGATGTCCAATATATGAGATTCATTGAAGAAATGAACAGGGAATCAATACATGTTTTTTTTGCTTCAACAAAGAGACATGTATCGTGGTTTATGTAAATTTGATTATTTTTCTTGTAATATTTACGAGGAATACTCAAAATTTGACCAAACAACTGCATTTTTATATTATTTTTATTGGTTGAACTGATAAATTTTCAGTAATCCGGTGGTAAAATTTTGCTTACTTTCATCTTTTCCCACTCGCATAGATAATGTGATAAGTTTTAGTGAAATCTTAAATTTTACTTAATATTTCCCCTTTCTTAAAACACTGAACCAAATACAAACACCAGTAATATTTGCATTTTATTTCCATTAGTAATATCTATCACTATCATGCTGTCTCTTTGATAAGACTGCCTCCGATAGATAAAAGCTGATAAAATATGAAATAATTGAGACAAATCATCAATATAGGTTAGACGAATGCATCAAATATTTGGAAAATTGAGGGAAAAATTAGATGACACAAAATAGACGATGACGAAAATGATATATAACTTCTTTTAACTCAATCAAGGCTTTTTACTAGGTGTTCAAAAGAAATAACTTTGGTTATGCTTCTTCAAAGGTAGACTATTTTTTTATCTGAAAAAGAAAATAAAACAATAGTCTATGGAGATCTTTACTAAATTGTGATATTTATTTATGATAATGGGAACAACATTCATCACAAGATCGCCAACAAATGAATGATGAAAACTAAGATACGAATTATCTCAGGTAGGACAAGTGATAATGGCACTTGAAGAAGGTAATGTACACTTTTAAAAATATTAGTTAATATAAATTAACCTCAATTAAAACAGAGAAAAATATATGGCTTTGTAAAAATTTATACATTTATTATGAGGAAATCATTTTCGTGTATAAACTCTAGAGCTTATAGCCAAAACGACAGTGATTTTAATAAGTGGTATTAAACAGAATTGTAAGAGTTTTATATCAAATTTAAAGAATTCACTCTTTGTGTATTTGTAAATTATAGTGCCTAAAAATAATTATATGCACAAATGAACTTTAAATGTTTAAAACTTAATCTCCATGCCTTTTTTTTAAATAATTTCACACCAATCATGGCGCGAATTCCACTAAAGCACAAGATATTACTGGGAGTGAAAGAGAGAGGAAAAAGGACAATAAATAAACAGGATTCAGGAAAACAGACTATGGCGACTGACATTGCATTTAAAATTTTGAAGACTGTAGGTGGGAGGAAAGCAAGAAATATGAAGAAGGCTCCACAGGCAAGAAATGCGAGAAAAGTAACTATTAGAATAGAATTTACGGTTATATCTAGCTAGTTCAATAATGAAACGATGAAATCTAGTGGCCAATCTTGCAGTACACTTCATGCGACCAAGTAACCAAGGAGGTGAGACCATGAGAACAAGTGCTATGAAAACATTTGTAGAAAAGAGAGAGAGAAACCACGTCATGTCAGTGGGAAGGTGACTGAAGTCGAGATGCCAGGTCAGGACTGATAACATTACAGACCCTTCTTTGGATTTTGTCGAGAATCTTGAGATATATAGCCGGAGCACCAGACAAGACGTGGCAGTAATATTCAATGCACGGACGAATGGTAGATTTGTAAACGTGCAAGACGGATTTTGACGAGAAAAATTGTCTGGTACGATACTGCGAACCTACTGTCCTGTGATACTATTTGTTGTTAAGGTGGTAAAACATAGGAAAGTTTTCTTATGGATAGAAGGAGCGATATACTGAAATACTTTGGAACAAGAAGGGTTAATACTTAAAATCCGTGGGAAAAGATTGAAGATTTAATTCACATCTAGACAACATCTGGAATTGGTATGTCGAGAGTATGAACAATGGAAAATGAAACAGACTTAGAGGGCAATGATGAATGACGTGTACTTCGCAGCTGAAAATGCAAGCTGTATAGCGAAAACTTCATTTTCGTAAACAACGAATTTGGAGTTGATTTCTTTTGGTTGAAAGTTGAGTTGAAATACCGGGAGGGGGTGAATAAGTCACCCACGCTCACTGAGGAGATTTAGTGAGAGGTAATAATATGAGGGAATGGAAGAAGGTAATTCCCCAGAATTATGAAATAAGCTTCAAAGGAAATTTACCGAAATCCCCCTATGCACCGTGCCTGGCGTCAGTTTGAGCAAATGTCAATAAATACAAGTGCGCGAAGCGAATTCATCAGACGGAGACAGGAGAGAGACAGCAGAGTGTTCGTCCCAGCCACCAGTCGTGTTGAAGACAACCCCTCCCCCGACTTCAGCCTTGTGCCGAACTTTACCAAAACAGCAACCCCAACTTTACCAAGTCAACAATAACATCACTTCCGATTTAAACACGGGTTAGGTTGATAATTAATTGCATGCACATTCTGATATAACCAATTATTGTACGAAGGACTGATATAAAAACAGTATTTACTTTTTTTTCAATTTATTCATGTTATTTTTTTCTGTACGTTTTCGCCCTGCTTGAACCAACACAAATATATCTGCGATGATTCGATCTTGACCTCCTTATAATCAAACTTAAATCACAACTTGGGATAGGGCAGGTCTGAGATCGAAGCGATCTTCATCGATCAGCCGCTGTGTTGGAAGTCTTGGACGACCGGAGAGAGTGTTATACGTGTACATTCCTAGCAGTAGACCGAGCAATTAATTCAATATAATCACTACATTTCACGTCTGTAGAAAACCTGATATCAGGAAAGCGTAATTGCTTTCTTGGAGGTTAATATCAGCCATGTTGATGGACAACAAAAATAGTTCTCTATGATGATTAAAGGATATCAATTTCGTTTTGAAAGAGTTAAAAATTTACAAGCGGTTCCTTGCCCCAGTTAACCACTGACTGAAGGTCCTTTTCGAGAGCAGCTACCAGTTTTACTTTGTCGGATCTGTTGGACTTTCTACTAAGACAAGAATAAATAGTTGTGTCATCTACACACAGTTGGAAACTGATGACATCAGAAAGGTCGTTGATGAAGATAAGAAACAACATAGGTTCAAGGATATAGTCCTGGGGACGCCTGCATTAGCGTGAATTGATCTAGAAGCATGTTCGTTCAACATTACTTTAATTACTCGATGTTTTATGAACTAAAAGTCAAATATCCAGCCAGGAACACCATAGCCGTTAAGCTTGTAGGGAAGAGCAACATGCCTTTGTGATATCTAAAACCACATTCCGAACGTTGCCTTTCTTAAAATTTGAGAAATAGCATTCAGCTTTTGTATACTTAAATTTGTTTGGGATTTTTCTTTTCTGTTCCAGGCTTAAACAAAAACTGATTTTTCTATTTGTAATTAAAATAAAGCTTAAAATCTTTTAAGTTTACAAAATTATGTTAATCAATCAGATTGTGCTCTGGAAAGTCATATAGCAAGTATATCAAAAGGTTTTAAGAAAAATGAAACAACTTTTATTTGCTTGTTTATTACTCTCGGGAACGACTTTATAAATTTTAATTCAAAAATTAATTTTCTTTCGGCTTCATGTTTTTCTGTCTGGGGTTTTATTTCAACTTTGTCTTTCACCAAATGTTGGACTTAAAAGTCACTTAATATAAATTTAAGTTTTTAAATCTTATTATAAATGTACAAGTTTTGAAAACATGCCAGTTATTATATATTAAAATAGGAATACAAATTATACAAAGCGCTTGCAAATGTCAGTGATTTCTATAGAATTGCATAAGTGGATGTGAAAGAAACACTGCTTAAAATATAAAAATTGAAAACTAAAATTTTTCTATAAGTTGTATGACTATTTAATCGACGGAAAAGTCAATAAAATTACAAAGTTGAGAGTGTTGTCTGCATTCTCAATCGTTTACTACTTCCACATAAAAATAGAAATCGTTGATCAATAGCAGGAATTAATGTTTTCTGTTTAAAGCAAATTCGTACATATTTACAGACACAGATGCATTCACAAACATACGTGTTCATACAAAGAAGCAATGAAATTGTCTCGACTCCATGCACTTTCTTAAATATGATTAAATGACCACGCATAGTTATTTATGTGCTAAAGAAAGTGCATGTATCCAATGCATGTAAATATTGTGCAAATGTTTGTGATCTAGAACTCTCAAAATTACTACTTTCAAGATCAGAATAAAACTGTATGTTATTTGCTTCTTTTTTTTAAAATAACCAAAGTGTACAGTTTATGCATTATAATGATGTCACGCCACGCTTGAAGCGAAATGCAAGCAAAACACTTCACTGATCTTGTTTAGTTCGGGAAGTGGGATGTTAAATAGATTTAACAATTAATACAATGCACTTATCGCAGTGAAGATGATCACTTGTAATTAATGAAAGATTGCTGATTAAATGCACACAGACATATATACGCACACACATGAGCGCTCACGCACACACATTTATATACGGTAGTAGAGAGTGGAATGTTTAACTAAAATAGTTCTAAAAAGAGATCCTCATCCCGGACGAAGATCTCGTTTTAGTCATGTGAGACAGTTGCGTAGGGTTCGGTGTCAATGATAAGTTCACAAACTTTTCATATTTTCTGATATCTTATTAGTAATTGTTCGTCCTTAAATGCTCATAATCTTGAACTAGACCAGCCCTGAAACGCACATGTCACTTAGAAACCTGTTTTCGACTTAAATGATGTTCGACTAAACCCTGATAAAGCATTTCAAAGATATGCATAGCAAATTCGGACAGCTTCACGCAAAATTTGATGCAAACACATTTCTCGAGTTTATCAACCATCGTAAACATCGTAGTTATATTACAAAACCTGTTGAATACGAGTCTACTATCAGACTGACTCAGTCAGCTGGATACTAATCAGTGTTTGCTGTTCGCGTATTTCTCTTGAACGGTACAACTACAACTACAACACGTACAAACTGTGAATTTTCCGAGTCCCTTCTGCTGTGTGTAAGCTTCATTTTAGATTCGTTTTAGTTAAACATGCCTCCTTGACTATCAATAAGCACACACTGCGCATCATATAAACAAAATATTAAACAGCTATATTTTACATTTTGCTGTCAACGTCCTATTACTTGGTTACATGATTCTGAATGCTAAAAACAATTTCCAAAAGATTTCATTGAAAAATTCGTACACGTAACTTTAAGTATCAGTGATGATTACCAAAAAACTTTGTTTTGAAGGTAGACAATATTTCCTCATTGAATATTAACCATAATAGGAACTGGTATCCTTTACTAAAGGTTGTTAACAAGTCTCCTTAATAGTTCAGCAAGCTTTTCAACATTCTAACTCATTTTAATGACGCTTTCATCACGTTCGTTCCAACTATTCTCTACATTTCCAGTTCAGATAATATTTGTTGTCGCTTTACTTGTTTCTTCATCTTTATATTATAAAGTTTAAATCACATGAATTGAAAAAACAAAAATAAAGTTTTGAACTTACATTCTTCTGCACTCGTCTTTCATAAAACGAAAAAAGAATGGATTCGTTTGAAAAATTCTAATAAAAGCTGATCAAAATAGATGAGACAACTGGTCCAGACAAACAAAACAAAATAAATAAAAACTCTTAATCGCAGCTTCTTAAGGCGATTGAAGAGTATTAATTAGCACCCAAATATCTTGTATATAATGTATATTGCCTCTCTCTGTGTGTTTGTGCGTGTGTGTCCAAGTAACTCCTCTGCTCCCACTGGTCCGATTTCAGAAAGACCTTGAAAAGTTAGGCGCAGGGAACGATTTTTGTTGAGCCCAGATTCAGGTTCGCAACATTATACGAGATTAAAAATATATATTAATATATTATACTAGCCATTATCTTTCCTTCAAGAGGAATAACTCTTATTTTCCTTTTGTATCCAAAATCGCAGTGCAGTTTTTATTATAAACTAGCTTAAAAGCCGATCTCTCGGACTCTATAAGAACTCTTGGTTTGGCCATCATCACAATAGCTAGGAAGGAGTAGATGCGATAGTCATCAACAAACTACAGAAGAACTTAAAATTGGTCGTTGCATTTAACTATTGGATTAAAAGTTTAAAGCTTACCTTTTAAAAGTTCAATGATAATTCTTTTGCTATCACTTAATTTAAAGACGATTTGATGTACGTAGGTCCTTATTTTTCGTACAAACAATTATTTTTATTTCATGAGTGACAGAACAGGGGACAATTTATAAGATAAAATTAATTTAGTATAAAGATGGGAAAATAGAAATTAGAATTACTTATATATTCAACATTTGAAAAATTAGAGAAACTAATAGCTAATTAAGTAAAACCTGTATTATGGAATCTATATGAATAAATATGAAATTGGAGCTCAATTCTCCCACGAATTCTGAAATTAAAAAGCTCCTGATCTACTTTATGGCAATTTGGTATTTACTTGACCCCCTCACGAATCACGTTGTGACACAAGGTCGGTGGCCGCGGTGCGAACATCGATCCCTCTCTCTAGTGCAATGAGAGGGCGCGGTCTCGGGCAGCTGTTCCCCAGCGCTGGCACCTCTCTCTGTATAATTTTCTTCAATTGCGACTGATCTGCCCCTGAACGCACTCTGCGCAAAGACAAGATAATCAACTGAGAGATGATGAATAAACATGTTACAAGCTATTTATACCTCTCAGTATAATTTTCCTCAGTCGCAACTCTGTCCTTGAGTTCATTCTGTCCAAAGACTGAGAGATGATAATTAATGTGCTACAAACTATTTTATAATAATCTACTAAAAGCTCAATATCTGTATTATATATTATTTACTTCTAGGCAATATCACTCTTCAGGTTTAACTAATTTGCATATTGATTTTTAAAAGGTTTATTTCATTAACTAACTGTCCTTCATTAATGTTCTTTTATTCGAGGATTGTTTTGATTTTCATATCAAAAATTGTTCTGTTTAGGAATATCGTCTTATATAGTACAGAAAAGTGTTTGAAATTTGCATTTTACTTGGCCTTCAACAAGTTGTCATCTATTTGTATAACTTTCCTTAACTATAACAAGCCAATTTATGAATAAAATGTTCATTTAACATTTCTGTTTCAGATTTCAAATAGTGAATAGATCGAATAAGCGAAGCGATAGCGAGCGGGCGAAGCTTGCTAGTAAAACAATAAATCTTACTTGGAATCAAGGTTAAGTTTATAATAATTGGAACTTTTTTTATTTTTTAGGTAATTTGTGTTCGTAATACTGAACTCTGATTCCGAAACGACATTTTTAACATTGTGATAGAAAATCTTGTTTAAATTACTCACAGCAAAAATAATCATAAGGTATAAAAATAAAAATTTAATAAAACTTGTAGAGAAACCATATATGACAAAATGAAGTATATCTAACATGAGATAAACATTTAGAAACTTAAGCACGGAGACCTTTCTTTTTGGTTTTGTTTATTAACTGGTAAATAGTGCTTTTGTGATATCTGTCATATTAGGCTCCAGATATCATCAATCTGGTTGCATTAAAACTATTTACAACACAGGACTGTTAATATGACTTGCATGTCTGCTCTAGTCTTACGAGAAAATGCTATACTGATTTCAGTTTTAAAAACCCATTATGGGAAGTGATTTCAATTAGGAATCGAACTTTCGTTAAGAAAAGTCAAAAGAAAAGATACAATTTTGTTTTTATCTAATTTGTGTTTGTAATCACTTTTTCACATGAACTATTGAAAATCTGTTTCCTAATCATAAAACTCTCAAGTAAAGCTGATTCAGATGGAAAAGTTAATATTGGTAGCCAAAAGATATTTTGTTCAGCCGATAAACACAACTTGATCAAGGAATATTTTGTGAGTCAAAAGAATAGCCTTATCAACAAACACTTATAAAAAATTATGAGACTTTCATATCCTATTTATTCCACACTCTTGATACTTTCAGACTTGATTAAATTTATTTATCTTAATGGTAACAAGATTCAGCCACGAAGCTTATACCCTCGAATGCTTTATTTAGTTATGAGTGCAGAACTTTAACGATATTTATAAATCTCAAAAATATTCTTGATTATATTCTTAATGTAATGCAAAACATACGACTTCTATTTGCTGCCAAAGTTACTTCTTAGTGCCAAACTGTCACTGATATCCAAAGAATAGGTCATCATTAGTAACCTTGTTCACTTTAACATGTTCCATGTACGTGCTACAAACAAAGCGACTCGAATACAAAGAACTAGATGATTTAATATTTTCGTTCAAATACGATATTGACAACTTAGTATGATTCGTCCCCACAAATTCATGTAAAAAAAAGAGAAAAAAATTATTCTATTACGAAAGAATTCACCGTTTGAAAAATATTAAAACTATTTAATCTGTCAGTCGTTCTTTTGAATAGTAGATTTTTAGAAAATTGCTCTCCTTTTGAGATGATCAATTGTAATAAAATTTTATTTATCAAGATTATAAGCATTTTTATTTTTAACATCAGAACCTGTTGCCATATTTCACAGTGGATAAAGGCGTTAGTTAGATCTAGTGACAGGACCGAAAGAGTGTGAGTTCAATACCTGGTTAAGGCGGTGGAGAACTTGGATAGGAGAATTAACTGGAGATAACAGATAACTGATATCCATTAGACATGGCACGTGGAACTAGAACAGTCTACACCAGAGTTCAGTTCAACATTCCAACCACCTGAAGAAGGCCGGAGCATACAACGGCCAAAACGTTGTGATATATATGGCAACAAAGATGAGGAAAATAGTCCGAATAATGCAAATAGTGTACATAACACATCATCTCAGAAATATAGACAGATACTGAACAGAACCTCTCTATGAAAATAATTATCGAAAAAGTCTGGAAATTATACGTGTACGAAAATTATCAATTCAGCACTATCCGGAATTATTTCCATACAAAATCATATATCCATTCATAAAGAAAAAATGTCATACTGATGACGTTAATCATTGGAAATATGATGTTAACGTGTTATTGTGACAAATTTAACATTTGTCACAATTGAATAGGGACGAAAATAATTAGTTTACCAACTTGTTATATATGTGTTTGAAAAGATTTCCGGAAGTTTTAATACATTTAATTAATTAATAATAACTAATTAATAATACCTTAATATTTATTAGCAATCAATATTTTCCTTTCCTTTCCTTTCTATGGCCTTATATCAACGTTCCGTAATTTTTCAATTCTCCATTTTTTAAATAACTAAAATTAGTGAAATATTGAATATTGAAGATATCTTTTGATATTTTACCAGATAAGGAATGTTGTATTGACCAAATGAATGATTTTATGATGGTGTTAGTTCACCAATAGAGAAAGAAAGAGAAAGAACAAATAAAAAAAAGAATACAATGAAAATCACTTAAGAATATGGTCAATATTTTTTTAAATTCAGCTGTTCATTCCTTTATGTAAGGCACGAATCTGTTTGGATTCGAATATAGAGAAGGAATATGAGAATTTAAATCTTGAATATAAATTTTGATTGAGAAATACATTTTACAAAAATATTAAAGTATTATATACAACATTTATAAAAACAAACCACAAAAAAAGAGAAAAAGAACCACATCATACCACAAAAAAGAGAAAAAGAACCTTCTGTTTATTGCAAGAGAAAGCAAATAACATCCTGTTCCCTTGCACATCAAACTTTAACTTTTCATTTCAGCTAATGAGACAAAGAACATCTTTTCATCGTTAGTCCAAACTGCTTCACTTCAATTTACTTTTAGTCGCCACAGACAAACTCTCAATACTTTTCCCTACTTATATTGTTTTTGATGGCCTTACTTTTAATTATTTAATTCAGTGAACAAGTAAAATTTAGTACCCCTTAATTTTCATGGTGAATCTAATGTTGTTACACGTGTCTTAGTAAATTATCCCTGTAATACTTACGCAGTCTTTCGCATACATCGTGATATTTGTTCTCCTTAGATGGTAGTATTATCTCTATTAACGATTTTATGTTTGTTTATATTTGTAACACGTGTTCTTGCAGATGTTGGTTTCTGCATAGAAACTTTAAAATATTTTGGAGAAACATTTTGAAACATAATATTGTCCTTAACCACATGACAAAAATAATTGTTTTTCGGTATTTCTTCGTGATGTGCAAATTGCCTTAATATTCTTTGACGACTTGGAATACATATTTAATCTGTTTCACCTTTTTAGGTGAAATATGTTTTTCATCTTCATCTTTATTTCGCAAAAATTTATGTTTCTTCCTCATACTCAACTTCTATACTCTTTTTTTCCAGTCGATATAATTTGCCTGCTTACTCATCTGTTTCATTCAACATGGATTTCTCTATACATCTTTCTATTTTTCTTCCATTAGTATATATATATATATATATATATATATATATATATATATATATATATATATATTATATATTTTCAGTTTTTTCTTTCCTCACCAAAAGGAGTTATTTTCTGGTTACTTTTCATTCTACTTGTTCAATCACTATTGCTTCCACCTGCTCTTTTCCAATTTTTATGAATACATCGTCAGCACTTTTGCTTTTTTTTCTGCTTTGCATACCCCCCCTTTTTCATCAGGAATAGGAACTCCTTCTGTTTCAGTCGATGTCATCCTCTTCGATACTAGTTACCAAACCTTTTTTTATTTTATTTCTTTATATATATTGGTTTTTGGTAAGATTAAGTTTCATATATTCATTATTTATTTCTCCAGTCTCCCTTCTTCTTGTGGTTTTCATTATCTCTTCCATTTCTTCTTCTTTGGCAATTGACTTTCTGCTTTTACTTCAAAATGTTTCGCCAGTGCAGTGTTGGCGAGTCATTCACTACAATTTCCGCATATTCTCTTTTACTCATAAAAGAACCTCGATGGCCTCACCTTTCTGGTACAAGACCAGTTCATTTGAGATTATTGCATTTCCCAGATTCCAATGTAGTATAACCACCCACACACTTTCTAATTGTTGTTGATGTGTCCTATCTTTACTCTCCTCATCTCTTACATCCATTTCTTTGCCTACCACTATCTTTTCAACTTGCATCAGTGTGAGGATCTATGAACTTAGTCCTGATTTCATACTGTCAACATTGTCCGTTTTCGTCTAATACGCTACCTTTTAACTTTTTAGCGACATCAGCCAAGTTAATGCCAAACATTTTTGTTAAATCTTTCTTCTTTCTTATCTCTCTACCAAAACAACTCTCTCTCATATATATATATATATATATATATATATATATATAGTTTCAGCCTACTACCCTCCGTCTTGTGAGTTTAGTTAAGAGTAGCATTCATGTTCTTGCATCCTCTCCTTAAATATGATATCGTATGTCATAGGAGAATCATTATTTATCATTATTTTAATGCAGCACTAATATCCGTAATAGCTTTCAGCAAAATTGTCGTTTATATATTTTTTTGCTTCTATTTTCATAAAAGATAGAATGACAGTTTGGGTGTTTGTCTCGATCAGCTTGGCAGTATAAAATGTAACGGAGAAGCACTTCAAAGAAATATACACTTTCTAAAAATAGGAATCACCTTTTTTCTAATTACTCAATCATTTGAATCACTTACTTTGAATTCTTCTTTTATAACGTTTTGAACACTTTTTACTTGAATATTTAATTATTACAAGCTTTAAAATCGAAGATCTTGTCTTTTAAACTGTTTTTGCAATTTTGCGTCTTGCTCTTTGTTTGATCAACAAAGCTGCCAGTAGCAAACAAAGGGATGCTCAGCACCACAAACCTTTTGTGTATAAAAAGACAAGTGAATGATAATGTTTTCATTTATAAATTTATTTTCCAATATGTTTTCTAATGTGTGCTACTTTGAAGGCAAACAATTACGAAGAATTATCATTTAATATATTTCAGTATGAACTGCAAAAACGTCGTCCCTCGCATTATTCTGTTTTTGACGCTCATAAATCCACCAGCATTCATTCTAATAAGCAGACAATAAGAAGAACAACGCAGAGGAAACGAAGAAAATTTCAATTCTTTTCACGCATCGAAATGATTTTCTCAATGATAGCAGCAGCAGCAGCAACCAAAATAGGACATAATAATACTTTTTCCTTAAACTTATAATTCATATAAAAATCAATATTCTGAAACAAAGTAATGATACTATTAGATAGCTGACAAGGGTTTCGAGCAGAATAGAGCTAAACATCATAACGAAAAATTATAGAAGTTGATCTTTGGTTGTACAATGTCAAGTGAAGACGATACTTTTCATCAATTCAGTAGTTGGTTACTGGGCATTTTTCATTTTTCATTTTCAACTTCGAAAGAGCGTAACTGCTTTCTAAACACTTAAATAGAAATGCAATGGGATTGAAATCTAAATTTATGTTTTTGTTTTTTAATATTTTGATTATTCACATACAGAAATTACATTAGATGATTTCATTTAGATATGTTTAGTTTTCACTATTGATGTATTTAATCTATTTCTTTAATCAGCTATTTCCTTTGTTTAGATAAAAATAAGTGTCGTCAGCTGATAACATAGAAATTGTGTCAATACTCAATGCACTAACATCTTCATTTAGAAATAAGAATCTTATAGCTGTTTGGAAATAAATGTTATTCCTCAAAAATACTCTCAATTGTTCAATTGTAGTTCTCTTTTTTATCCTCTGATAAAATGATATCAAAATCTCATTACATTAACAATCTAAAATTTCTGATGTCTAGACACAATAAGCATGTACGTAAATATACTAAATTGATTAAAGTCTCACACCAAATGTAAAAAATAAATTACTGAAGTTTTCATCGCGTAAGTGTACAACAGATTTTTTACCAACTGAAAACGCAAGTTATTGATGAAGGCTACTGTTAATCCTTAGATTGAGTGGGAAACTGCTGATGAAAAATAACTTGCAAGAAGAAGAAGAAGGATGAGTGGCAACCCAATTCGACGCAAGAGAAGCCTGTTTTTTTTTTATTGCAGGTTCATAAACAATCGAAAGATACAGTTAATAATCAATACTCGACGAGATAGATTATTTGGCCGTTTTGGAATTTTTGCTTTTTGTTAACTTCATAAAAAAGGAACATTTTATTCTCCAGACAATGAAAAATTAATCTTGAGGGATTTGAGATATTTCAAAAATAAAAAATAAACACATTTTGACCGTGCCTCAATGTTGTTCTTCAGCACGATCACTTTTCATAATTCTTTTTATTCGAACAACTGAAATACCTGCATGTATTGTTTGAAAAAATAGTTACATCTACAAATGCAAGACCGATTACTACATAATAATCGATGTTTTATTTTTACTACTGAGGAATCTCACCAGGCGCTAGTCGAGTTCAAGATATGATATACGATAATACATCAGATAAATCAGGTTGACGCAAACTAATCGCTTATTAGTGTAAAATGATTAAATACGAAAATAAAGAAATAAACTTGTTTCTAGTCTACTTAAAACGTTCAAGATAAATGTACTGATTAGATATTTTGTACTCGGTTGCTTTCATTATACTTACAAAATTTACTTAATTCAATTGATTGCAATTCATTACTAAAACCTGAAGTAATATATTAGAAAAAACAAACCCTAATGATCTGCTAATATATTTATGTATAATAGATAACGGAGTTTTGTGTAAAGTGATAATAAAACAAACTGACCTAAATTCCTAAATGTAAAAAAAAAAAAATAGCAGTGTCCATATCTTTATGCTGTGCATATCACAAAAATACACTTTATTATTTGATTTTCAAATTTACATACTACAATACATTCTGGATTTATTCCAAGTGGTTATCGTACATTTCACTTTTATTGAACTTTTATAATTTATTCGCTTTGTCATTTTATCTAACGATATTCTGTTAATGATTTATTTTTGTAAAATAACACAATGCAAAAGCATTTGATAAAGTACGTCACAAAGAACTGTTGGAACTTCATCTATTTGAGAAGGATATTAGAATAATCCAGACCTTATACTGACAGTAAAACATCAGTATACAGATAGAAAATGAATTCAATAAATATATATAAAAATAGAAAGGGGTGTCAAACAAGTATGTGTTTTCTCATTCAAGCTATACAGTGAGGCGACTCTGAGAGAATTAGAAGTCCTATCAGGATTCATTGGCGGCCACAATCTTAACAACATAAGATATGCAGATGGCAATGTTGGAAGCAGAAAATACAAAAACTCCTACTACTACAGAAAGTAGAAAAAGAAATCAAAAAGAAAGGATTAAATATCAATTGCAAGAGGACTGAATACATGTTGTTAGCAAAAGGAAGAGCCCGACATGCAAATTACAAATTGGAAATATCAAAATCAAACAAGTGCAATAACTTAAATATCTGGGAAGTATTTTAACAGAGAACGGAAATCCTAAGGTACACTGGGATAACGGAAGATGTCTTCTAAAAATTAAAAAAACAGAAACATTTCATTGGAAACAAAGAAAAGAGTACTGAACTGTTTCATAATATCAGTCCTCAAATATGGCAGCGAATGTCATGCAATCTCCCCAGAGATGAGAAAGAGACTGGAAACAACAAAAATGGGGTTCTACAGAAAGATGCTGAAAATACCATAGATCGAACATATAAGCAACGTCAAAATTTGAAAGAAAATAGAAACAACAAGGACACTTATGCTTAACATCAGAAAGAGTTGAAATTTTTAAGGTACATAATGAAGAAAGAGTGCTTGGAAAATTTGACACTCACAGGGCAGTGGGGCAGAGGAAAACAACACATGACCTACCTAAACAAAGTTTAGGGGAGATAACAAGAAGACAACATTTATTAAGATCTGCAAAGGATAAGAAATTGTGAAACCAAGCAAGATGGACAAGAATCCGCACTTTATATTTTGCCCCATTTAGTAAAAAACACGGAGCAAAATATAATTTTCATAAGAACAAAAGAATTTCCGTTTATCATTTCCTTATTTCTGTTTGTCGCCATCATATGTAATTCTTTGTAGACCAATGTCTTCTTCTGAGAATTGCTTCTGTTATGAATATCTACATCTTGCTTATATAAACTCATATATGAGATTTCTTTTACTCTAGGAACTAATAGATATAACTTTATACCAGAATAATATTAATATCTAATAAGAATACAAATTAAATGAAAGAAGAACCGGTAATAGAAATAACACCATCATCGAAAGAATTAGGTCACGATCTGATTGTTTGTCATAAGATGTTAAGAAAATTGTTTCTTGATATATTTGCATTTGTTAATTAAAACGCGCAGAAAAAAGAATTCTTATTTACTTCGTCTGCATTTTATCGATCTGAATACCCTGTAAATAAATATCAAAATATTAATAAAATCAGTTGTAAGTTAATTATCAAATATCTATAAATATTAGATGTTTTAATTTCGTAATGCAAACATAAACAAACACACACACACACACACATACACACACACACACATATCGCACATTGAGTGCTGGTGCTAATATAGTGCTCGATGTATAATAACGCAGATAAAATTTATATTAATAAAAAATATACATTTTTCGTCGCCGACAGCATAACTCTGAGTTTCATGCACAAGTTTCATGTCAGGTGCTGACTGAAAGCTGACCATTGCATAATTTAATCATTGATATTTATACTGTACTCTAATGATAGTGGAACAGTCCATCTATTTACGAGGCGGTAATAAAATGATATATATATATATATATATATATATATATATATATATATATATATATAGACATGTTTCATTGAATAATTTAAACAAGTTTTGTCTACTTATTTCCAATAGGATCCTTTCATGTTCACGGACAAGCAATTTTGGTGTCGTTATTAAAAGAAGAGAGAAAATTACCGTGTTGATACATGTTGTTTTATTGCTAGTGCTTTTGACGTTAGCACAATATCATCTGAGTATTGTTTATTAAGAAAAAAATGTATTGTTCATTATTTTCGAAGACAAAATTGATGCGTTCATCTGAAAGTTTAAATTCTTACTTGTGAAATGATTAACGCAGGCTTTGGTACTATACGGTGATCATAATTGACGCTCCAAAGGAGGTAACTAAGTTATGAGGTTTTGAAGAGTTATTTTAGAAGAAATGAAGATAAATAATTATGGAAACAGTTAGTACGAACCTAGATATTTTAGACTATTGCTAACATTCTAAAACATTTGTGCAGTATTTATTATTCATTTTGTTATGGTTTAGTCTCAATTTTTAATATAGATAGCTTTAATGATTTTTAGTTTATGTTTATTATTTTCATGAAGAAGTATGGATGTATTTTCGACAAGAAATTTTTTAAATTACGAATGTGAGCAGACGTGCTGTTGTAAATGTTTAGAAATGTTGGACGTGCCATTCAAATGGAAACTCAGACCCCGAGACAACATGGCCGACATAAATATTATTTTTTCGTTGGAGGTACAATCTCCCAAAGAGCATTGAACAATGATTTTTCTGCAAAACGTTAATTGGTGGGGAAAGAGTCGTTACGAATGATTAATTTGGATTTGAACTGGATTTAGTGTTGTA